>NW_024121455.1:1397396-1735669 GCF_016745375.1 Pimephales promelas
GAAAGGTGCGAGGAATTCTTGTCTGTGGGTTGATCTCAATCAAAACATTCTTCTCTGTGTGAATGTACACTTGCAGCAGTCCAGCTCTATTCAAAGGACTGTCCAGTAACATCAGCAGGCACTGTGGGTAAGCAGACGTGACATTCAGGGGACAGATGTGGTACAAATAAAAATCTCAGTGTCAAAATCATTAGAAGATGGCTTGTTTTCTTCTTTTAACCTTCATAATGCATTCAAAACCTGCATACCATTTGGACATCGTGGAATGTACGTTTTTTTTTAAACGGTCATACCTTTGTATTTTTCAACTAAAACCATATTGTATCTGATTGATAACTTCTTACTAATGATGAGTAAATGTGCAAACATGTCAGTTTTGACTGATAGAGTGATATATTACCATGTAAATACATTTACACCCTTTTTAAAAATCTTTACAATTTGAAACTGTTACATTAACAACAGAAAAAAAAACACTAATGCAACAAAACAAAAGCAGAAATTTCTCAATTGACAGGAAAATACTCTGAGTAACGAACAGTATCAACTGGTCATGCGGCAATGTTCACCAACACAATTCAGTCCCAAAAGTGTGTGTGAGATATAGAAAATGGGACACAAACCCATTTTTTGAGAAACCCTATTTTTGAGACAAACTCATTTTTGAGACAAACTCGTGTGTGTGTGTGTGTGTGCACACGCACACACGAGTTTGTCTCAAAAATAGGGTTTCTCAAAAAATGGGTTTGTGTCCCATTGTGTGTCCCATGTGTCCACACACACACACACACACACACACACACACACACACACACACACACACACACACATATATGAGAGAGTCTGCTGCATCCAAATTGACAACAACGCAAAAGGTGTAACGTTAACTTTATTAAAATAGTGGGATATCTTAAATAACTTTAAAACCTATGCTTTACTAAAACTATAGAAATTGTATGTGAAAACTAACAATTCATTTCAAACACTGGAGAGCTTTACCTGATGTGTGATATCAGGACGAATCTTCCCTGGGTCTCTTCCACTCTTCAGAATCATACTCTTATGCTGATCACAGTTCAACAACTCAAATGTCTTTCCAACCTGAACAAAAACACGTTCACATTTAAATGCTAAAACATACGGTTATGAGAAATATTATTAAAGTTTATTATCTACCGAGCCTCCTTGTCTTTTACCTTTACGGTTTCAAGTGTCGCTCCTTCTAAAACAACAACAAGACGCTTTTCCGTCATCTGATCGTGCAGACTTTTTAGGTGTTTTGCCGGTTTTGGTTCATATTCATCTAAATGCTTCAGACCACGCTTTTCTCCAGCGCGAGCAGCCATGTTGACACAGAACTACTACGACACATCAAATGTACGTCACAACAACGAGTTTGTTCAGAGTGGCGCACGCTGATGACGGCCTCTCTCAGTCTCTACATAATTAAAAATGTCTCTGTAAAATACTACACTTGACCACCAATTAAATGACATTATGTTATTATGAAAACAATAATACATTTATAAACACAATTTTAAACAACAAAAATGTCAAGAATCGTCGATGCTTGCTAGTGTCATAATAAAAAAGAGCTTTCATGATACACTCTTAAAAAGAACACATTCCAAAACACAATTCTGCGTTTCTTCCAAATTTAGTAAGTTTCACATTTAAGATTGACATTTATGATACATTCCGACTTCAGACCTCAAACTGTATTTACACTGGAGAGAGTACAGGTACATTCATCATCATTGACTGGAATTTCTTTTAAGAGGTGAAATGCACTCCTTCCTTGCTCAAACTTAACATAGTTCTTGTAGTAACCAGTTTAACTGTGGTATTTACAGTAAGACTATAGTTACCACATATTAAACCAGAGTAACTTTATAAACAAACAAGGAAATACTGCGTTGTAAAAATGCATGCGATTTCTTTCCTCCCATAATATATTATTTTGCACGAATTTCCCCCAAGTTCTGTAAAAGCATGATACATTTTCAAAGTGTTATGAGAGATCATATCCACCAAGCAGCTTTTAACTGTTCGTCACACTGTACATCACTTATCAAACGTAATAATATTGCATAGATGTACTATATGTGACATTTTTAAACCCATCCAGTGAATATAAAAAAGTTAGTGATCTCTGGATTGACTTTCTCCAATTTTCACTAAACACTGAGCAGCTCCAATGGTTCAATAATCCCAAACCAGCTCCAACAGGTCCTCCCAGATTCAGTGCAGCGTTCGGCTCTGGCACATCTCATGAGAAGAACTCTGAGATTTATTCAGGCAGGTCAGCGGTTTGGGGCACAAGCCTGAGTCCGAACACAGGACTGTTACCAGAAATGAAGGTTCAAAGGGCATGAACTCCCGGTAAGGGTCAGCGTCACACGTTACCTGTAACATTTGATTTGAATGTTTGATCAGCACACATGCTTGAGTGTCTAAGTAATTCTCTTTGAGATGTTCTCTGTACCTTAGTAAAGGATGAGAGGAACAGGTGAATGTCAGAGAGGCCTGATAGAGATGAGTCCGTTGGATGTCTGGTGAAACTCATCTCATAAGCCTGTAAGGAACAAATATGGAATATAAAAGTTTGACAAAGACAAATGTTGGGCTACCAGAGCAGAAATGATCTAATAGGGGTCCTTATGAAGTGCTAGGGGGTCTGTTGAAAAGTTTAAAGAAAAACAGTGGGAAATGAAAATGTAAAATGAAAACCAGATTTGAATAAATAAATAAATAATACATTTAAGATTAGAGTTCTATAATTAGTAGAAAAACAACATAGTACTACTTAATACCCAGATAATAAAACTAGGCTATTTTCTTATATATTTTTTCAAACATGCTTATTAAATTATGAAAACATTATTTTCTGAATATTTACAAACTTCCAGGATTTTTAGTTTTAAACCTTTTTTTATTTTGTTATGCAAACATTAAGGGAATATTCCATTTTTCCCTTAATGTTCCAAACTTCCCTGTTAGCTGGGCAGAAACAAAAAAATATATACAAACAAAATAAATCATATTTTTTCATGTAATAATAATTAAATTAAATAATATTTTTTATTATAATAATATTTAAAAAAAAAAGTTACAAATAATTTTTGAAACCATTTAAGATGCCTGTTAAATTTTAGTATGGGGTGATCATATTTAGGGGTCTGTGGACTAGACTACAGTGAGTTAACTTACATCCAGTGCCACCTGTAGAGCAGAATACTGCACCCAAACCTCCTGCTGTTTGGAGGGGGGAAGGGAGAATGTGCCAGCCTGTCCTGGATACTTGGTCACATTCAGATAATGAGACAACACACACATACTCTCTGACTCTGGATTTTTGGCCTGTGTGTGGACTGGTGATGAGAAACACAGGAGGGAATTAAAAAAACTCAAAAACACATCACATATATTCATATTGAAATCCATACTGACTTACTATCAGGAAGGAGAAGGTGGAGAAGATCTTTAGCCATCAGAGATCCCAGTGTCCCATAATTCAGTGCCCTAGAGAATATTGTAATTTATATCATGGTCTGTCTGAATACTTGATTCTGATTGGCTGAAAGGTGTGCAATACTGTTTAATGCACAGGTAGTTCCAAGTCAGTTAAATCACTGGTCTATGTTAACGCTTTGCTTTGCACACACGCATACGTCACACATAGGAGTACAGAAACTTGTTTTCAATGTTACTGTTTTTAAAGTAATTAAACTCACAGTTGCAGGTAATTCACACGCATCCCTCTCTCTCTCTTGATCAATAGTTTAATTAAATCAAATAAATGTTATAATTAATTTTTCAAAAAGTTATTTGCCTCCACGTCGTGCATTAAAATCGTTTAAAGCACAGCTAGTTGAGGATTATTCCTTATGTAAACATTTTTATCAAACTTTCGTACATTCATATTTATGCATCATACATCATCATATAAAAACTAGAATGGAGTGGAGGATGAGGAATAATCAGAGTAACATTATAAAATAATATATTAACATTTTTCTAACAGCGGTGCAAAGCATTTCAGTATATACCCAAGTAAAATTTTTACAGTTGAATGAATATTCTGTTTTTATGTTGTAATAAGATACCTGGGATATGAGGAATGGAAGAAAGGCAAAACAAACATTCCAACAGGGATGATGATGTCATTGCCAGAGATGGATGGAGTGATAGACAAACTAGAGAAGAGGAAAGACGGGAATGTAAAATGGATGATGATGGCATGAATTGAATAGTATCAATGCATAATAATTGAATAATCAATGCATGCATTTCACTTTTCAAACAAAAACTCTTTAATCAAAATGTCACTGCCAGTGAAATGATAGACTTTTCCAATCATTTAGTCTGCTTAAACCCGCAATCAACCTCAATCTCTCATTTCAAGCTTCCTCCATCCCTACAATAACCAATGGAAAGATTTAAAGTTTTTAACATCAGTAAATATCAGACTTTAATATCAGAATAGGAATAACCCAAGTAAAAAAGGATATGAAAACTAAAATTTGACATTCAGGTTAAATTATTTGAGTCTTTTGAAGATAAACCCCATTTGCATAATCCATAGATATAAAATTATATGTGCTGAAAATACATGAGCCTTATAATGTTAAATTTTAAAAAATTGAAATGTTTATTTTGGGGGGAAGGGGGAAAATAAATATACTAGTTAAGAAATAAAAGTAAAACCTTTATATAAACATACAAACAATAAAATCGTATAAAACATATTTTATAAAACAATAAATAAATAAAAAAGTATAATATATTCACTGTTATAAACAACGCATATAGTACGGAAGCGTATTGCATTCACTTGAGGAAACAAAATCTACTCTATTTTTCTGAATTAACAAGTTAATTATCTCAGAATTACAAGATCATTTTTCATGGAAAAAAGTTTTTGCTCTGTTTTTCTGAATAAACGAGTTAATTATCTCAGAATTACGAGATAATTTTCCATGAGATAATGAAAAAAGTTTTTGCCTTGTTTTTCTGAATAAACGAGTTAATTATCTCAGAATTACGAGATCATTTTTCATGGAAAAAAGTTTTTGCTCTGTTTTTATGAATTACCGAGTTAATTATCTCAGAATTACAAGATAATTTTTCATGGAAAAAAGTTTTTGCTCTGTTTTTCTGAATAAACGAGTTAATTATCTCAGAATTACGAGATAATTTTCCATGAGATAATGAAAAAAGTTTTTGCCTTGTTTTTCTGAATAAACGAGTTAATTATCTCAGAATTACAAGATAATTTTTCATGGAAAAAAGTTTTTGCTCTGTTTTTCTGAATTAATGTGTTTTTGAGATAACATAGCAAAAAACCGAGCACATTTTTTTCCATGAAAAATTATCATGTAATTCTGAGATAATTAACTTGTTAATTCAGAAAAACGGGGAGAGTAGATTTTGTTTCCTCAAGTGAATGCAATACGCTTCCGTAATATAGTACTGTGTATTTAAACTGTGATTTTAAGAAGATTACCCGAAATCCCTATTGTGACAAAACGTTACCTTAAATTTTATTGTTAACGTGCGAGCACTCACCCTTCAGCCCGTGTGCCGTGTGAGAGCAGTCTACACCTGCTCTTCCGCTCCAGTACCAGCATCTGCAGATAGTTGGAGAAAAAATCCTCCTCTTTCAAAACCACCTAGTGCAAAGAGGAGGAGAAACACAGCGAATGAAGAATATTTCATTCACTCATCCGACTACACTGCTTGTTCATTTATTCTTCAATCTTCAAATGAAGCTACCTCTGCATAGAGATGGTTGAGTTCAGTATGATTGAGGTTATTAGTTTTAGTGGAGAGTCTTGGATTCAGAGATTTTATCTGAAAAACACACAAGATTATCAGAACGAAATCCATCCGCAGTTTCATTTTGTATGTGATTCGCAACATACCTTATTCAAAATAAAGTCTGATTTGTTGTCCCTCCAGCTCAGACCTATTAGTTTCTTCTTGAGGGATGAATAAACATCATGGATCAACTCTTCAGCCTGGCAGAGAGAGAAAAACACGTGTCATTGCTCTATTAAATACATGTCCATGCATAATCAATCCTTTATTTGTTCACAAGGTCCAACCAAAACGTACCTCTTTCTGTGCATGTCGTTCTCTAATTGCATGACTAAGTAAGGCATCAAATCCTCGCTCTGTCTGCTGAACACATCGCCACCAGCGAGGCATCTCCTAAAATCATAGACATTATAAGCAAATGAAATTGCAGTCTGAACTGCTTCACTTCACACAAATAGGCTTTGTGGGGAATGAATCCAATGCCGACCCACCTCCTGAGTGTCTCCAGTCGCAATGGAATAGTTTCTCATTGTTTGGAAGAACCTCGAGTCCAGCGCAGGTACGAGTGTTTGCAAAAGACTGAAGATCATGTACGTGTGAAGAGGGATGCTGCAGATTTATACATAGGCACAAATGGAGAAACAAAACATTTGTCTCATTTATGAAAATCTATACTATAACATTTTAAGAAAACATGCCAAAAAGTGACTTACGCGCCCATTATCTCATGCTTGACTTGCCATTGGCTGATTGTCTGAGACATGTGGATAATGTACGGGAGATTGTGGACTAAAACAATATCTGATTGGCTGATAGGAAGGGGATGAAACATGGCTTGTAGGCAAGCAAGCCAATCAATGGCTGGAGCCACAGTCTGTGAGGGACAGAAAAAACAGCTTTAGTCAATTAATATATATTATCTGATCTATTAATAAACTTAAAATCCAATTTATTCACGCAATAACTTGAATACGCATCTTCTTTTATGAGCATGTTTTTAATGTCTGAAATGATAGAATTCACATATTTTGATTTTTTTTTTTTGGGGGGGGGGGGGGGGGGGGGGATGGGGTGATCCATGTCAGGATGATCCAACCAAACTGTCCTGATATTATAATGCAGAAAAAAAGCCTAATAAAAAGAATTAAATTATGGAAAGGAAAAAAGGAAAGTCATTTGCCATAAACATTATTATTATTTCATTATTATTAAGAACACAGCAGAAATGCAATGCTACCAAGCCGACCAATCACTGATCTTGCGGTCCACGTCATCACGACATGTAGTTACATTTTTGAGGAGGTGCGCGTCAGGCGAAGAGTATGCGGTATGGTACTATGCGCGGCTGTGCGTATGCTACGCCGTACCTACTGCGCGCACCCTACGCAGAAGTATAAATTGGCCTTTACATGCAGGTGTTCAAGTTGTAAAGAAATTGCATTTCATAAGATATCACATGACATCATGAGAAATTAAATTGAAGCTTTTCTCTAAAAATTAATAAACGTTTTTCCAAAACCAAATGAAACTAATAAGAATAAAAAGAGAAAATGTATTTGAATGTGGCACATGTGTTATAGTATGTTAACTGTCAGTGTATTGCACACATTTATAGCTTTGTCCCTTTATGACATTTTATAGTAATAATTTTTAATTAGGTATTATTCCAAAGCTTAAACACACATACTTATATCTATGAACAGTTTTGAAATTGGACATTGCATTATAGTGGAAACGGTTCTTTAAATCTTTCAGCAGGCTCAAGTTTTGGAATATCAACTTCAAATTTGGATCACAACTTGGTTAGACATATGCCTTTGATTTTCTAGCAATTTTAGACTCCAAATTATTTTGGAAAATGTTTAGTACATTTGTTTTACAGTAAACTTCAGTAAACTTACAGTAAACTTTTACATCTGCTTTTTTCTTTTTTTTTCTTATTTGTTATTGACCCATTTATATATATATCACACAGGAAGTCCAATTTCCACACAAACACACAGACCTGCAGCTCTTGGATGGTAATTCTGTGGTAGAGTAACTTCTGACTGAGGCGGTAGTGAAGAGGGGACGTGGCCACAGCGAGAGTTGTGGACAGAGATACGTAAAGACCACAGTGCTGAGTGGTGTTATTGGAGAGAACACCCAAGAGAGCCAAATACTGACCACAGGACGAATAGAATGGGCGCAAATACTGAGAAAGAGGAGCAGAGACAGACAACAAAAGAGATGTTATCAAAATACCAAACAAGCCTGTATAATAATCTGGTGCTAAATTGAACATAAAATACCTACTGGGGTACTAGCTTTGGATTTATTGGTCTTGCTGTTCCAGTCAATAGGGAACTGAAAATGAGGCTCGTCAATCTATGGAAATGTAATCAGACATACTTAAACAACATTGAGGACAAAACAATCTCGAAAACAAAGAAAATGGACCAAAATATTGAGGATTTGTGTACTCAGGGGTGTAATAAAAATTACTTCCCAAAATTACATAAATCTACGTTAACACTAAAATTAAGTCATTGTCCCATAACATTAGCAATGTTTGACAATGTAAAGAGTGTCATTACGGTGCGATTTTAATCATGTGAATATTTTCTAGAAATAAAAAATCCACATACAGCATATTCATTTTTCATTGATACTTGCACCAAACAACACAATAAGATG
The DNA here is from genome assembly GCF_016745375.1 of Pimephales promelas. The sequence continues at coordinate 1,405,893 of NW_024121455.1, forward strand.
ACATTTAAAAATAATAAAAGTAATTTAATCTCCTTATTATGTAGCCGAATCTGTGCTGGTTTGTATTGGCCGCCTCCAGTTTTCACTTTGTTTTGCCTCCAGCTAGCGCCGTGACGTAACTGTGACGTCGGCGCAAAAGGGGTCTATAAGGTAGAAATATTTTTACGCGAATATATAAAAATAGTAAACATAGTACGAAGATGTGCATAGTAAAAAAAAAAAAAAAATGGTGAACGCTTGAGAAAATCAGACCAATCATAAGGGCTATCACTTTTTAAACCGCACTATCATAAAATAAATAAACTTTTTCTGTTTTCTCTGACTGAAAATATCTGTAGCCTACTGGGAGTCGAGAGAGTGCTAAAGCTCATCTGGTCGTATTTTTGGTAGCATATATTTGTAGAAATTATCATTCTTTCTAAATGTGATGTAACAATGTCCTGTAACTACCAAATAAACAGAAACAGACGCGACAGAAACAGACGTGATCACAGCAGTGGGAGTTTACACTGAAATCTCACAACCGACACGCCCCTCCAAACAGAGCTTTCAAATCAGAGGGCTAAAATCAGGGTAGAAAATGACCATTTATTTCTAAATTATGACAATTGTTTGATGTAAAAATTACTAACATTATAAGTTCACCTCAAGAAACATTATAATAAAAAAATGAAGTTCATGACCCCTTTAACAGTTTTGAAAAGAGCATTATAGAGATGCACCGGACGTTTTTTGCTCTAAACACACAATCGGCAACCGGGTTTTGGTTTTATTTTGGCCGATCTATATTGTGGACTTGAAGTCCAAAAGGTAATGGAAATAAGGTGATGGAAATATGGGTTTGGAAATATTTTGAAGTCTATAAACAGGACATTAACAAAGGCCATAGACGGAACACGCTGAAGACGGGCCCAGAGAGAACAAAGGCATTTTCTTTCCTCTTACCCTATGCTCTTACCTCTGTGTAATGGCAGTTTATAAGCGCAGTACTGGTTTGTGTACAGCGGTAACGAAGAAAACGCTATATTGCTGCTGTTCTATAAGCGCCACCTACTGCCAGAGAGTGAATTAGCATTTTCATTCCGTCTGTCTGCTGTTTTTGTTTTGTGTCTTATGTAGCTTATGTAACTTATGTATAATTTCACAAATCGAGTCAGACTATTCTGTTTTTGCTTTAAATCTTGAAATTATACAATCTAAATTAAATAAAACCTGTGTAGCATCTTTTTTTGGAATCTTGATTAAATTCAGTCGTTGCCTCTCATTTCAAATGGCTACAAATATTTTGGTAACACTTTATTTTACGACCCGCAAACAACTGTGTAAGTACACTGAAATTACGGTGTACGTTTCTGTAATTATAGTGTACTTCCGTGTAAGTATAGGGAACAATATGTTAAGTTTGGGGTAATAAAGGGGTAACACAAGCAAATACAAGCAAATTATTTAATTAGTTAAAAAAATAACAGGTACCTATTCTGTTAATATATTCCAGGCAAAAATTGTACGTCTGTTGTTTATAAAATGTATCACATTTCTGGAAAAATATGTTTTTGTGCAATGTTACAGGGTAATTTTGACATCTGTGGGTTATATTATTATACTATGATAAAAATTACATTTATTGGCTTTTCTTACTAGATTGCTTAATGTTAAGTCAAAATAATTTGTTTGTGCTATGATTTTAATTTAGACCGTACCATGTGGTAATTAGTAGTTACCTTATACCATTGAATTGCAATAACACTTAAATGTCAGGGCAAATGTACTGTGTAATTAAAACGATTTTTTTTTTTATAACAGTAGCTTTCTCTGCAAATACAGTGCAAATAATGTTGTTTCGTATTGCTACATAGTAAGTAGCTTTGTTACCCCCTTGTTCTGTGTAGTTACAGGGTAAGTGTAACTCCTGCGGGCTGTAAATTAAAGTGGTGTTTGTTACCCCTTTATTACCCCAAACTTAACATATTGTTCCCTTATACCTACACGGAAGTACACTATAATTACAGAAATGTACACCGTAATTTCAGTGTACTTACACAGTTGTTTGCGGGTCGTAAAATAAAGTGTTACCAATATTTTATCTAAGGTCAGCTTGGCCTGTTATAGAGAAAATATACAACAAATAAATGGGAAGGCAACTGTTATCGAAATCGGACAATTTGCTTGTGAAATAAATCGGAATCGGCAATGACAAAGCGTGATCGGTGCATCCCTAGAGAATGTAAACATGCAAATTGGCCTGTAGGCACATATAATTTTGGCGGTGGTTGTGTCAGAGTAAGAAAACAATTCATGTCATTTGAAAGATGTAGCCTATTCAGTCAAATCATTTTGTTCCAAAGGAATGGACAATGATCCACAGTTTAGCCCAAATAGCTAATTAAGTTAATTCAATAAAAAAGGAGTTTTGAAAAAGTGACCCAGACATTGAGAAATAGGTCCTACATAATAAAAATAAATATTTAATTAATTAGTATTAGTGATCACCTGTATGTAGTGTTGATTGGAAGCAATTTCCCCTTCACCAGAGTCTGGCCCTACATACACACTGAAGAAAGGAAACGTGGAGTACTGGCTCATCAGCAGGGTGAGGGTGGTGTTAAAATCTTTCTGATTCCATTCACCTGATACTGCCCAACCACCTAACTAGACACACACACACACAGACAGAGAGAGAGAGTTGCGGAGAGAGAGAATAAAATACAAAAATACATGATGCAACATAAGTGTACTTTTTTCTTTTTTACTTTCTCTTATCCTACAAAGGGTGTGTACCTGCTGGAGTAGTGTGAGGAAGGGTTCTGAACCCACTATCTCTGGAGATTCTGCATCCATGCAGGTCTTGAAGAACTTCTTTGCTTTCTGTTCTGCAGCACTCATTGAAACACCCTCCTCAGGAGACTCTGATCACACAGACACCATACAGATTGAAATGGCCAATGCCTTGCAATACATTATATCATGTTGATCAAAATAAGTTCAAATATTCTTTTGGTTTAGGATCAGGGGTTATCTGGCCCCCGAAGATCCACTTTCCTGCGGAGTTTAGCTCAAACCCAAATCAAACTCACCTGAACCAGCTAGTCAAGCACTACAGGATTACTAGAAAGCTACAGATATGTTAGTTTGATCAGGGTTGAGGCTAAACATTGGAGGACAGTGGTCCTGAACTAAATTTGACACATGTGGCATTATGCCTGGTACGCATTGTACAATTTTGGGTTGTCCCAGACGAAAGATTTACGTGGTCGTGGCTCTGAAACAGTGGTCCTACGTCACACAGTAAGAGCGGTTCAAAGACAGTCGTTGTCACGGTCTTGCAACCATAGATCGCCTGCGATAATTTTGTGTGTTTATTGCTACGACCAACATCTGCTGACTAGCCAACGAAACTGCAGCATGAAATGGCGTATTGATCAACGTGGTGCTAAAACTTAAACTACTCACCTCAAGCTCCATTTACAAAATTGGCACTTTTCCTTAAACTTTTCCTTAGCCATGACCACATCCATATTCTCCACTTTCGCTTAGCCTACTCTTCTTTTTCTTTCAGCGCAAATAAAAACTTTCACTGCCAAAGTGCGATTCATCTTACTCTGTTTGTTTAACAACTGCGCATACTGATGATGTTTTAGTCTTCTGTACTAACTTGCGTCGTATTCAGTCGGTGTCATCATTGTACAGTCTACATGTCATACATCAAAAATTACTTTCCAAAACTACATAAATCTACGTAAACACTAAAATCAAGTCATTGTCCCATAACATTAGCAAAGGTTGACACCCAACAAACCCACCTCTTTTTTTAAAAAAAGTCTGATGATGTTTTAATCTTCTGTACTAACTTGCGTCGTATTCAGTCGGTGTGATCATTGTCTAGGCCCTACATGTCATACCTAAGTTTATTAGATCCATATCGTACAGTGTGATTTGTAATGATCTTATAGGATTGCCGAAATCACACCGTCTGTAGCAGGCATTAAATACAAAAAGGTTGTCATAATAACTGTCAAGCATATTTTCAATACATTTCTGTTTGATTTTTTTTTTTTTTTTTTTTTTGTAAATGTGTCCTGAATTGATGAATTGCTCTTAGGGGAATCTTGACTTTCACCATTGAAGGGGAATGTGTGAAGCGTTAGATTTTTATAAGTTATTAAGTTATTATTAAGCTATTAAGTTATGCGATGTGGATGATAATTTGTGGCCCGGACCGGAAAATGTGCCATACAGATAAAGTGTGCATTTTCAATCATTGTCATTAAAACCATTGCTATAGTTTACATCAGGAAATACCGACAAAGTTCACTGCTATATTACAGTTTTTTTTATTCGCTTTGGTACTATTTTCACAAGTAAGATGTACATTTTCAAAACTCTTAGTGCTAATATCACAACAGATTATCAAAAGTGCACTTTTTTCAAACATTTCATCATGTTTTCAACTGTGTTAGTACAATTCACACAATCACAAAGTATCCTTTTCACAACACAAAATAAGTGTTTCATCTACATTATTGTTTCATTCACAGTAACTGCCTTTCATAAAGCTCTTACTATCAAACTTTTGATTTGCATCTCTTTTTGTTCAGTTTAATACTTTTGTCTATTATTTAATCCAACAGATCTTAATGGTTAATCAATTAATCATTTGGTAAACCTATAGATTTTCAATTCAGCAATATACAGTATATGGATTTTGAGAACTACAGAAATAAAATGTGTGTTTGTATGAATATTTAAATTACATGTAACCAGTAACCACACATGATGAATACTGGTTATAGCAAATTTTTTTCACATAGTGGTGACCAGTCTGACCACAATTGGCCACTATGTACTGTAATGTGTGCACTAAATGTTATGTTTTGTTCTTCTTTAGTTACATTTCATTATAGAAAGTATACCTATATTACAATTATATCTGAAAAATAAAAACTATAATTTGCCTAAATGATTGTAAAGGATGTCTTCATTGATCCTTCATTTGATTAGGCCTACATATATGATGGATATTTGGAAATTATAGATTATGTAAATGTTGGGTACTGTAAGTGTATTGCCTAATGTTACAGTAAAACTGTGTAATCTGTCTTTTATAGTACTGTAGCATATTCATTTCAGCACTTCTAAGGCCGATTTGAAACATGTATCTTGCATTGTTTGCTGTTGGATAAACTGATTGTTAAAAGTACTAAACTGAAAGAAGATCATATTGTTGTGTTTCAGTGATTAAACCAAATGTTCTCATTACATATTACAATAATCTTGTGTTTGAAATAATTATTATGTGGACTGAAAACATGTGCAACTGACTGAAAGCATTACATCAGGTTTTGAAAGAATGACTAGCTGCGTTACAAGTGTGATCAGTTTGGATTTTTGTACTAAGAGTTTTGAAAATGTACACCTTACTTGTGAAAATAGTACCAAAGCGAATAAAAAAAACTGTAACTTTTGTGAGATGAACTAAGGAATTGGAGCAATTTACATGCTTTTGCAGGTAATCCATTGTGTGGTACTGTTTTTACAAATTGTTTAAAAAATGCAATTGCAAATGTTAAGGATGATTCAAGAAATAAAGAGACAATGATACAACTAAAAATAGAATACATAGAATAATGATGGATGAATGGATGGATTAACATATAGTGCAAGTGAATTAAATATAGACAAAATTATTGATAGAATGAATGAAAGACTGACAGAATGATAGATAGATAGATAGATAGATAGATAGATAGACAGACAGACAGACAGACAGACAGACAGACAGACAGACAGACAGACAGACAGACAGACAGACAGACAGATAGATAGATAGATAGATAGATAGATAGATAGATAGATAGATAGATAGATAGATAGATAGATAGATAGATAGATAGATAGATAGATAGATAGATAGATAGATAGAGCTACCCTGCTGGTCTGTGGACCGTGTACTGAGTTCTCCTGCTTGTCTGTGGACAGTGTACTGAGTTTCAAATAAACATTGTTACTTGCTATTGCTTCCGAAGTCTTTACGTAACATAGACAGATAGATAGATAGATAGATAGATAGATAGATAGATAGATAGATAGATAGATAGATAGATAGATAGATAGATAGATAGATAGATAGATAGATAGATAGATAGATAGATAGATAGATAGATAGATAGATATAGATAGATAGATTTTTCTTTAAAATGACATTCAATCAAACACCACTGTGGTATAGACCCAAGTTGACCCAATCAGGTGAGATTAGTGCCCAAAACCGCTTTAAAACTGGCCAGTCTGATTGACTAGAAGACCAGCAAACCAGCCTAGGCTCAGGAAGTCAGACAGATAGAAGCAGACTGAAGACAGTATGAAACCATTTCCCTGGTTCTGTTTTATGTACAAAAGACATAGTGGAATTTCACTCACCTAGTATCTCTTTAATGGCTTTCAATAAAGCAGTCTGTCTGTCTGGAAATGTATTTAGCCGTCCATCACTTTTTCCTTGAACATCTGCCTCTCTTCTCATCCTCACTAGTCCTCCTGTCCTCACTTGTCTTTTTTTGTCCAGTTCTCCACTGTCCTTATTGGGGGACCCCATGACTCTCTTTCTCCCCTTGTTGGTGGAAGATCCACCTGCTCCACAGGCAAATAGGAAGTAGTCACAGGGGTGAGAAAAAGGATCCGTGGCAACAGAAAAATGCTCTGATGCTTTTAGGCAGGCGGGAGAAAGGCAAGGAGGAGCAGCTGAAAGACAAGAGATTGAAATCACCACCATTGTTACCAATGATATCAATCTATACAAGAATAAGGCCTAGTTCCTAGGTTTGTACCTGATTTTGATTGTGAATCCTTTTGCAGGTGGGAATAGATGCTCAAACCTAATGTAGTTGCGAAGAGAGAGAAGGCAAAGAGAACAAATAAGCACCTGCGGCACTTGTTGCAGTCCACTGGATTTGAATCATCAGAACGAGGCTGTTCCCCTGGTGTTATGACCATTTCCTGTGGGTACATATTGAGATGAATGTGTTGTTCAAAAATGTCAAGTTAAAAGCACATTTGGGAAAAGTTGACTTTATGATGGATTGGAATTACATTATCATCCAACCACAATGAGAGCAAGTCGTATATTCACTAGAGAACAATGAAAATGAAAAAAAAAAAAAAACCTCTCTCCTTTCAGAAAAACACAATCAGAGTTATATACTCTTCCAACTTCCAAGCTTAATGGGAATGAAAAGTAGGAGTTTTTGAAGAACAAAAAAGTCCATCCATCATAAAAGTAATAGGGCTCCAGGGGGTTAATAAAAGCCTTCTACAGGGAAGCGTTTTTGTAAGAAAAATATATATAATTATCACATTATAAACTATAATCACTGGATTCCGGAGTGACCCGACGCATGATGTATTGGGTATTGACGAACGTGGAAGCAGAAGATATAGAAAAACCAAATAAAATCTTTCTTACTAAAATTAGGTAGCACAGGTACGTCAGTAAGATGTCTGCTAAAGATCTGATAATCTAAAGACTGGAAAGCGCTGTGTAAAAACATCATATAAATATCGTAGAAAAGGCAGTTTTACATACATTTTATTTTACATGCATTTTAAATCTTAAACATCATAAAGACATCTTCTAAATGTCTATTTGACCTCTAACATGAAACGTTCTAGAGACGTATTGCAGATTAGAAAATATTCTAAAAAAAAATACATCTTGTAGAAGTAAATGTAATGAATACATCAAACAGACATCTCTAAGAGTAGACTATCACTAAAGCTACTTTTATGATGGATGGATGCGCTTTGGGCTTCAAAATCTCAGGTATTCACTCTCATTTTATAAGCTTGGAAGAGCCAGGATTTCGAATAGCCTAGCTCCGATTGTGTTTGGCTGAAAGAAGAAAGTCATTTGGGTTGAGGCTGAGTAAATAATGAGATAATTTTCATTTTTGGGTGAACTAACAATTTCAAACATTCGCGAAGAAAAACAGTTCATTATGTAGCCTACAATCGGCCAAACAATAAGACAAACTCGACAACAATATTACAGCAATATAAAAACTATAAATGTCACTGGGGTATTTCTCAGTAGCCTACAACGGCGGTAGATGCGGACGAGTGTCACGTTAGCGAAAATTCGTGGATGGAAGCATAAAAAGGTGGGAGTCGGTTTTGCCATTTGTAAATAGCATATGAAGCACATCTCGTTGAAGTTACTTTCAAACAGCTTTGTGGTGGTAAACTCAAACTTCGCGCGAGCTGCGCCTTCGAAACCGCGCTGATGCATTTGATTTCACCCATGAAATTCCGCAAAGAAACGGTAAATATAACCGCATATTAAATAAATGAAAGAATCGCCGATTTCCTGATTTACCTGGGTGTGCGAAAAATGCCATGAACAACGATGTGAAATATTTCAGATTGACCAATCAGAATCAAGTATTCAGTGAGCCGCGTAATATAAGAGTCAGCAAATACCATAAAGGCAACAACTCTAAGTAGCTTTCGCAAGGGACATCATGTGGATAGAGGGCTGTGAATCAAGAGTCTTCTTAACTACACCACACACAACACATCTATTATGTAGGCATATAGAGACCTTTCTGATATAAAGCAAAACTTCGTCATTTATGCAACAATCTACTGCACAATGTTATGGTGCAATATGGGTGACTGGATTTTGAATCTGGTATTGCATTCCCTGATCCCAACCCACCTTCTTCTACATGACTTCCACTACTGTCATATTAACACTGGCAAAACCCCCAAAATTAAAAAATTGTAAATATATTTAAAGCCTCACCTGATGAACTGGGTTCTCGTCCATCTTGTTCTTCTTGTGTGGTCGTTTGATCAGGATTCTTCCTACATATATCTTCCTCTTTCTATCTCTCCCTCCGTCAGCAACAAGTCATCCAACTACTATCTTCCCTCATCACACTCTCTGTTCACTCTTTCACTGACTGATAAACATGTATGACCTGGCTTTCCACAAGACCCTCACTTACTCATACATAAATGTGGCATTTCTGGATGCATTTTCTGAACTTCACCATTTCTTAAATGTATGAGGGCCAGATGTTTTTGAGGACTCCAAAAACCATCAATTGGATTATATCACCCAAGTTAAACATGGGAAAATACAAACACCAATTGACAAAATAAAGAAAAAAAGCTGCATGTGGATTTTTAAAGCATCATCGGAGCAGGAAGTGGTATACATTCATACATATTCACATTTTTACACACAGACGTCGTCAGTCCTGACTATCAGTGACGTATGTGAAGCTGGTGCGGGCTGATAAGAACTGAGGGGGTGGCGAGAGGAGCCAAACCACAAAAGATCATGTCATACATTGCGTGGGAACGAACACGTTTGAAAGCCATCACATGATGAAAACGTAAACATACAGCTGTTCAAAAATACACATCACTATAAGAAAATGAAACATTTTCTAGTAAATCCAATGAAAATAAAACAAAAAAAGGACTCAGTTTGTCAATTTTATAGTTTTATTAATTCAGAATACAGTACAAATACGGAAGAAAAACAATGATAGCAAAAATAACACAATGGCATACTTTCAACCGTAAACATACACACATTCACATATTAAGAGAGGAAATTAGATGTTGAGTTTACAAAAAAAAGTAATGTTAAATGGTAAATACATGAAGGCTAAACCACAAGTGTTCAAATGGTCCATAATGCCTTACTGAATTCAGCAGTATTGTGATACCAGCATGAAAATGAGGCCAAGAAACATGATGTATAAAAACACTAATAACAATAACAACAATCATGCATAACAGTTTTATTTTTATTTTTCTATTGGAGCCATTGTTTTATTTCGATTGCATCAAATACTAGAATTTCTTGGACATAATGGTCAAGGGACAAATCCAAGAAGAGAAACACAGAGGTGCATAGATAAATAAAATGAGCTATGTAAAACGGATACAATTTTCAAAATGACATCAGCGCTACCTTAAAGCCAAAATGAGTGGTCTTACACAATAGTTGTTATCGTAAACACGAAGTTGGGATTCTGTGCATTAATCACAGGGAATGGTGACTGTTAAAACTAAATATTTCTGAGAAACATTTAAGAGTTCAAGAATCATGCTAGTTAGTCTACGGTAACACTGTTACTTTTACCAAAAATGATAAAAATGGTCATTAGTTTTGTGTTGTTGAATCTGGCTGTATATAATGGTTATATATAACCAGAGCTTTTGTGCAGATAATACTATTTAATCCATAATTTTTTTTTAAAAAAAAAAGCTTTAACTACAATGTCATAGATTTAATACAGTAGTCTATGTAAATATTACAAGAGGCTCAGTGATTGATGTGCTTTTTTTTTTGGAAATGCTTAAATCGTTAAACAGACCTAAAATTGTTTAATCGCTAAATACCTCTGGAAATATATGGAATGCAAACAATTGAACTGATACTGGCATGACAACCAATGCAAACTTATCGACTGTATCACGCGTTTTGTTCGACATGTTTTAGGATGTGCTTTTTAAAATAGTTTTTGTTCATATACAGCTAAACAGTTAGATAAGTGAAGCATGCATGACAAATCTGTTTTTGCTTATTGTACATTTGTTGCAACTACAATTTCACGAAGAGCCCTTCTCATCCACTACAACATGTTTCGGAAAAGCCTTATTGAAAGTGCATGGATATACAAACTATGCGTCTTGCCTCAGTAGTCAGCTGTGGTACAATTTATGGATGTTGTTTTTAAAGGCATGCTGGGAGTCGTACTGTGCAGTTCAAATGGCAGTGCAGTACATTACCTCTGCACAGAGTCAGCCACTACAGTAAAAATTCAAGCCACAAAAAGGGTCCTAAAATCACTACTCTACATATTAAACAATCTAGGGGTAGAAATTGTGTCGTATATAACATTCAAAATGGAGGCACTAACATTGTGCTCGCACACATCAGGCCCTGGCAAAAAGACGCCAGGCCAAACAGGGCAAGCTATGGGCTGGGCTCTGAATAAGGCCATTCAGAAAAAGCAGTAGAGCTTCGTCGAGAAAAGGCTAAACCGACATTGAGCAAACATGAGGAAAATAAGAATGTGAAACGGAAGAGAGCTTTATAACACTAAGCCAATTATGCGTCTTAAATTTGGTTTAGGTATGTGTGAGTTTCCACCAATCACTGTTTGGCCTGCTTGGCACGTTGGGTGTGGCATTTCATGCACAGAATCCTGCCATCCAATGGGTAGCAGCCGTCAGCGTCTGCCTCGATGGAAAGGGGACGGGCACAATCCTGCAATCAACGAGAGATGTTTTATTTTAAAACATGACTTCTAATTTGAGGCTGGAACAAATAGGTAAAAATAACTAAAGAAAGAGCGTTCGTACCTCACATCGGTAGCACTTCAGGTGAAAGTTCTTCTCTAACGCAACAACCCTGATGGTCTCTTCACTTCCAGGGTCGGGAATAATTGGCTCGTTGCAGCTCACGCAGAGTGGAGAGAAACGGCTGAGAAACAGAAAAAGTTAATGGTTAAAAGTTAATTAGTTTATGTAATAAAGGGATAGTTCACTTTGAAATTAATTTGATATGTTTTAGTTTACCTCAAGGGCATCCAAGATGTAGGTGTTTTTGTTTCCACAGTATTTTCAATTTTGATATTTTTTGGTCAAAAAGTTTGTGTCTATCAGTCATATAATGGAGGTCTATGGACTCCACCTCAAAGAGCATGCACAGAGAAGTCCAAATTAAGCATGATTTAATGACTCATAAACGTAAGTACACATTGATGGCCTAAGACACGAAACGAGCGGTTTGTGTGAGAAAACGAACAGTATTTATATTGTTTTTACCTCGTGACCACAGCCACGTCCAAGTACTCTGAGGGGACGGGCGCTTCGGTCTGCGCAAGCACCGGAAGTGATCTCTCGCGCGGTTGCGAAAAAAATTCAACATTGTCTGTTGATATAACGAAAACGTCTTCCATTGCGATTTCCTGTATATCTAAATATGTTTAGATCTTCACAGTGAAAGGTAACACTTCTGAAATCTCTGTGTAAACAATGAGTGACGTACACGCGAGACGTCACTTCCGGGGCTTGCGCAGACAGAAGCGTCTACGCCCTCAGATCACTTGGACGTGGCTCTGATTACATGAGGTACAAACAATATAAATACTGTTCATTTTCTCCCACAAACTGCTCGTTTCGTGTCTTAGGCCATCAATGTGTACTTACATTTACGAGTCATTAAATCATGTTTAATTTGGACTTCTCTGTGCATGCTCTTTGCGGTGGTGATCATAGACCTTCATTATATGACTGACAGACAAATACGGTTTGACCTAAAAATATCGAAATTGAAACTACTGCGGAAACAAAGACACCTACATCTTGGATGCCCTTGAGGTAAGCTAAAACATACCAAAAATTAATTTCAAAGTGAACTAAACCCTTTAACTAACATGAACTAAAAATGATCAATACATTTGTTTCAGCATTTATTCATCTTTGTTCATTTTAGTTAATAAAAATACAGTACTTCATTGTTTATTCATGTTAATTCACAGTGCAGTTAATAATGTATCCATAAATGTTGAAATTAACAGTAAAGGGATAGTTCACCCAAATATGAAAATTCTGTATTCATTTACTCACACTCAAGTTGTTCCAAATTTCTTTCTTCTGCTGAACACAAACATTTTTTTTTTTTTTTTTTTTTTTGATGAATGACTAACCAGTTAATTCCATACTTCTATAATATGGAAAAAATGCTATGGAAGTTAATGGGGCCTGGTTACAGTCATTCTTCAAAATATATCTTATTTTGTGTTCATCAGAAAGAAACTCATGATGACAGAATTTTCATTTCTGGATGAACTCTCCCTTTAACTAAGCTTAATAAAGGCTGTAGAATTATTATTTATTGTAAGTTCATGTTAACTAATAAACCTATATAATGTTACCAACATTTTTTAATATTATATAAAATTTTATATGGGTGTTTATTCAACTTCAGGCACCTTCATTTTTAAAGAATTAATTTCTATTTAAATATATGATAATATTAAAATACTATGAATTTTTTTTTACACCAAATTAATTTTTAAATTTTTTGTTTATAGATTTTTTTTCTCTTGTCCTAGTCAGACTCTCGTTCTTAAAATATGAAAATCCACCATAAAAAAACGTGACAAAAAAAAACAAACTATTATAACAGTGGACTTATAATAAACCAATTCTATATATATTGCGTGGGAATGATTTATAGAAACGTTTTATACAAATTACAACAATGCCCAAGTTGTAGAATCCACCACAATAAACAAATTTGCCCCAGGTAAAGTTCTCTTAAAAGTAGTTTACTTTATAAGGACGTGAAAAGCATGTTAAATAAAATACAAGACATGATGTGTGAAGAAAAAAAAAAACCTAAGGTAATATTGCTGGTTAACAACATTTTTGTGCCTCATTTTCTAATCAAGCTGTAATTCAATTACAAAAAAAGTATGCATTTAATTAGGTGTAATTAGGATAGATAAAAAGCTAACTAAGAAATGCATTAGCAAGACTATGCAATTAATATTCCAAATTTAACCCCCAATAAAGCAAATTAACTTTGAAACTATGTTCTAAGGAAGTTTGATTTTATTATGCTAAAAGTGTCCCTTAGTTGAAGAAAACCCCATTTAAAAAAAAAACAGTTTCATTCATTATACTGATACCTGATTGAATGGGATAATCAGTTCAAATGCTCTAAAGCACACCAGTGTATAACGGAGTGTTTTGATTGGTCTGTGATTAGTGAGACGGCTCACCGATGGTAATCTTTGACACAGTAGGGGTTGTTGTCGTCGTCTGTGATGAATGGGGCGCCCTCCAGGGTGCAGCTGCAGGTAGTGCAGCGGAAACAGTGGGCATGGAAACACTGACCCACCGCCTTCAGGACACGGTCTGTGATCCGCTCCCCACAGAGGGAACACACAGTCAGAGATTTCTGGAAACACAATCACACCCAAAGACAAACGGTGAGAAAATCCAACGCAACAAACGGAGTGGGTAACTAAAGTCTCTAAAAAATTCCCCACTTTCATAAAAGTCTGTAATATGGGCTAACATTGAAGATTTCTGATACCAAAAAAAGCAATGTGTCAATTAAAGAAGGGTGAATATGAAATGTCTTGCATCTACGGGTTTGTCTCACCGTGTAGCAGTCCTCGCACTGAGGCGTCCCATCGTGGTCGTAGAACTGCATGCCCTGCAGGGGGCGCTGGCAGCTCATGCAGCAGAAACAATGGGAGTGGAAGAGTTTCTCCATTGCTCTCACTGCTGGCTGAGATCTAGACAGAGCTTCTCCACATTTACCACACACTTCTGAAAGGAAACAATATGTTTATTTTAGCAAAGAAAAATACAGCTTGAGGATAATGAGAGATTTATGAGATAAAGAAAAGTTCATTGTGGAGCAGCAAACACAGAGTTTAATCTCCAGGATGATAATTGGGTGACTGGAGAGGTTGTACCTAAAGTACTATTGTACTCTAGAGGTCTCGGGTCATGTTTACACCTGGAATTATGATGCGTTTTATCAAAAGTAGACGACGGAGGCACATTCCCGTTTACTTCTGGTATTTTAATCCGTCTCTTTTGTCCACTTTCAACGACTTCTGTCTTGATTTCTTCGAGCGGAGGGTCTATGGGTGGGTAAACGAATAATTTTTACCTCAGATCTTTTGATCTAATGGACAAAATAAGTCCACTCAATTTACATATGTTAATGCACTAGGAGACGATGGAAAAACCATATGGAGAGCAAGACCTTGCCGAAAGCTGCGAGTGTTAAAAATCAGGAATGGTCAGAGAACAATGTGCTTGATACATTTTTCATCCTAAAACCAAATTTTGGTCTATAGCTGACAAAGTTTAAATCCCGTCTGGCTAGCAAGCAACTCCCAAAATGTTAACGCTTTAGACTAGTAATGGTGTGATCCTATCGACCAAAACGCATCTTAATACCACATGTAAACAGGGCCTCAGTTCAACAGCACCACCCTCCTTAAAAGCATTCCAGACCAATCCTACCTTAGCAACTGT
This sequence comes from Pimephales promelas, assembly GCF_016745375.1. Next base: position 1,420,974 of record NW_024121455.1, read on the forward strand.
TGCCATTCTCCATATAGAGTGCAACAGTCGGGTTATAGAAGTAAAAATCACATTTAGAGAGAGGAACTGTTTTTTAAATGATGACAGATCTATGAGCTATAGGGTTAATTGATGCTATATGCTTTTGTTGAAGCCATCAGCCAGTATTATTTCAACATTTTAAAAACAATCCTCTTTAACTGTGGAATTTTGGTGAAAGACTACATTACCCATTCTACAAAATCCTCCACCAATCAGAGAATCGCAACAAGTAAATCTCACACAACTCTCTACTAACAGTACATTCCCATTGAGCACGGTGAATGACATAATGGATTCAATCTTCCTACGCGTTCAAACTATTAAATAGTAATGCATACAATGCCGGTCAAAAGTTTGGAAACATAAAAAAAAAAAGATGTATTTGAAAGAAAGTCTCTTACTGTGCGTTCACACCAGACGCGAATAGCGCATCAAATTCACGCCTACCTTCTAGTTGCTTCTAGTCTACATGCTTGAACACTTTGAATCCATTTGCGTGTCAAGAGCGAAATTGATCTATAGCATGATGTAACTATAGAAGAGTCAAGTTTTAAATAGGAAAAATATCGAAACACTTTGGTAATTTTTTTGGGAGAAATGCTAATGGTCTTGTGCACTTCAATGATGTATGCTAAGCTATGCTAAAAGTGGTACCGCCAGAACCGGAGATCGGCTGAATGGATTCAAAAAAGGTAAACCTCAACTGTTTAACTCTGGGGGAGTTGTAAAATGAGCGTATTTCCAAAAAAAAGTGGAGTATCCCTTTAAAAGTGTATTTATTCTTGTGATAAAGCCGAGTTGTCATCTTAGCAAAGGGTCATCACAGCAAGACAGGCAATAAAAGAAGAAAATCAAACTATGACCAAGAATATAATCAGACTTAAAAATAAACCATTAACAGAACATGACTACACAAACTGTTTATTTCAGTTGCATGTGAAAGTAGGTTGATCTAATCAAAAACGGACCAAAAAGTATTTTTAGTTTTCACCTGCACGCACATCTAAGCTACTAAGAAACCAAAAAAAAAACCTCCAGTCCTGACAAAGACAGAGTGAGATCATTACAACACTCATCCAGAAAGATCCAGACATGGGAGAGGTGAAGCACTGTGCTGTTTAGACTCTGATAATGAAGTAATAAACTGAGATAGAGAAGCTACATCAAGCTAAACACCTACACAGACAGATAAAGAGACAGGAAATCAGAAAAAGAGCAAGAGAAACCTTGATTACACAGTCAGTGTTTATCACAGCTTGTCTGCCGTGTGTTAAACAAGACCCATACGGATGTCTCAAATTAAAAAGTCAATCAAATCTTAAGGGTGTGTGTGTGTGTACACAAGGTTAGGTGTACCTGTAGCTGGAGAGGTGATCACAGGAGGATGTTTGTCCATGTCTTTAATAAAGTCCTTAGTCATTTTCTCCAGCTCTTCTACTTCCCTCATAGTGAGAGGAGCTCCACCAGAACCAGACGCCTAAAAAAAAAAAAAACAGCATATGTTTGCTATTTTTTTTAGAAATTTTGTCATTTTAATTGTGTTAGGCAACTATATACACATTTTAAGCAGGGATGCACGATACATCGGCCACCATATTGGTACCGACCGATACATGTCCGTTTTTAAAGTTATTGTTAACAGCCTGATAAGAAAATGTGGCCGATATATAAAAGCAGATAATGGATTATTTCCTTCAGCTGAGAAGCACTGTTTTCCATGATGGTTTTGAATTGCTTGAAATATGATTAGAATCATTTCATAAAAGGAAAATACAGCAAGTCTGTCATATAGGCCACATACATTTTATTGGTGAGAAATTTGTTTGTTTTAATCAGGCACTCAGATATTATATAAAAAATGTAATTTAGATGTATCGGCCTTCAAATATAAAGAAAATATCGGTGTCAGCCCAAATTTTCACATCGGTGCATCCCTAATTTTAAGTAATTTTAACTGAAAAACTTCTATTGATTCACACTGGTTACATTTTGAATAGTAAATGAATCACTGTAATATTAGCATATGAACTGCGATTGACCTTTTTCTCGCATCTATTTGCATCTTGAAATGCAACTGGTCTTTTCTTATCTATTCAACATCTATAGTTGCCTTTTCTCCACACAGACGATGTTGCATTACATTGTTTGCTCAACAAAGCTCAAAGAAAGTGTCAAAAAGTCTCATGACATCAGCAAAATTCATGACTCCAATGCGACGTTTCATTTATGCAGAATATATACATATGCACAAACCTAAGCTTTCCCAAAAGCCGAGTGTGCTTTATTTTTATTTATGTTTTAATTTATCCTTCGACTTACAGTGCCATTCAAAAGGCAGGTGTTGGTAATATTTTCAATTAAACAACAGTAAAATAATAATAATAATAATATTTTATTGTTACTTTGTTACCTCATCTCATCTTAACTTTATTTAAATGACTACATCTAGGGCACACCCACCTTTGGTGTGACGGTGTTTCCTGCTGGTCTGCTGAACGATGCGATGGGTGATTTCTTGGGTGCAGCAGGAGAAGGCGGAGCAAAGCCTTGCTGACTGCCAATGGGAGATGTTTCAGAGAGATTGAGAGCAGGTGGGGGGGCGGGAATATTCACTGGTGGAGCAACAGGGGCAGGAGGAGCCGCAGGAGCCGCAGGAGGAGGCGGTGGGAAAGAGCTTTGGGCTGGGGTTTAACGGCATGGTTAAACCCTCTTGCGCCTCCAGAAGGTGCAGGACTAGCTGTTTTGGAACCAAAATTTGAATTCAGCTGACTGGGAGGGAAGTTGGTTTTTGGAGCAACGGCTGGGCCTTTAGCCAATGACTGTACAGGGGCAGGAGCGGGGGCAGAGGCTGCGCTCTGCTTGGCCGGTCGTGTTCGAGCACGTAGCTCCTCGGCCCAAGGGGCAGGGGGAGGACGATCCGCCAACTCAGGAGGGGGCAGAAAGGAGAGGGTGGGCTTAGGGGCTTTTGGTGGTGGTGCTACTGGCTTTGGCGCTGGTGCTGATGAAAACTGGCTAGGCAACTGAGCAAACAAACAAACACACACACACACACACAGAATTATGTCACACATCAGAAAGGGGGAAGAGGAACTTTAAAGCCTTGCAAAATCTCTAAATTGTGGCATCAGAATGTTGCACGATTAAGATTGTTAAATAAGGAAGTAACAATATAAAGGAGGAACAATTATTTTTTTTCACAATTGCTGTATTTGTGAAACACTATAATAGGATTGCAAAATCAATAAGAATGGCTTCATCAAATTTTTTCACGTTGGTTCATTTACAAATTATTCATTCCTAATTTAGTAAATACTATGTAAATAAATATGCATTTTATTGCAGAACGTGTTATTTTATACAGTTTATATACACTACCGGTCAAAAGTTTTAGATTGGTAAGATTTTTTATGTTTTTAAAAGAAGTCTCTTCTGCTCACCAAGGCTGCAATTATTTGATAAAAAAAATAAAATAAAATAAAAAAAAACAGTAATATTGTGAAATATTTTGACAATTTAAAACATAAAACAGCGGTTTTCTATGTGAATATATAGTGAAGTGTAATTTATTCCTGTGATCAAAGCTGAATTTACAGCATCACATGATCCTACAGAAATTATTATAATATGATGCTCAAGAAACATTTATGATTATTATCCATGTTGAAAACAGTTTTTTACATTTTTATTTCAGGATTCTTTGATGAATAGAAAGTTCAAAAGAACAGAATTGTTCTGAAATGGAAAGCTTTTGTAACATTAATCACTACCATTCAAAAGTTTAGGGTCAGTAAGAATTTATTTTTTATTTTTGGGTTTTATTTTTGGGGGAAAGAAATTAGAAAATACTTTTATTCATCCTTTAACTCAAGGATGAGTTAAATTGATCAAAAGTTACACTAAAGACATTTATAATGTTAGAAAAGATTATATTTTAAATAAATGCTGTTCTTTTGAACTTTCTATTCATCATAGAATTTTGGGGGGAAAAAAATGGTACACGACTGTTTTCAACATTGAAAATAATTTGTTTTTTGAGCATAAAATCAGCATATTAGAATGATTTCTGAAGGATCATGTGACACTGAAAACTGATGTGTAATCAGCAACAGTAATGATGTTGAAAAATTCAGCTTTCAGATTACCTTTTAAAATATATTGAAATAGAAAACAGTCATTTTAAATTGTCATAATATATTTTACAATATTACTGTTTGTCATTTTTTTTTTTCCATCAAATAAAGCAGCCTTGGTGAGCAGAAGAGACTTCATTTAAAAACATAAAAAATCTTACTGATCTAAAACTTTTGACCGGTAGTGTATATATATATTAGCTTTATATCAGTCACAAATAGAGCAGCACGAACATTCGTTAAAACATCTCCTTTTGTGTTCTTCTAAAAATAGTAAGCCTTGGAATGGCATTAGACTGAGTAAAGCTTGCCACTATTCCATTAAGGTTGAGAAAGGGAAATAAACTGAACCCTGAAGGTCAAGATTAGAACGTCAGAGGTTAAAAGTTGTGCGATTACCTTTGGGTTGAAAGGTCCACTAGTCTCCATCTCTGATAACATATCAGTCAAAGAGCCCAGCTGCCTGTCAAAACTCGTCTGTTTCTCAATCAGCCTCTGTGGAGAACAAAACAAGAGACGATATGAGAGAGAGAAAAAGAAACAAGATGTGTGTGAAAGGATGTGGATTAGGAGAGAGGAGAACGGCAAGAAGTTAGTCAGCTTTATTGTCGATTCTTCACATGTTCCAGGCATTCAAACAATCGAAATTACGTTTCCTTCCATCCCACGGTGAAGACAGAGAAAAACAAAATTTGTTAAACATGTAGCTAAACCTAAACTAGAGTTAAAAACTAGATATAGCTAAAAACTATATAACAAGAAAGGGTGAATCAGACATGAAATCTGGTGTTGTGTTGGAAAGAGTGCAAGAGTATATAAATGTTAGGCAATTAAAGGGTGGAATACAGTACAAAGCAAGAATAAAGAAATTATGTGAAACAGAAAATAACAGGGTCAAAGCTGAAAAACAATACAAAGAATATTAAATGTGTGAAGAACAGATATAAAAAAGGATAAACAAAATGGTGCCTTGAGGTGTTCCTAGATTATAATTCATGCCTAGTTAGTCATTTGAGCAGATTATAAGAGAAAAGAGATAATAAAAGGGCAGAATGTGAGTGTGAATCCACACTGACAAATAAATGAATCCACAAAGAAATTTGGAAGAGCTTAGAAAGACACAAACAAATGACAGTCTTGCTCTCAGAAAACCACAGCACTGTTCAATCACTACACAATCTTCAAAGAAGAAACATGTACTTTATGTGGCCATCCAAAAGTGTGAATTTAACTAAATTGGAATACCACATAAATTTGTAGCACCGTTTCCATCACATGTGTTCAAGAATTGTTACTTTATGAAATGATCTGTAATAAAAGAAAAGAAGCCACTGCGGCTCTTTTTTCATACATCAAATGACTTGCGGCTCAGAGCGCAGACAGAACCCAACAAACGCTGTCATGTTATTAATCCCCTGGTTGTCCAGTTATCCAATCACAACATCTGTTGAGGCTAAGTTTATTATTGCACATCAAAGGATTTATTCTGGAAATGTGATTCTGTCATAGTTTGTGCGCATGTCTTCTCTGTCTCGATTGAGTGCATACATTTTTGTCCATTTTTAGAATTTGTGCATCTTTGCGTTTCCATCTAGCATTTTTTTATGCGATAACCCCCAAATCACATGAAAATAGGTGAATAGCTAAATATGAATCACATTTTTTATTAATTTAGGATAATATTAATATTGGGATATTGGATTTAATTGTGCATGGTAATTTTCCCCTTTTTCAAATTTATATACTTAACACCAAGGGCCAGATTTACTGAACAGGGCAAATTAGCGTGAGAGCGCAATGGAAAAAAAAAAAGACGATGTGCAAATTAAAGAACAGAGATGCAGCCAGATCATTTCCATAATGACCAACAATCCACCAAGAGAAGCGCAAATTAGCACCTAGTTCAAGACGTGCTTTTTTGGGCTGTAAATAATGGCGCAAATACCAGTAAATTGACTACAACAAACCTTAGTAAATCACCTTGCATGATTCATTTAAATCAGTTGTTCTCAAGCTTTTTTGGGCTAGCGCCCCTTAACCAATATCCAGGTCCCTGACCGCCTGCAAAAATAACCCTGTCCAATGCCTTTTCAGCGCTAATTTTTCACTGTGTATCTTTAGTAAGTGCTGACTGTAGTTTTTTTAATGGCAAAAAAGGGTTTGTGCTGGTGCAAGCTGTTAGTAAATCTGGCCCTGATAATTTAACTTCAAATCTCAAAATAAACGTGTAGCATTTAATTTAGGAAAAAAGTTAATATCTAACATTTACTGGTCTTTTACAACATTTTTATGATAGTTTAAAAAGTTAAGACACATCAAGACCCCTTCATTCCAGCATGCTCTGTCCAGCTGTTTTGGACCACAAGAACATTTTCTATGGGAACACTACCCAAAGCATTTGTTAGGTCAGGTGACCACATAGCTATCTGAAGACAAATTAGTTAACTAGTTGTTTAGGCAAAAGGTCAGCAAATTGTTGTTCATCCCTAAAATCTTCTATAGAAAGGAAATGTTTGAGGAAAAACGTATTTTTATTGCTCTCAGTAGCAACAGCAGGTCTTGTTTGATTGAATGAGACCCTGTGAGTGATGATGTAGCCCAATTAAATTGCACTCACCACAATAACACATCCATATAAGCCCTGACTCTATTTATGGAAAAGTCAGCAGACAGCACATATAACAGTGTCTCACAGGACAGCGAAGTTTTACTGCAGCAAACTGCTCAATTCAACTTTCCCATCTTCTCCATTAATTTACAAAAAGAGTCACTAGAATTACAGAAGACGGTCATATCAGGCCATAAAGAGTGAGAATTAATGATGCACTAATAATAATAATTTTAAATTTAGCAAAACTCCCATATATCGTAAAAAAACTTTTTACACTCACAATTCGAAAAAGGAATATTTCGCAAAACTGCAATGGAAAGAGTTTTTGTGCATTTACAGGTCACCTGATGTATATGGCTCCGTATGTTTGGACAGAAGACAAGACAGTTATTCGTTAAAGGGCCCTATTATGCCATTTCAAAGTTTCCTAATGTTGTTGTGGAGTCTCCTACAACATGTTTAGATGCATCAAAGGTTAAAAAAACTGTTTAATTTCCTCATAATACACATCTGCACATCACCACATTTTCAATGCTTCTCAAATGACTCGTCAAATGAATCAATCTCTCTAAATCCCGCCTTTCCACGAGCTGCTCTGCTCTGATTGGCCTACCGAAAACAAAAACGCCCATTGTCATAACAACGACAGCTCTCCTTGTCCAGAGGCTTTCTAGAACCTACCTAAACTGTTTGTCATTTGATTTGACTCTTACTTTTGAAAGACAATAACTTGATATACAGTGCACTTTCAGATTTAAAAAATTGCAGGATGTTTTCATTCACTTGGAGCTATGTTACATACTACATGAAAGGTAATTTTCAGAAATCCATAACAGGGGCCCTTTAAACTCTTTAAGAGTGTTTCAACCTTAGAAATATGACATCAATACAACAGCTTGTAAAAATGTCACATATCGTTGCATTTATCTCATTTTACAAGAATGTCTATAGCTCATTAGTTAGCTATATAAAAAATAAATAAATAAATAATATATATATATATACACATGGGTACATCGTTAGTCAGAATGGAGTTTTCTTGGTTTAAAAAGGCATACCATTGTGGTCAGTATAGTGTGAAAGCTTTTTAATCTTAAAGGACCAGAAATGAGAAAGGCTGGGAATGACACAAGGGCACGTAAAGACTTGTTAAGATTAAAATCAAATTGAAATCAAATCAAATATTTGGTAACCTACCTGAGAGTTGACACCTGCACCGGTCTGAGGGGGAGGAGGAGGTGGAGGTGGAGGTGGTGGTGGTGGTGGGGGGAAGGAGGCAGAAGGTACAGAGATAAACTCTTCAGGAGGTGCAGGGAGGTGCAGGTCTTCTGCAACTGGGGGCGGGGCTGGGAATGCAGGAGGAAGGGCATCAGATGCAGGGGGTGTGATTTGGCATTCTGGAGGAGGGGCTGGGAGCTCGGCATCATCCAGCGGAGGAGGAGGAGGGGGCGGGAAGTCTAATGAACGAAGGCAGTGAACTTCATTACACTCGCACCAATTCACAATGACAAAACAATCCTTTTCTTCATTGTCCTTTCACCTTAACACAGCGCATGATATCATAGCTTATCTACATTAGCATTCACTGCTTCTCTCATATGTGAAAAACAACTCATCAGGACTGGAATTTGAAGGACAGTGCAGATATCGAATATGCCAAACACCAGTAAAGACAGAACTGCAGTTCAGTTTAATCCTTAAAGTCAAATTCAGCAGTTTAACAGCAAAACACTTTCAACACTTCTTTAACAGTCATGTCAACATAACCTGGAAGACAATACAATGCTGAATAAAGTTGTAGTTTTTGTTATTTTTGGACCAAAATGTTTTTTCGATGCTTCAAAACATTCTGACTAACGCACTGATGTCACATGGACTACTTTGATGATGTCTTTATTTCCTTTCTGGACAATGACATTATACCGTGTACACATTTTCAATGGAGGGACAGAAAACTCTCGGACTAAATCTAAAATATCTTAAACTGTGTTCGGAAGATGAACGGAGAGCTTGGGACGACATGAGGGCGAGTCATTAATGACATAATTTTCATTTTTGGGTGAACTAACCCTTTAAAATATTTATGCATCTATATATACAGTATATATATATATATATATATCTTAAATAATGAATAAGAGGTGTACACAAATGTATTAAAGGTGTAAGGAAAATATAATTTTTCCTTGATGGCTACACTACATTACATTTTTAGGGTTTTTAAAATAAAACTATAGCCTAAACGCTTTCCAAAACCATATAAAACAAACTTTATACAAAGATGACATTAAGAATTTGCCACGTGTTCTAAACTAGATTTTTTAAAGATTTTTTCTTGTTCTTTAATCACAGATTGGTCTTATATTAGACTTTATATGTGGACTTATGTAGACTTTATATATAGACTTATATTGGTCTTTCATGGAAGTTGCCTTACCCTCACAAACAGCTGAAGGGGGCGGGGGCATCTCTCCAACTCGTCCAATTACACCAGTGCTTACAAATGGAGAGGGCTGCGATGGGGCCATCTGTATTTTGGGACGCGGAGGAGCGACAGATGCAAACTTCTTGGGTTGGTTGTAGAAAGAAGGAGCGGTAACTTTGAGGGAGACCGAGGAAGTTACCACAATGGGCTTGCCGCTACTAGAGTCAGACATCTTGATCTGAAAAATACAACAGTATGCCTGTAGTCAAAGAAGTGTTACAGTTCAGATCACCATTTCTGCACAACATTTTCCAAGACCACTTGGCTGCATAGTTTGGCAGAACAGCATATGGAAAATCTTAACGTTTAGTAAGTGGTCTGCCGCTTTGGTTCCTGATACTGCTTTATTCACGCAGAATCGGTTCTCAAGAGAGCCGCCCACCTGTATGTAGGTTAGTCAACCATCTGGGTAAAATTTGAACGAATTTTCCTTCATCTACAACTTTGAAACCCCCAGAACATGAGTAGGAAATGTTCCTTTAATATTTTTAGCATTATACAATTGTTTAAAAACAAGATGAGATGAGCATTTCCATAATTACAGGGAAGTTATTGTATCTTTGTGAACAAAGTTGTTCCCCGTTTTGTCATAACTAAAAAACATAACTGGTTTTAAGAGAAGTTTTTTAACCTCTAGTCTAAACTAACATGAAACAAAAGTTATGTGTACCATAAACTGGTTTGTATGACTTGGGTGAGGTTGGTATAACAAGGAAATTATTCACCAAATTATTGGATAAGGGAATTCCATGAATTAGTTGCCAATCATTTCACTTCCTGTTATGTACATATCAGGTACTTCCATGTTGTTCATTTTGACTTGTTTCAGATCCACTCTTTAACTTGGTTTCATATCTAGAAAAGTCTCACTGTCAGAAATCCGCTTTCAACAGGATCCATTTTTAGTCATTTCTTGTCCTTTAAAGTCCAATTGTAATTATGTAATTTTTAAGTGTTTTCGCCCTTTATCTAAGCTTTAAACACTCAGTTTAACAGTCTTCAATTGTGAATAAGCAATACATTTTTTACTGCCCCATTCTTCAATAACAGCCTCTTTGCAAATTATAGGTGCTTTCACACTGGGTGGTTCTAGGAACTGGCCATCAGTCCCCTGACTCCCCCATGAACTAAATGTTCCTCTACAACCCTTTTCCTGATCGCATTCACACCACCAGTTGGAACTTTGAAGTGACGTAAACCATGACGTCCTGGCGGTCAGGTTGTTATGCATTAATTTAATTTAGACGCCGATGAGAATGACTTAACCAGAGCCTGAACACATTGCTCCCATGCTTCGTTTTTATTAGTTTATAATGTTTTACAATCATATCTTATACGTTATTAGATAGAACTGTTAAAAAAAGAAAGTAAACGGTACAAGTATTATACCGTGTGGTTGATGATGCCCAATGTCACTATCTGAGCAGAAAGACAATCATGTTTCGATTGGTCCTTTCAAAGTCGCGTTGGATTTCCTCCTTATACGAATTACACGTGACGCCGCAACGCGATAAATGTTCCATGTTAATCAGAGTTTTTGTCCTAACCAGACGCGACAGCGACACGCTAAGTTTCTAATTTAGAAACGGTACCTATTTCTGCGACGTCACGGCTGACAGATCAGCCCACACAGAGATCGCATTGGATGGAAGTTATGCGCGTCATGAATATTTAACCATCAAACATGGACAACGAGGAACTGATTGTCGAAGTTCAAAGGCATTCAATTCTCTACGATAAATCCCACAAATTCCACAAAGACCTCAGAAAAAAGGATTCCATCTGGAGAAGTATAGCTGAAGCATTGAATACACAAGTTAAGTTCAGTTCAGTTAAGTTTAAACTTTCATCTAAAGCGAATGAATGAATGAATGTAGCATTAAGCACCACACGCTGTTCTGAATGGCTGTGATTTTTGATTGACGCGTCGCGTCTAGTGTGGATAGACACTTGCTGTCCTTGGAACTTTATCGTGTCGCGTGTAGTTAGGACACAGACACGGTGTTAGCGTAAAGGCTGAGAACTGCCTAAACTTCTACGTTGAGTAAATACCAGCTATAAACTGTGTTTGCACACTGGTAACAGTGTTTTTCATGCTTTCGGCCAATTAAGACACATTTGCATCACTGAAAGTTCCCATTGAGCTGGGGTAGACTCTACTCTGAAGTAGGAGATAATTAAGTTCCCCCAAAAGGCGTTCTTAGAACTAAAATCGTTTCCAGTTCCTGCTGTGCAAACATGCCAAAAAGCAAGTACTTCCACCATTAGTTATAGGAACTATATGAAAAGGTTCCTACGGTGCGAAAGCCTCTTTGTTTATGCTCTGACCACAATTAACAGGAACCTTGTTAAAATAAACCTCCTAAACCATTCCTACCATTTACCATAGATCCTTCAGAAAGATACACAACCAGTACAGCGCAGTCTCATCCGTCAACCACATCCTTTTGACCATAGTTAACATCCGCCGTTTTAGGGTACCCTTAAACGTCGGTTAGATGACGTTATCTAATCCTAACCCTACCCCGTCACCTAATTGACGTTGAAGGTAAAGCGTCAGTTAGATGACGATCCTGGGGCGTCATCCAACTGACGTTAAAGGGTACCCTAAAACGGCGGATGCTGACGTATGTATGACGTCTTGGGATAAGACTGTGTTAACCAGTAATAGAGCAAAGTAAGGCAAATATTCACACATTTTATTTCCTTAGTTCTGGTGTTTAGGAATAATAGTATCTATCCGAGTGCTGTCAAAAGTACTGGGGTATAGGTTACTAACAACTTGATACAAAGAAATGAATAAACAAAAATAACAATACTAGCCATTCTGCAGTACCGTAGTATCGGTGATACTATGAATTATAGGGATGCAACGGTACACGGTAAAATCCTGGACCGTTCGGTCAGCCCTGCACGGGACAATCTAACCTCGTGTCCCGCGGGACTTCGGTTCCGCCATAGAGTTCGTGCTGATCCTTTAACCGTATTTTCCGCACTATAAAAGGCGCACTTAAAAGCCTTTAATCTTCTCAAAAAACAACAGTGTGCCTTATATTCCGGAGCGCCTTACTATGGATCAATTAGATCCATATCATATATGGATTAAATTCGCCCGCGAACTCGCGCTCATGTCCAGCTTATGCCCGCTTTGTCACACGGCCAGTTCAATCTCGTATAAATCAGGTTATGTGTGTGTCGCTCACGAGCGCTCACTCTAACAGACACACGAACAGACCGGCGCTGCTCGCGCGTCATAGATGTTCATAAAGCGCTCCCCGTTCACACGGGTCGTCTCATTCAAAACAGCCAACTGTTGTTAGTGAGCCGCCGCACATTGAATACTCATATGAGTCAGGCTGAATAATGTAAGTTACGTGCCCGCCCCAGCGCGCTCACGCTTACTAAATAAACGCCTCACCTCCGGCTCCGTAGCCTACTCTCTACATTCCCAGCACATAGTGGATGCATAACGCAAACCCAGTCAAATGTTTGACTGCAGTATATTTTTGCACAAAAATCTCTCAAAAGTGGATTAGTAACATTGCACTTTGTATCCTGAATGCAGTATTTTTTTTTTATTATATTATTTTGCTCTGCTCTTTTTATTCAAACCACAAGCTAATTTTTGTTAAAGGTAAAAGTGCACTTTTTCTTTCACATTGATCACTTCATTTACCAGTTATCAAGGTTTGGAATTGGGATCCACTTGAATATTTTAAAGTGTGCTCGTTTACATTTTGTATATCATAAGTGGTATTTGAAGAGGTTGTATTGCTTAGTGTTGTTCAGTACAGACTAGAGTGTTAATTTATTCCATACACATTGATGTTCTTCCTACTGTGACATTCTGCTTATGCTCATAAGAAAAATAAAACATATTTTTGGGATGAAATAGCAGTCTCTTTCTGCACAAAACATGTACCGAAACCGAACCGAGACCGTGGCCCAAAAACCGAGGTACGGACCGTACCGTGGGCTATCTGTACCGTTGCACCCCTAATGAATTAATACTATCAATTAGGCTATTATCTAAAGTTAATGTTAACTCTGGCTGCCTTAAAATCTTATTTTGTAAAACTATTTAGCATTCAGTCAAAAACCAATGGATAGAACCAATGGATAGAACCAATGGATAGAATACAAGTGCCTACATTTATTTCTTTTTCCATAATCCATTTCACTCAAATGTATGTCGCAATATGGATTTTACTGGTTTTGTAGGTACTACTGAAAGTGTATTATTGTAACAACACTAATCTATTCTCGATGTTATCTCACAGTGAATGGGAGTGTCAAGTTTCTGATGACACAATATGCATCACTGACATGAACCTTGAATCATCATGTGTTCATACATTCATCATTGTGAGGTCACAAAGTTGAGAATGAGCCATTTTTGCAGCTTAGTTTCAAAAGATGCTCTTTTCGGAAACAGGATGTTTTGAGTTCTGATACGTTTTCATAGCACACAAAGTCATTTTATCTCATAAGATCATTTGTCATGATAGGAAAATTATGTACTAAGAGGACACAGCAGAACACAGATGGTCAGAAACACAGTACAAATATACAACCTTCTCTTGTTGGAGGATATCATTTCTGTTTTGATTTTGCTTGCACACAAGCAAGCTCTCCAAACTGAGGTTATCAGGGCTGAAGTCATACCATGACTTCCCCTTTATGAGGCCTCAGGGTACGGTCAACCGAGCTTCATCTAGAAACAGTTAAAAGTGCTCGAGACATGTGGATGTGATATACCGCAGAAGTGCTCTCATTGCATGAGCTATGTGCAAATATTTACCTCAAGCATGTTTGCCATTAAAAACGACGACATTACCTCATTCCCCTCCTCCTGCTGCTGCAGCTGAGCCAAGTCTCATTTGACCCAATGACTTGAGTCAAAACTTTTTTCCTCTATAGTTCTCGTAATACAGCCAGTGAACCATAACTACTTTTTGAAAGAATTAGTAACAGATGAAGGCAAACACTTTAAAGGCATCAAATGCAGCCTGGTCTGTCCTAGTCAAATAACTCTGTCTAATTTATCCCACTGTTGCCTTCTGATGCAGATAATGTATACATGAATTTCATGACAAAAGAACATCTTTTATTTCTTGCTTTAATAATTGGACCCACATTTTTGTTATTCTACCCTAATTACCATATGTTGTCCAGTCAAATCATGTTATACTAAATCAGCTAGGAAAGAAACATGCAATGCATGGCAGTCGTTTCTCATTCATTCAGCGTCTCAAAATGAACTGACAGCGTCTCACCAGAAACGTGCCTCTGTAGCACAAGTATAAGAGGAATTAAAGTGAATATTCAAATGAACTCATCCACTTTAATTTGTAGATCTTGGTAGAAATTGAATTTTTTAATACAAAGGATCCCAAAATATGATGCTCTTAATATAGTATAAATGAGTCTGCATAATGTATAACTAGAAAATATATATTATAGCCTATATGATATCTTAAAGATGTTATTTCTAAGTTTATACAAATGTATGATTAATTAAAATGATTAATCTCATGCTGATTACTGAGTTTGTATAGGGGCTACATTCTTGCAAGTAAACAATACATGACTAGACAAACAAAATAATCGGTCAGGATAACTATCCTATGTCTGCAGGCTGATAGTCATGTTTTTTACTTATTTTTCTGGTGAAAGTGTCTTGCCTCAGGCTATAATGAAAATCGATTTTTCAAATTTGCAGATTCATCTATGGTAGCTTGACATTATAATATTGACGACATGGCTTTCTCTACCAACAAACATTGAATTGAATTAGCATATCCAGTAGAAAACAGTAGCCTAACTAGGCTAACGTTACTATAAAGACGTGTAAACGCAAAGCTTGTAAACGTGAGCTACAATACAACGTGTATTCCCTGATGTAACCATGACAGATTTTACGACAGATGACAATACTGTTTTCCAACAGTAGGGTGACCCCGTGAGCAAAAGTTAAAAAATAACATAATGCTGCTTTAAAGTTAACGATAACTTTGGAAGCCCTAAAATCTAATCTACATTCTGTTGATCTACCTCAAACCAATCTCAAACCAATTTTTCGATAGAACCACCCAACATTTTTACAACTTACCAATAGTTCTGACTACGAGTGCACAATTTACAAAGAAAAAAAAAATCTAACTGCAATTTTTTTCTGAAATTTAATTGTAGGTTTTCTGCGCTTGTTTGCATGCAAACACTGGCAGATAATGAGCTGCACACATGTACACTCTGAAACACACAGCGCATATAATTAAATCCCAGCTTTTGCGATTTAATCACACTAAGCCATATCCCGATTTTGGATTTATTTCAGTTAATCATGCGGCCCCAATTCTGACTGCAAATTCGTCTTACATGATGATGAGCCACATTCAAAGCAATTGTAAAATTATACAAAATTGTGAACACGCATCAATTGAACGCTACATGATGAGCCATGATGGCACATTTCTTGGCATCCCTAAATAACTTCACACTTCATGCTGTGCCACCAAACACCCCTTAATAAGCAAGTTCCTCTTCCCCTTCTTTGAGCCGCATCCAACTCAGTTTCTCTCATCATCACACACAAATATACTGAAAAGCAGTACGGTCCAATAACAGCCATACAAATCTCGGTCATGATTTTCATCAAGAGTAATTGTGAATTGTTTAGCAGTTGACTCCCACACATAACCACAACCACAAACTCCAGCAGATTCCATGTTCTGGCATGAACGGAAGAGCTCCAGCTCACACAAATTTCCCTAAATGTCTGACAAGAGGTAATCCCTTCTGCCCTTACCTCCCATTATTTAAGATGCTAAAAGTTAAAGATGCTTTGATGTGGTCCACCAAACCATCTCAAAATCTGAAAAGCTCTTAACAGATTCAGCATAACCATAAGTGGAAGCACAATTTAAGGCCAAAAAGAGAGGTATTTTTAGTCCTCAGTTCTGAGTGCACCATGAGAGGCAGTGACATGTAAAGTGCAAATTCTTCACCTTTCTCTTTTGGTTCAGATGTAGAGTTAAATAATGCAGAGGGGCATGCTGTGATGAAATATTCACAAAGGACAGAAAACCTGCCATACACATTACACACACCGAGGTTTAAAAGATGGCCTCCATCTCCAGATCAATATAAACTTGCGGGTACTTAAAATGAACTTGCATGAAACGTTCCATTGAGATGTTCCAGTAACTGATCCACAGCATAGCATATGTGACATGGATGCTCAAAACAAAGTAACAGCAATGACTTACTTTTGAGAGCATTGTTGGCCACAAAATGGAAAAGATGATCGCATCCTTAAAGGGTTAGTTCACCCAAAAATGAAAATTAAGTCATTAATTACTCACCCCCATGCTGTTCCAACCCCGTAAGACCTTCGTTCATCTTCGGAACACAAATAAAGATATTTTTGATTGAATCTGAGAGCTGGATCACTCCTCCATAGACTGCCTAAGGGACTGGCTCTTGACGGCCCATAAAGTCATTAAAGAAAAGGTTTAAATATTCCATGTGCCTACAGCGGCTCAATTATAAGTTTATCAAGCGACGAGACTACTTTTTGTGCGAAAAAAACATAAATAACGACTTTATTCCACTATTCCATTACTTCCTTATGGGCGCATGCGCGAGAACTGAGACGAGGACGTTCTCATTCGTCTACTTCTTGTTACCGGCTGCTCACCGCTTAGGAGTTTTACCGCCACCTACCGTATAAGATGATGTGCTGATATAGCTGGAAGCGCAAAACTTTCTGTTTACAAGCAGAGGAAGATGCGCGCTGTGCACTTAAAAGCCTTTAATCTTCTCAAAAAACGACAGTGTTCCTTATAATCCGGAGCGCCTTATATATGGATCATCATCTTATACGGTAGGTGGCGGTAAAACTCCTAAGCGGTGAGCAGCCGGTAACAAGAAGTAGACGAATGAGAACGTCCTCGTCTCAGTTCTCGCGCATGCGCCCATACGGAAGTAATGGAATAGTGGAATAAAGTCGTTATTTATGTTTTTTTTCGCACAAAAAGTAGTCTCGTCGCTTGATAAACTTATAATTGAGCCGCTGTAAGCACATGGAATATTTAAACCTTTTCTTTAATGACTTTATGGGCCGTCAAGAGCCAGTCCCTTAGGCAGTCTATCTAGGACTGAGCTCTCAGATTCAATCAAAAATATCTTTATTTGTGTTCCGAAGATGAACGAAGGTCTTACGGGGTTGGTACAGCATGGGGGTGAGTAATTAATGACTTAATTTTCATTTTTGGGTGAACTAACCCTTTAATTCTAAGTTCCCGTTCAAGCAAACCATAAAGAACAAGAGACAATAACCATCCATCCTTCTTTGATAAACAATGCCTGTTAGACACACTTGACGATTTTAAGGCCAATTTTGAGTCTTGTTCATGTTAATTGTAATTTGGCTACTTAAGTTGGCCTCGTGTATAATTTCAGACGTAATGTTTTAGTTTTATCAATTGCCACCGCTGGACCTAAATTTTGTATATGTACTAATTTTGTAAATGTATTTTTCATGTTTATATACTTTATGACGTTATTTTCGATTTGATCAAGAGCGTAAACCAATGCCAACGCTGTTTGTGTATATAGTAGCCAGCCAGTCAGTTCGATGCTATTGTGTAAAACAAACGTGTATAAAGTAGTAACAGCCGTGTGTGGTGAGGTTCTGCTTGCCTCTCTTCATCGCCACTTTTTGGGTCTGATTCTGGCTCAAACTGATACTGCAGTATCGACACCATTATTTACATTTGACATAAACACACATGCTACTTTCACCCGTAAAGGTAATGGGCGCGAAGTATCCGGACAACGTGCACTACACGGTTTAGCCAACCAAAACACACCGGCCAAAACTAACCAATCTGAGCCCATTGCCTGTTTGAGGGAGTGGTTTCATAGAATCAGGATGTAAACCGGTCGTTCAAATGACAGAGGAGAAATTTATGAAAAATAAGATTTAAAAAAAAGAAAAACCACAAATACATGTTATATTGCACCCCATAAACACAATAATGCAAAGACAAAAAGCAGTAAACCACCCCTTAAACACTATCCAGGGAAAACACTCTGCGACTTTCATTTCTCGCTATGGAGATCCAGCAAAGGATTAGATCTCATCAAACTAGGACCTTCTCACAGTGTTTGCGCGCCATGGAAAGAGAAACAGCTGCAATATAAAGATTCCAATGGCCTTACGTATGTGTCTGCATTTCATCACTGGATCAGAATGACTACGTGATTTGGAGTCTGTCTCTTTTTTTGCGGAAAGGAGAAACAGCTGATCTGGCTCCATGAGACCTCCTTGCACAGCCTTGATGGATAATGCGGCCAGCAAACGTTACCCTCAGAGGGAAACAATGGGAACTTTTTGAGGATCATTGCATGAGATAAGCAATACTTCAAAATGTAGTTTGCAAAACTGGAGACATTAAGAAATAAATAACAGGACATGTTGAAATTACAGTGAGTGATGTTCTACTCTGACTTAAGATGGGCAAATAGCTCTTTATAAGGAGTCAATCTCATCAACAATAGACCAAAGCAAATGTGTCATAGTACCTCTCTGGCTGCAAACACGCAGTATTTTTCAGCAATGCAGTTTTCTGGCTTCCTCTACAGATTTTATCTCAGGTCCAACAAGTGACAGAGAAGCTGCAACTAACAGTGTGAGATAAGAGTTCACTTCACAACTATATTAAGACTGTTGTGTGTTTGAATAGCACTGATCTAGATAACTTGTAGTTTTGGGAAGCACTGACAAACATTGAACTGTCAACTTACCACACAGCATGACACCACAACAGCAGTATGTTTCAAACGATAACGTCACCCACGGCATCACATCATAAACGAGTCCTATCACAATGCTTGACAGTGACTAACATGAGAATCATTTCCTTTCCCTAATCCAGCTCAAAGAATTTGGTACAGGCAACTCCAGAAGCAGCAGGATCCTATTGTTCTGGGTGACTGTGGTGAAAAGCATGGCACACCCACAATCTGTCTGGGTTAAACCGGGCTCCGATACAGCTCAGACGGATCGCATAATTACGTCATGGGGGGGTGCGTATAATGTGGGTCATTACGTCATAAAGTCTGCCAATTAGATGCTTGCCTTCTATATGGGACATAAAAACATTCTTAATATGAAAATAATTTACTATATGTTAAAAAAAAGCTTCTAGTGCATAAAGTAAAATGGCGAAAAGACACCAATAAGTAGTTCAAGGAATAAATGTTTTGATACTTAGGTGCAAGTGTATTTACCACTGCTCAGCGAAATCCATTCATTTCAATAGGACTCAAGAGGATGATAAAGTTCCCAAAGCAGATTTCACTAATGTTTAAAGGTGCAGAAAGTGAACACTTGTAGCCAATCAGCAGTAAGACCCTTATATACACTCATCATGATGGGGAAAGTGCCTGTGCTAACTTTGTGAATTTAGGGGCGGAGCTATCAATATAGGGATGTGATCCTTTTGGGTACGTGGGTGTGTGTATGTATTGGCGATTTCAAATATCAACAGCGTTTCTCAGAAATCGCTTACTGCACCAAGTTGTTCATGCAAATTCACCATGCTGACCAAAACCGTTTGGTTTTTGAAAGTGAATTGTGCGAGCAGTGCTTCATGCACTGCTATGGTTTCTGGGGCCCCCTGGACTGTTTATTTTCCCAGGCCCCTGGAGTCATCTTAATCATTACACCACCCCTGTGCGTTGCTACACTAATGACAATGGAATATGCTTGCATGCAAAATTTTGCTGTATTATTGCTAAAGTGACCACACCTTTACAGTTGTTTGGCAAATTGTCAAGGGCGATTTCACCAGTCATTTCATTCAGAATCCACACAATCAGGAATTTCATGTGAGCAGTGTTGCCCGTACATTGATATATCTGTGGCGGCCATGAACAGATTTCAGTGCTTCCCATTCATTAACCAGACTGTGGTGGCCTTAAACTTCTCATTTCTCATAATAAAATAAAATGTCTTTAATGTCATCTTTTTCACCAATGCGTTGTGTCCTTTTCAAAAGACTGTCTGTTTGGGTGGTTGCGTTGCAAATCTATTAAAGGTAGGGTAGGCAATTTCAGAGATGCTAACAATAGCCAGCTAGCTTTGAAAGAATGAGATGCCACCCTCCTTTCAGAGCATCTCCAAAGCCATGCCTCCCCCAAAACACATGAACGCACGCACCAGAGTCTGCAAAGCGTCACAAGAGAACGTGTTAAAGGGTTAGTTCACCCAAAAATGAAAATTAAGTCATTAATTACTCACCCCCATGCTGTACCAACCCCGTAAGACCTTCGTTCGTCTTCGGAACACAAATGAAGATATTTTTGATTAAATTTGAGAGCTGTATAACTACCACATTGGCTCCTAAGGGACTGCCTCTTGACGGCCCAAAAAGTCAATGAAGAAAATGTTTAAATATCCCAAGTGACTACCGTGGCTCAACTATATGTTTATCAAGCGACGCGAATACTTTTTGTGCGAAAAAACAAACAAAAATAACGAGTTTATTCGACTATTTCTTTTCTTCCTTGTAGGCCAGAACGAGACTTCCTTATAGATTTCCACGACGCATGCGCGAGAAAAAATATCTTCATTTGTGTTCCGAAGACGAACGAAGGTCTTACGGGGTTGGTACAGCATGGGGGTGAGTAATTAATGACTTAATGTTCATTTTTGGGTGAACTAACCCTTTAAAATAAAGAACGCAAACTATTTAGAGAGCTCTCACTGTACCACCTGACTGCTGATGTAGCCATTGAACAGCTCCAGGTAGAGTGTCACTGGTTACCATCTCGCAATTAAGGTTATGCCATGGCGTGAACAGCATAAGCTTGTGTGTCTTTGACAGGTTGACAGGCATATAGGACATCAAATCATTCGGAAAGAATGGAATGATTGGACAAACATTTTTGGTTCTGAGACTTCTGCAATAGATATATGTAAATGTTCTATTGCTATCAGGATGTGAAGACAGTTTCAACCAGTACAACAAAAAGAGTTGACAAAAAAGCCTACCTAGTACCTTTAACTGCTGCTCATCCAATCAGAACGATACATTCTATAACGAAATTAACAAAAAGGCTGAGCTCCTCATTACAAACTGTTACATTGAATATTATTGTTGTCTATGTTATAACGTGAGATAAATAGTTTTATATTATTAACATGATCAGAACATTTGTGGCTGTATCATGTTGTTATCAATTCAGTCCGCATTCAGCACATCTTATTTTGAAGAGGAAAATACATCATTCTGGCGTCGCCTAAAGACCAGTAAACCTTTTTGTCATCTTCATGGACTCCACCCAGATAAATACCGAGTTCATTCATTACGACACTATCGCCTTATATTATACTGAATTGACAAATATTGCGGTCTCGTTCTTCAGACGCGGAAAGGTTTGTGTACCGTTAGCGGTTCCTGAAGGTAGCTTATCAGACGCAAAAGCAGTACGAGTTAAAACAAGTTGCTTTAACCTTATATGGATGTCTGATTGAAAACCTAGACAGTAACAAGAGAGATAAAGCTCCCAAATAAAGTTACGACTCAAGCTCGCAATCTTTAGTTGAAAGCATTATTAAGATAACATAGTTAACACATGCGCCCCACCCCTCACTTTATTTAGGTTAGGTTATTTCATTAAACATGTTTCAAGGAGGACGGAATTCCAAAGCGATTATAAAAAGCATATATTTTCATCATGTCAAAATAAATTAAAATCATTCAGAAAAAAAAAACAACAACATAAAAAACACATTATGACCGAAATGCTATTTCAGTAAATTTAACGTTATACATTTCTAAAAACCACTGTGAAATGTGAATGCACACATGGTTTGTGGTTTTGATGCGGATAGATAGGCTACTGGTTTACTGTGTCACAAACCTCTGTCATTACAATTACACATTATAGAAAAGGTGAAACAAGGCACTTACTGTTCGTTTTCCTCCGGAAAGGTGCAGTTATGCCAGTACGAAGAGACAACGCGTCTAATTTCTATCCCTACAGCCCTTTAATATGAGTATCCTTTCTTAATGTATCACTTTACGGTGATATGTTGGCGCCAGGCACCATTCTGTTAGTACTGACAAGATCTCGTGGGGACGATCATCAGCGAATCTGATCTGCCAGCATGAACTTTTTCCAAATGTACCGACTCTAGTCACACTTCCGGTTCACGCTTCCGCATTCTCCTGGCCGCTGGAGGTGAGACAACATCTGCGGCCAATGATGACTGCACTGCTGTTAGAGATCTGCACAGTATTCAAGTTTTTACCGTTTTATAGTTCATATTAAGCTATTTTTAACACCGTGACAAATTAATTTTAACATAAATATAACATGTATCTTCTTATCAACTAGAGGCTAGCCTAGACGGGTCATAAAATAACATGCCTAATAGCAAAAATATAGCAAATATGGCACATTTTACAAGCTAAACGTTTCAAACAAACATGTTTGTTAGGTTTTGTTATTACATATATGATGTGAAAATTGTATTTCAATTTCTCTTATGTATGCAGCTTGGATTTATCAGTAGCTACTTAGTTGTAATATGAAGAGGTAAAATAAAGGTTAAAACAAGTGAATTGGTTACCTCACCTTGCACAAAAGCCATTGGACAGTTATTAAATAAAACGGCCAAACAAGCTATCAGTCTTTTTATATTAAAAACAGCTTTGACTTACCTCTTTGCCTGCCTCCTCCTTCTCTTCTTGTTTCTCTCTCCGTAAATGATTGCAATGATAACTTTTTCTGCAGTCTCTACTCCTGTTTCTTTCTGAATCACAGCTGTTGAACCCTCCCCCTACATGTCTCCTAAAGGAATGACACCATCCCTCCGTCTAAACAAGTTCTCTCTCGCTTGTCTTTCGCACAGGTCATGCGTATTACAATCCAAACACCTCTCTCTGTCTCTCCCCCCTTGGATTCTTTGAAAATTCTTCAAACTATGACATCAACCCTGCCTGCCTTTCCTTGTAAGGGCAGAGTGGGTGAGTAAGTGACTGAGAAAGAGAGAGGGAGGGAGGGAAAGAGAGAGAGAGAGAGAAAGAAAGATATAAGAGGTTAGATAGACATGGAATGGTTGGCAGGACACAGACAGAAAGAGACAAGAACACGCAGTGCTCAGTTAGACAAATTAAACTAACACAAAACCTTGAGCAACACTCAAAAACAGCACTAACAAATTCAAGTTAGTTTTAATAGTTGTGGTCAACAACTATTGCTGCACATACTATTTTCCACTGCTGGTTCCAGTTTAATTCAAAGCAAACTGGGTCATTCGAAAGGCATTAAAGATATAGTTCACCTAAAAAGAGTGAACATTCAATAATTTACTTAACGTCATTTAAAGCCCATGACTATCTTTCTTTCGTACAACACAAAAGGAGAAGTTTAGCACAATGTATGAGCTGAGCTGCTCTCTTCCATTCAATGAAAGTGAATAGGGACCAGGTGTTGTCAAGCTACAAAAGAGACTAAAGCATAAAGATTCATAGTAGTAGTCCAAACAATTTGTGCATTATATACAGAGACATCTGAAGCCATATTAGATCTTTGTCTGTAGAAAATCTTGCAGGACAGCCATGGTCCTATTGTGAAGTGTGCTTAAATGCTGGGTAGGCAACTTCGGGAGGAGCTAGCAATAGCAAATTAGCTTTGAAAGCATGAGATCCCACCCTCCTTAAAGAACATCTCCAAAGCTGCCTTCTTCAAAACACAAGAACGTAGCGGAGTTAAATTATCTAATGTCTCAAATGGCTTTGGTATAGGCGAATCTCAGGACGCTTTTTATCAAACACATTTTAACCAGCGTGTTCATTATCAATATACATTGAGGGAGGGACACTCCACCGATATTAGATTTCCTTGTTGCTGCTTGGAACTGTATCGCTCTTCATGTTGTTAGCATGACAAAAAACAAATAATATGTAAAATTTAAGCTGGTCCACTTCGGCGGATTCCAGCGCAATGCTTCAGTTTTAATGGTGCAAAAGTTCAAGGTAATAGCTAAACATAATGTAAACTAGTTTACGACAGACAGCAATCAAATGATCTTATCAACTTGTTTTGTCAAAATGTTGACATTTTTATTTTGAAATGAATTTAGACTAGAGGTTCTCACTGGTTGCTTCCGTTCATGTTATCTTGTTCTGTGTGAACACGCGGCTTGAGTGTTCCTCATTAGCTGCGTGTCTCTTCTATGTAAGCTCGTAGTGATTGGTTATCTCTGGTCATGTACTTGTGTGTGATTCATGTTTGATGTGAGCACATGGCTTATCTTGTTATGCTTCCATGTGCCATGTGCTCTCCTGTCTATTGTCTTGAAGTGTACACTTGAAGTGTAAAGGTGGCTGCTGTTTTGGTTGCGTTGCTCTGTGACTGATATCTGTCTAATTGCGTAGCGTGCAACGTGTGGATGGTGTGTGATGTCTGCGCAAGCAGGGTGCAGGGCTAACCTGTAGGAGACGGGGGTGATTTGTCGGAGGATTCGGAAGGGTCCAATGAAACGTAGAGAACTTCTTGCAAGGGAGTCGGAGACATAGATCACAAGTGGACAGCCATGCCCATTGGCCCGGTCCGAAGATAAGACCGTCGGCGGTCAGCCTGCTGCGTCAGTCAGCCTGCTGCTTAAACTGTCATACAGCGTGCTGGAGATGGACATGGGCGGTGTTCTAAGTCTCCTCACTCCTCTGCAACCATCTTATCTACTGCAGGAAGTTCCGTGGGCTCACCAGACCAGGGAAACAACGGAGGTTGGAACCCGAGCACGCACTGGAAGGGCGTGAGACCAGTCGACGGCTTACGGATAGAATTCTGGGCATACTCCGTCCACACAAGGAAGTGACTCCAGTCCTGCTGGTTTTGGTGGCAGTAAGTTCGAAGGAAGTGGATGAGGTCCTGGTTAAGCCTCTCCACCTGTCCATTGGCCTGTGGGTGGTAACCAGAAGTGACACTGATGAAATTAATGTTCAATTGATTACAGAGAGCTTTCCATACTGTGAACTGAGGTCCTCTGTCGGAGACGCTATCCTCAGGCAATCCATATAAACAGAGGACTTGTTGAAGAAGAACTTCAGCAGTTTGGAATTCTGTGGGGAGACCAGCCAGAGGGACGAGCCTGCATGCCTTGGAGAATCGGTCTACTACTGAGAGGATGGTGGTAAAACCCTGAGAGGATGTAAATCCGTCACGAAATCCACTGCAATATGGGAGCATGGGTGTCGAGGAACAGGAAGTGGCTGAAGAAGTCTGGCAGGCTTTAAATGGTAGGCATTTGCGATGTTGCATGTGGGACACTGACGAATGAATTTAACTACATCGGCATGAAGGGTAGACCACCAGAAACGATTCGTGACAAACCGTAATGTGGCTGCAATCTAGGGGTGACCAGGGATGGGTGTGCAATGTACCCACTGAAGCACTTGAGTGCGAAGATCCTGTGTCAGGAGGGTAGATGGCAAAATGTACTCGAGCTTGGGATGGTTGATTTTACCGTCAAATTGGTGGGACAGGGCGTCAGCTTTGCCGTTCTTGGACCCTGGGCGATACGTGATCTTAAAGTTGAATCTCGAGAAGAAAAGAGACCACCTGGCTTGTCAGGCATTCAGACGCTTTGCTGACCTGATTTACTGGAGATTGCGATGGTTGGTGAGAACTGTAAAAGGCAGTCGAGCACCCTCCAGCCAATGTCTCCACTCCTTGAAGGCTGCCTTCATGGCCAGAAGCTCCCCGTCAACTGGAGTTCAGACCCTTACAATAAAGCAGTTTCAGAGGATTCTCTCCCCAGCCTGTCTGTGCAGCGAGAGTGCGAAAGGTGAGGGTGTAATCCGCCATGGAAGATCCTCCTTGTTGAAGAGACATTAGCAGCTCTCCTGGTTCCTTTCCGCCGGCGGGATGCTCGTAAACCTCTCTGAATTGGGTGAGAAAATCATCATAAGAGGGAAAAAGAAGATGACCGCCTTCCCAAAGCGCTGTCGCTCACTCCAGTGCCTTCCCCGTCAGCAGTGAACATATAAAAGAGACCCGGCTGTCGTCGTTTGGGAAAAGGTGGGATTGCTGGTTAATATACAGAGTGCTTTGGAGGAGGAAACCCTTACAAGTTGCTGACAATGCGTCGTATTTGTCAGGTAATGATGAACGAGGATTATTGGCGATAGAAACGTTACTCACACTGGACGGTGGTTGAGCTGGAGGTGCAGTGGTCTGATCCGGGTTACGTTGTGAGGGACCACATGGATCTCACCAGTTCCTCTGTAAGTGAAGTTAATTTCTCAAGCCGCTGTTTATGAACGATCAGTGCAGAGACTTGATTGGTGACTTCTGTGGTTAGACACTGTAAGGTTGCTGGATCCTGAGATGGTGAAGTCTTCTGTGATGAAGAGATGAAGAGGCCTTCGGATCCATATGCAATAACTTTAATAAAGTCGTCAAACAGAGAGAAACAGAGAAAGCACAAAACTGAGAATAATACAAGGGCAGTCCAAACTCGGAGTGGTTACCAGGCAGGGGTCGTAGGCAGGCAGCAAACGTTCATGGAGTGGTCAGGGTAACAGGCAAGGGTCGAGGAACCAGGAATTCACAGAAACTAGGAATAATGCTCAGAGTTGCACACCGTGGCAGAAACAAGACTTTGCAGGGAACAACGGGGAGAGAGATCTAGATAAATGGGAGCTGAATGGGACCAGGTGGCGGTGATGGAGATGAGACAGGGATGGAAGGTGATTATTACTGAGAGTGATGGGAAGTGAAGTCCTAGAACTCAGGAGAGAGAGATCTTGAGAGACCAGGAGAGGGCATTGTGTAGCGCTTTGTGACAACAGGCAGGTTTCAATCAAAATGACATTAAAATATATTTCAGTTAAATACATATTGGAAATATATAAATAAATTATATATATATATATATATATATATATATATGGCAGTACACCATATTTTAATATAAATTTGAACTATTAGACATTTTTATTTAATTACAATTTATGTGTCTGAAAACAGGACTGTAAGAAAAGCAGTTGAAAATGGAAAACTGGTCATTTTTCTGTCAGGACTTTAAAAAAAAAAGGTTACCCAATTAGAAAATGATTTCTGAAGCTGGTTGAAGCTACCAGCACCCCCTCCAAAACACAGCATATGCTGTTGACTAGCAATTACTGAACATTTTAACAGGGAATTTGTTTAGTATAGCCTACTCAAGTTCCGTTATAGAGAATACCGCTCATGTAAAGATGTGGCTGTTCTTTCACCACTCTTCAGGAAGCCAATTCCACCCATCCTGCACATCTTTGTTTTAATCTCTCTCTCACTCTCTCGTTCAATCTCTTTCTCTCTAACACTCAATATCCTCCTGAGGCCTATTAATGATTCAGGTGCATTGTTTTTTTTATTTTTTCACACAGTGGCCTGGAAAATATCTACTGTTCATTCTGAATGCACGACTCTCCATCGCAGGCTTTAGCTTAGATGCCAAAGAAACTATCAGGGGAACATACGGCCGTCATTGAAAATCAGCGCTCCAAAACAACAACAGGATTTTGTTACTATGGAAAACGTGGTCATTAAACAGTACTTGTTTTGATACTTCAACACAGATCCAAATCGGAGTCAACATCCGGTTTGGTTTCTTGGTTATGAAGGTATGACAGTAAAATAACAGTTTAAGCCAGTTTAGAAAAAACTGATTATTAAAAAAAAAAGACAACATGTGTAATGTCTGTAGATTATGAGGTTGGGAGAGGTAAACTCGCTGGCTGCTTTCTGCAAGCCTTCGGATCCCTCAGTGTGAAGTTTGCACAGAAGGAGACCCTCTGGCATCAAAGTGGAGCCTGGAGTTTAGCCAAGACTTAGCATGGAACAATCCCTCTCTCCCTCCCTTCTGTATGAGTCACAATGTGCGTGCACTGTACAGCAAAACTAGCATGCACATTCGGTGACATACTCAGCCTAATTTACTGGAAACAGAAGAGTCATATTACTTTTTCTCCTCATTGTTCTGCCTTTTCTTTTAGGCAGAGAGACATACATTAAAAAAACTGTTCTTTCATAGAAATGTGCATAATCACAAACAATCTACTGTCTACAGCAAACACATGCACTTACAATTCCCATCACTTAAGTAGATGGAAACTTCCTTCACATATCCAAAACTTACATTTAATCTTGCATGCCATGCCAAGCTTCACTGTTGCTATTGTTTACAGTTAGGGGAATTCCAGTCCCCTAATCATAAGTATTAAACTGCATAACCTGTTCCACACTTATAACATAAATTATAACCAAACTCCTGTAGCTTTCTGAGGAGTGATATGCTCTAACTTTTCTAATATACACTGTAAAAACATCATGTTAAATTAACTGGAAAAAAATGGGAGCTGTGATTGCCATAAATTCACCATTAAGAACTACATTGAAAATGTTTTCAGGTATTACGGGATGTCAAATTGGTGCCTGTATATTTTACAGCTTATAGCCGTATATTTCATTAAGTGAGTTAATGTTATTTTCAGAACTACTAAATCCAAAATGTACAAAATTTGGGGATTTTGTTTTGTGGTTTTGTTTTTATTTATTTAAGAAATATCCTATCTGCGCTTGAATCCTTGCTTCCCTTTTTGACCTTCCCTGACAGAACGAACCAGCCATATGTGGATACAGTGGAGTGAGTTTTTTTCCATCTGGAGAGGAGAAAGGGTCTCAGATATCCTATTTTGCTATATGTGCACGTAGGACTGAGTAGAAGATTGCAGCCAGCTGGCAGGTTGGAGGAGGTAAGCCCAGTACTGCTACTGGCAAATCCCCTAAACTTCCTAGTCACCAACAACCCTCTGAGGGAATCCGCCTAGCCAGATTTTCTGGGACTTGTGGAGGCCGTAGGAGAGGACAGGACCAACGAGAGAACCCTCCAGTGAGGCAAACTGCAGCGGTCCCAGTGGACCTCGGCAAGCCTGCAGGGGTTCCAGAGGTGGAAAGCTTGGTGCCACCAACTCGCCATCAGACACGACGGAGGAAGCAGGAGCCAACTGTCCCTCAAGTCCCGGAGGGTACCGACCAAGCTCCTTGCCCTGTCGGCGCCACCCGAGCTCCTTGCCCTGCCGATGCCGCCTGCTGAGCCAGAGACTGTTCACGTCACGTCTGCCGAGCTAGAGACTGTTCACGTCACGTCTGCAGAGCCAATGTCTCCAGACAAGACAGTGTCTGTTTCTGTTCCGGTTTCTGTTTCTGAGCTGGTGTCTGTTTCTGTGTCCTGAGTCGGTATCTGTTCCTGTGCCATGGCCGTCCACAGGGTCGTCTTCACCATGGCCGACCGAGGGATCATCTCTGCACCGGTCATCTCCACCATTGCCACCTGAAGGGTTGTCTCCGCCGTGGCTGCCCTAGTGGTCGGCGCCTCCACCATGGCTGCCCGAAAGGACCTGCCCCGTCCCGGTCGCCTGCTCTGCCCTGGTTGTCTCCACCATGGCCACCTGAAGGGTGGTCTACACCGTGGCTGCCCAAAGAGCCTGCACAACCCGCTCCACCCTGGCCGCTTGCACAGCCTGCACCTCCCTGTCTCTCAGCCCGAAGTTTGGACCCACTTGAGCCTTTCTGGTCTGTCCCACCAATACTACCCTGGTCCTCAGCCAGGAGTCCGGACCCACCTGAGTCTCCCTGGTCTGTCCTGCCAGCACTACCCTGGTCCTCAGCCAGGAGTCCGGACCCACCTGAGTCTCCCTGGTCATGTGCCATGTGCTCTCAATTGTCAAACCCTGCCCATCTTGCCCGTTGGTTTATTTGTCCTATCTGCTTTCCCTCAATTCCCTCCTTGTTTGCCTTCCTATTTAGTCTCCCTGTGTTTGCTGTCCGGTGCTCGTTCGTTGTTAAATGTTACCTGAGTTTTGAGTTGTGTTTGTTCTGTGCCTGCCGTGCCTTGTTCTTGGATTCTGTAGTTAGTTCATGAGACCTGGATTTCCTTGTTTTGTTTGTTTGATTTATGTTTTATTTAATTAAACATTACTTCTCCTCTGCATTTGAGTCCTCGCTCTCCTTTCCACAACCATCCCGTGACAAAACGAACGAGCCATCATGAGGACTCAGCGGAGGAGGAGCTCAAAGGAACCACCGGTCCTTCCTTTGTCATGCCCATTATACGAACGGATTATGAAATTCAGGGAGTTGGCCTCTCTTCGGCAACAGGGGACTAAGGTGAGGGACTTTGCCCGAGGTGCTCGCCCTGATGGCGCCACCCAAGCTACTAGCCCTGACAGCACCACCCAAGCTGCTAGCCCTGACGGCGCCACCCAAGTGCCTCACCCTGACGGCGCCATCCATCAACCCTGAATTTGTTCAGGTCAGATCTACGGTTCCAGAGACTGTCCACGTCCCGTCTGCCCAGCGAGAGACTGTCCACGTCCCGTCTGCCCAGCGGGAGACTGTCCACGTCCCGTCTGCCCAGCGAGAGTCTGTGTCCGGTCCTGAGAGAGCATCACCGCCCTGGCCGCCCGAGGGGTTTGCCCCGCCCTGGCCGCCCGAGGGGTCTGTTCCGCCCTGGCCACCCGAAGGGTTGTCTCCGCCGTGGCTGTCCGAGGGGTCTGCTCCGCCCTGGCCACCTGAAGGGTTGACTCCGCCGTGGCCGCCCGAGGGGTCTGCTCCACCCTGGCCACCCGAAGGGTTGTCTCCGCCGTGGCCGCCTGAGGGGTTGTCTACGCCATGGCTGCCCGAGGGGTTGTCTCCGCCATGGCCGCCCGATGGACTGTTTTTGTCCTGGCTGTCCGATGGTCTGCCTACTCATCTTGGCCACCGTGCACAGCCTGGTCCACCTTGATCCTTGCCAGGACTCCTGAAAAGCTTGAGGGTCCTTGGCTTAACCCTCCCGTCCCTCCCTGGTCTAGTTTTGGACTTGTAAATTTATTTATATTGTTTTGCTTCCTGTTTGCTCCCTTACTTACAATATCTGTTTTTATTTTGTCCTTTTGTGGTGTTTGGGTTGTGTCTGGTGCTCCTGTCTCGTTTTATGTCTCTCTTTGGTGTCACGGTTCTGTCACTACAGTTCTGGTTCTTCTTGGTTTTGTGACAGAGCTGTGACATGCATTGGCTAGCCTGGATGCCAGCCTGAACCCCGCCCACAACATTTTTTGGTCGGGAAGTTTGGTCTGGACTCGATCCATTGAGGAGTAATTATGATCAGACAAGTAAAGTTCGGGCCAATCAGATTGCCAGGGCGGGCTTTATACGATGATGGACAGATGATCTGCAAGGATGTAATCATCACGCTATCAAAGATGACTGCAGCTGGAGAATTGAGATGTATAGATTCCGCTGTTGTAAAATAAATCGACAGCGCATTCATTTTAATAGTCGAACAGAAAACTGCAATCAAAGCATTTGTCGATCGGAAAGATATTTTTGCCGTCCTTCCAACGTGATTCGGCTAAAGTGTACCTTATCAGCTGGCTCCGATGGTCACTAAGGCCACGTTTACACAAAGCCGGGTATTTAGCAAAATGAATATTTTCCCCCTCTTCGTTTTCAAAAATAACATTGTTAACACACCCGCATAAATACGCCGTCGAGCGCCATCATAACTATGCCAAACTTGGCGGCAGTGTAGGGGTTAAGGATAAAGCCATTCAAGCCAATCAGAATCCTCAGAAACGACAAG
Source organism: Pimephales promelas (assembly GCF_016745375.1). The sequence continues at coordinate 1,452,911 of NW_024121455.1, forward strand.
AGAGAACCTAAAACGCCGTTTTTCCCAGTTCACACGACAAGTTCACCGTTTCTGCTGCTTTCAGTTACGTTATGCTGGCTCTGAACGAAAATGCGTTGTAGAAATGCGTCGGCCTAGTACTTTTTGTCCCTCTCTGCTATTATAGTTTTTCAAGATGGCAGAACTACATGGAAGCCTCCGTGGACCTACCCGTCGCATGTATACAAGGATAATAAATTCCTTGTTTACAAGGATAAGTCAGATAATCGGCAGAGGTAGTTGTACACCATTGAGGACATATGAATAAAAATATTGATTTTAAATAATAAAATACATAAAATGTACACATTGTCCCTTTAAGATTCAGCTGACAGATAACAGAAACGGATCGCTCTGTGTGGGTATAATAGACCTTGAGTTGACCTATTCCTGCTTTAAATCACAGTTAAACATGGTTGTATTACCATCACTCTCCACCAGATGCCAGCACATAGTCTCTGCTTAAAGTTCAGGTTTTTTTTCACTTGGACAAGAAGAAACAGAAATTAAAGATGTAAATGTGGTTTTTGCTGTTGGGATTGTTGGTGTTTAGTTAAAACAGATACACTACATGAAGCATTTGATAGACAACAATGTGTATTAACAGTTGACAAGTCTTATACATGAAGTAGTAGTTCGGACAGATACATGGAAGAGATGATGAACAGATAGACAGAAGACTAGACAAGATGGAAGGGAATGTAGGTTAACCTGAGAGAGGGAACATCTAAATTATAGAGGAGGGATGGGAGTTCCTTGTACTTTCCAAGTTAGTGACACAGAGACATCAATTTAAAAGAGGTTTCAAAAAGACTACCTAGTTTGAATAGCACATGTCCTCATGATTAGGTAAAATAATGAGTCAAACTTGTGCCAGTTGGGTCCTGAATTCATCTAAATCCTGTTTCAAACACAAGATTTACCTTTAGATTAATCCATGTATGGGGATTTGCTTTGCGTGTATGTTCTTAGTATGTTTGCATGAGTGAGATAAACGACACCTCATGCTTATCACAGCTGTCTAAATCTAGCACACACCTCGTGCTTCAGAAGGTATATGTTATCCACAGCTGTGTGCTTGTGTGCGAGAATCAGTGAGCCCACCGTTAAAGATATAAATCAGTAGGCCTACCCTATATTTGCCTGTGTATCAAACCAACCTCCCCCTTTGCTCAATTTTAAAGTAAGTAGAATTGAATGAGCACTGTTAGAGAGAGCCTTCAAAAGGACAAACAAAATAACTAATGTGTATTGATACAGAGAACCTTTTCCATTTGCTTTTGAGTATGTACATGTGCATGAGAAAGAAAATGGAGGTTATAGAGTTCAGAGTCCTACATTATTACCCACAAAGGTGTGTGTACATGTGAGAGAGATGACAGGTGGACCTAATTATCTCAGTCTCATTATCCAATCACATTTCTGTGAAGACCCAAGTACAGCAAGAGTTCACAGAAAGATCATTCACAGGGCAGCAACACTGAGGTAATGACCACCCCGTTGTGTATTCCACATCCAAGCCTAATTAAGGGAGATTCAGTTTGTTATAAAATTGCTTGTCACATTCAAATGCTCGGAATACTTAAAGCAACACCAAGTAACTTTTCCTCTGTGGCCGCCCTACAGGTTGGAAGCGGAATTGTCCATTACCGCTGTCGTAAATAAATTAGGCTACCGCAGCCTACTGTCACATGCACGCTCGTTGTTTATCCAGCACCGGCTTTGGAATGAATGATGTCCACAGACAAGGTAGAGTATGTTGCATGATTTCATGAAAGTATGATCATGTATTGTGACATCAGAAACGAAGAATAACTAAATAATGAATAGGCCTATTGTAACTCTTGATGTAAATCAAGTCAAATTTGTAGTTTTCTTATGTCTCATTAGAACTACAGAAATGCGACCCGATCTGGCAATTTTACATAGCGTGGTTATAAAGGACTGCCAAGCGGAGGCATAAGTGCTGTATCTCTAAGATCTGCTGTATGTCCTCCATTATTGTTTACTGTGTCACTTACTAGTGAGAATCGAGAATGATATTGCTCGCTACTTTCCGGCATACAAATTTACTGAATCGCACTAAACTGTACTGTACTGTCCTGTACCGCCCGGTGGAAACGAGGCATGAGGGAATATACATATACATTCACACTCCATTCAAATAGAAGTCCTGACACACACACACACACACACACACACACACAGAGGTGCTTTTATTCAAAGTGACTGGGAAGACAGCATACAGTAAGTGATTCATCCTAAAGAGGTGGTGCAAATTCCTAGATTAGTCATACAAGTACAGACTAGAGTAGAGATGAAAGTGGGACATTACATTGAAATAATATTTTAAGAATTTGTCTCTATCCAATCCAAGTATTAGTGTCTTGAATTTGATGAGAGGAAACTGGCAGCCACTGGAGCAAGACAAAGAGAGGTGTAACATGCACTCTCGTTGGCTCATTGAAGACCAAATGCACCTCTGTACTTTCTGCATCATTTGCTGAGGCTTGATCGTGCATGAAGGAAGGCTAGTTAGAAGAGCACTGCAGTTAAACAGTCTAGAGATTACAAGACCCTGGAGAATGTGCTATGTAATATGCTCAGATAGGAATGGACAGATCTTTCTGTTGTCAAACGATGCATGACCTGGCTGTCTTCGCATTGTGGTCTGTAAAGTTCAGGTGTCCTGCATGGCCTTATGAGCATAGCTGAATGGGGAAATATTGATGCATTGCTGAACTGGCTGATAAGAGTACTCTGTCTTTGCTAGATTGAGTTGGGCATATCGATCATTTAGGCCAAATTGTCTACCAGGCAGGCTGAGGTCAAATCAGCTACTGTGGGGTTGTCAGCCTGGAATGAGAAGTACATCTCTGTGTTATTGCCGTAACGGTTATATGGAGGAAATAAATTACCTGGATAATAAAACCTAGCAATTCTGTGTATATTGGGAAAAGAAGAGGTCCTGGGAGTGAACCCTGGGGTACTCTGGTTACAGGTTGATGTGACTTAGACACTACTCACCTCCAAGATACCCAAACCAGCACTATATGGTCAAAATGATGTAGACACCCTTTCGTAATTAATAGGTTTTGAAATTACAGTCATTTCATATGTCATTCTAGAGAACTGAGTGCTTTAAAATGTACTGCATCAGTTTGTGGTGGGCCTTTTGTGCAACTGGGTCCATACAATAAATGGTTTACTATGTCTGATGTGGAAAAACATGACTGACCTGCAAAAAAAATAAAAAAAACCCAGACAAGCCTTTATTGAAGATCTTTGGAATGATTTGGAACAACCAACTTCACTGTCAGACCTCACTGATGCTTTTTAGTCTTTTCATTTAATTTCAAAAGTGTGGCGAAAAGCATTAATCCACCCTTTTCATTGCTATAACTGCTTCCATTGACTAGTCAATCCATGCAATCAAAATAGAAATAACAAAAATAATATTCAACAGTCCTGTCACAGTCTTTTTCTGCTTTAGGGTAGGTAGGAAATTTAAAGTCCTGATGAAAAAAAGTGTCCCCAAAAAGAGAAAAAAGTATTAATCCACTGGTTTAAGGCCCCACACAAAACAGGTTATCCTCCAGCTGGAAAAAAGTCCCCAGAGTATAGTCCACCACGTATATCCCAGACCAGAGCGTGCATATATGAAACATCTCCAACATCCAAGATACAATGTATCTCTTCCCAGAGGTCATTTTGGTAATTTACTCTGAGCTAGGTTAGCCCAAACCATGCCACCCATAGACAGTATAAGAAGTGAACAGAGCCATCTCATTGGAAATCTATTGAGACAAGTGAAGCCCATTTTTAGCGATTTTTTTAGCATTTCCGTTCCTGACGCGCAGACTCAAACAGAGCTTGACGACGTAGATGTGACGTGAGCAACCCGTCTGTCTTCTAGTGCTGTGGCATGAGAAATCTGAAACATTCCCTTCCCAAACATGCAGAGGCGGAGAGTGTGAGTAGGAGCTGTCCATGAGCTAGGAGCAGGAGACACTTTTGTTAGGTATTCTGATTAATTATTTTGTCATTTTGCCTGCACGTTTCCCCGATTGCCCGCGAGCTTCTCTTCCTGTCCATACGGTAATCTCTCTACTGTGCGACAGAGAGTCGCTTGGTTATGACGCAATTGTTAGCCTACTATTACAAAAAACTGCTTCTACTGGGCCATAACATAAGCTACAAGGTAATGGAGCATTTTATACATTGTCATGTTTCTTTAGAAATAAATAAAGGACAAATGGAGTCTTCAAACACCTCAGATGTAAAGTTATTCGCTGTCAAAGGGACGCCAAAATGAATGGGAGTCAATGGAAATGCTAACGCAAGTGAAGTTCTGCTACATAATGGCAGCTCCCGCGAGGCTTCAACTTCCGGTCGATGGATTACCCCCTTGATGCCACCTCACCAAAACACACACTTTTCAAAATGGCCACCCCTTTTTCCCTTATCCCTAGGCTCATCACAATAAGAGTTATTAGAGTCCAATAAAAGTCCCCCTAATTCCCCCTCAAACAAAAAAGCATAGGCAAATGCTTAAAATCAACGATAAACATTTTGGCATTAAACATAAATGTATACAACATATTTTATTTATTTGGAGGCCATGATTGATAAGGCTCAGTGGATTTTGCCTATTCTTTACGAGAAGGACAATTTGATTTTTTAATGACCATATGGAGTCAGGGCCTCATTTTAACATCTCATCCTAAGGATGGTGCTTGTTATGGGGTGCTTCTCAATATCCCTCCTCGTCTCCTCACTCCTCCGTCCTCCCTCCTATGACCCGGAAACCGATCGAGCTCAGCCATCTTGAAGGACATCTCAATTCTCTAATTGCACCGTGAGGAGTCGAGGATCGAGGAGTGAGGAGGCTTCCTGAGGAGTCATAAGCGAGGATACACAGGTGCATCCTACACGGAACTGTTATATTGACTAAACGTGACGCACGTGTCAATTCTCCTCCCCCTTCACATCGGTCACAATCATTTTAATTTATACTTTACCTTTGCAGTTTATAAACCACACATCTCAGATATTTCAACAGTATAGCCTATCTTTATTATTATTTATTATGAATTTATTAAATAACCAAAGTTCAACATCATACGGGCAGATTCTTTTAGCGCTGCTGATGACACTGTGGAGTGACGCTCGAGCGATCAAGTATTCTAATGTATATTAAAAAGCTTTTATTCGATTCCTCTGTCCTCCTATCCTTTCCTCGCTTCCTTCCCTCGTGTCCGACAGGGGGTGGAGCTCAGACGCAAGGAAAGGAAACAAGGATGCACAAATAAGAAATGATGGTATAATGGCCCCATCGCTATACTGGGGCATTAGGATGCACACAGACCACCAGATGAGCACCCCCTGCTGGCCTTACTAACACCTCTTCCAGCAGCAACCTGACCAGACTCAACCCTACTTGGCTTCAGTGGGCAAGCTTTGCTGCGTTACATGGTCATTTGGCTGTTGCCATATCAAGATTACACACCGTGTGGGTCTCCCACTCTCTGCCCTAAGGTAATTTCTTTTCTACTCTAACAGAGAACAGAAATTAATAAAAGCACTCTGAGAGATTGTGTGTTAGGGAGTTGACATATTGTATATTTGTACTGTATGAGGGGCACAAGGAAATTTGGGGCACCTGGTCTAAGCCTAGAGTTACAGTTAGTCTTTATATTGGAGACCTAGCTAGCAAAAATGGTTAAATATTGTGTTTGTGCAGGATGTACAAATACATCAAAAATGGGGGAGAGGCTCCACAAGTTCCCCAAGGACAAAGACTTATTCACGCCTGTAAGTGTTAGCAAGCCTGACCCTACCCGAGCTCGTTTTGTCCGAGCCCAGCCCGGCCCGACACATTAATTGTAATTATGAGCCCAAACCTGATTTAAACCAGACCATTTTTTAATATGTGGGGTCATTGTTATAAATGGCGTTCTCAACTACTTTCTATGTTACTTTCTCCCAACCGCAACTTTTATGTTTTGTCCCACTCCCGCCCGCAAAAATACTTTTTGTCTGTACCTCCAAATACTTTCAAGTTAGCTCACGTGTCGCCACCATACACATCAGCATAAATGCTCCTGATAAATGATTTGTTATTTAAGCATTAACACACAAACCACACTTTTATAACATAAAAACAAGCAGGCTAACTTACAGTCATGGTTTGGCATGACTGCGCGTAAAGTGCGCTCCCAAAATAATTCCTAAAAAGCTGACATCAATTCATCGCGATCTCACACATCTCTGTCAATGAATCTTTCATAATATCAACACTTTGTTTGTTATAATTCAAGGATTTGCCAGCACACAGAATTAATCACTGAACAAAAAGTCAGTTCGTATCGTTTTATTCTCGAGTGCATTACCGCCCGCGCTCCCTCTTATGACATCATCACCCAGTTACTGTTTAAGACACAATTTTTTAAATATATATTGAGCACTTTAATTTACACATTAATTGGTTGTGGTGGTTAATCTGCAATTTACACTTTAATGTTGATACAAACATGGTATTACATATAAGCACACATGTGTGTCATATTGTGGACGTTTCTATGATGTTATTCTGAGCTATTTTCTACCCCCAACCTAATGCTTGCAGAAACCCTCATACATTATGGGGACCATGGCTAGATCCCACAATGTAAGTGATTTATTTACTATCCTTGTAGGTTGAGGCCTTCAAGGTCAGTGTGTATTCTCCTAGACCTGTGTGGTGAAGGTCGTAAATCTGTGTGCGAACATTTCTATTTTAAGAATGTCATTCACAGTATCAATTGAACATGCACTACATAACACATGTGAAACACACGTTTGTTTTTCTGTCATGGTATGGTCTTCCCATTGACTTGGTTATCCATTTACTTTTTTTCATCACTTGCATCACTTACATTATGCAATAATTTTCTATTTGTTAACATAAGTTAATGTAGTGATGGCATAATCAACTACCAATGAACAATAGTTTTTACATAATTTATTATTCTTTATTTTTTATAAATTGATATTAAAGTACCTGTGTGTATTGTGAGGGAAACAAATTAACAATAAACAATATTTATTTTTAATATTGATTACATTTATCATTATCTAGTTAATATTGTTTTATATTACTTATTAATTAACATTTACTTAGATTAACAAATGCTGTAAAAATGTGTTCATTGTTAGGTCATTGCTAATTTTAACGATTTTAAAGAGTATACCATATGAAAAGTTAATACAGGATTTAAAATGTTTTAAAAATGACATAAGGGCACTAATTTAGTAGATAAAGTGAGTGTTTCTTTGACTGCTCGTAAAAAAGGCTTTTTTTTCAAAATCGCATCATTTTACGTCACGTCAGGGAGCCTCAGCCTCGCTCAGTGCAGAGTAGGCTGGTATTCAGTGAGAGTGGCCATGAGTCAGTGTGTTTTAGATAGTTTTTGTATTTCAATTTATCATTGTCATGGTAAATGATTGTGTTTGTGGAGTTGCAAAAACTCCGGCCTGTCAGGACATCGAGTCCAAACAGGTTTCCTAACAAGAAAATGGACGAGTGATACAGTGGCGATGTCTTAAAAGACTGTAAGGGAAGCTCAGCTTCCCCTATAATGTCAAAATGAATGGTCAAATGTGTACTATTGTTTTTATTGACTAAAAATGCGTTAGAACACGGTCATTTGAAGACGAGTTCGTTCAGAATCAGCTACATAGCCTATAGCAGGTCGGCTGACTCAATCTCCTTCTCATTCATTCCCATAGCGCGTCACAGTGCATTTCCCATTTCCCCGTTGAAGCTCAGCATCCAGCTCAGCGGGCGTGGTGTTCGAATCACGGCACATCTGTCTAGTTTGGTACCGGTTTTGTGTCCGGATTCAGACATAAATGCTCCGTGTGTTAACGTTCTGTCTTGTCTTGTTTGCATGCGGTTTCGTGTTCAGTCTGTTCAGTGTGTTGTTTTGTGTAGCACGCGGTTCGTGTTTACATCGGCCGCGTGCTTTCATGTCATGTTTTGTCTTGTGCTGCAGACTGATCTCATGAAGTAGCGTGTGTATTTTCAGCGTGTTTATGAACGCCGTTGACTTAACGTTATTACTGTATATATAAATATATGATTTACCTCAACCCCGTCCCTAAACCTACCCGTCACTTAGGTTAATGGCATTTATGACTGTTCCCTTACCATCCTAGGGAAGAAAAACATAGCTCCCCAGATGTAGATCTACATTTTGCTTCGTTTCGCTCGGACATTTGACGGCGTGTACAGACACGCAAATTCACTCGGACATTAATGGAGTAGACATACACGCATACACACGGCTAGCTCAAAATGCTTAGAGATAATACGCCACTTGACTCGAAAGTGGCGTGTATGTTTACGCAAAAGTCATGATGTCATGTTGTGAGCTGTGTAGCACATAGCTAGTGTAAAACACACGTGCTTGTGCTTTCATGTTGTCATGTTCTGTGTGAACACATGGCTTATGAGTGTTTTCAATGTTCTTCATGTCTCATTTTGTGTGAGCACAACTGCTTGTAATTTGTTTTACTGGCCATGTGTTTGTGTTTTTGTCATGTTTGGTTGAGCTCGCCGACAGGTCAGGGTATTGTCGCGTGCAAATCGCGGGGATTAGAGGGGGATGAACGCCCGCCAATCTGTTAGTATGAAAGAGCCAACAACACATCAAAGACACTCGCAGATGCCTCGCAAACGCGTCACCGAGCCCAGAAAAATATCTAGCATGCTAGATATCCAGAGCTGTCGCACTACTCAACCTCACTTGATGTCATGAGCTAACGCCAATCAGAGCAAGGCATGGGTTGAGGTCACCAGGCAAATCTTATTTTTTTCTTTTTTTGCGTTTTTTCTCAGAGCAAATCATCGCTCAAACAGTTTGCAGCACTAGTTTCTGTCTGACCTCCATATTCGCGTGTTGTGTTCTTCGTCTTCTTCGCTGGGTATTGGCGCGCATGCTATTTCGTGTAATTTCCGGTTCGTTTTGTCGCATGATTTTTCGTGACTAAACATGATTTGTAGAAAAGATGGAATCGTTGGATGACAGAGTTGTTGTCAACTCGCGTAGCGCGTTACCTCCTGTTGGGGATCAATCACGTTGTGTCACGTGGTGTGAACAGCTCAACAACTTGAACACTCCTGATTTCACTGAGAGCAAGTCAAGTAGTGTGAACCACATAGTTCAGCCTGACGTTTTAAAATCATGTAGTGCAAACTATAGGCTTAAGTATTCCCTCAGCGTCTGAAATGTCATTGAGATCCATTGTTTTCCTGTTGTTTAAATCGACCGCTCTCCCGCCCGTTACATCACACCCACCACGCCCATTTTCAGATTCGGAAGTAAAATTTTCTCTCAAAAACGACTCCAGAAGCTTCTTTAGCGTATTTATAAGTATATTTTAAAGAAAATCTACTTCCTACATTATTTTTGTATACATTGACTCGTTGGGTCCTCTAACTACTGTAAATTTTCAGACTTACATTGCGAAATTATTTTACATTTTAGATATTGGCTTAGATATGTTTAAATTTGTTTTCTTATCTTTGAGGGGACATTTGGTCCTTACAATGTAGGTAACATCTGACACACACACAGAGAGAGAGAGAGAGCGAGTGAGAGGGGGGTGGGGGGTGGGGTTGAAGAGCTCCTTTCGCAGTCTAGCAATTAACATGTATTATTGCCTACAGATCAAATAGAAAATTCAAATTAATTAGATCAGGATAAATTCATTGTCTCATACAATAGGGCATGCCGATTTACAAAGCCATACTGCATCACATTAGCACACACACACACACACAGAATGAAAGATGATAATCTATAAATAGCCAGGGCACTGTAAGACTCTCCAGGATTGGGTAGATTACAGCTGGACTGCTGCGTCTAGCCGTCTTTTTGTGTACATACAGAATTAACCATCCCCCTCCCTCCATCTCTCTTTCTCTCTCTCTCTCTCTCTCTAAATTTATCATCTCATCGTTAAACCGTTCTGTTCTCCTCAATCCCTCCATCTCTCCCTGGCTGAACTCAATGAAAAACCAACTGACCCTCCCTCTTTTATACCCTGTCTGCATCACTGAGCTTAGGACAAATACATATAGAAACAGCCCAGTGCATGAATTATCAATGAGTAAAAGAGAGAGACAAAGATAAAGATATCACCTCATGGTAATTAAACGAATATTAGCAGGTCAGGATGGAAAGAAGGTTAGGAAAAAGCCCAGTGAAAGAAAGAGAGAGTGGGAGGCAGTGATCTCCAGATAACAAAGCCACTCCTTCTGTGTGTGTTTTTGTCACCAAGATATCTTTCAAGTTTTGAGAGACTCACAGGAATATCCTGTGGCGAGATCCCATGATTTTCCAGTATTGCGGTAATGAGTGTTTGTGCGAGTTTGGTTCAGTGGTCAGGGCAGTGAAAGAGAGAGAGAGAGAGAGAGAGAGAGACATCTGTACCGCATTGTGAGAGCTCTAGTAATATAGGCCGAGACGATCCAAACCACACGCAGGAGTGCACATTTGCGGCAATGGAAACCTGTGCGACATGCATACAGTACACATACAAAAAACTATACTTTCTTCACATTTCCAATTCTCTGTGAGGTTATAATTAAGCCCCCCCGTGGTGAAAATCAAGTTTATATTGTTTATATGTCTATGTGGTGTTTTTAATTTGCTTTAAGACTAACCATGGGTAAAGTCAACACCATTGATGAGTATTTTCTCCTTAAAACTGCAGTGAACCAAAGACAGTCTCAAAAACTTTGGTTTTGGAAGCAATATTTCACTGGTGTTTCCAACCTCACAAACTACCTTGTAACCAATCACGTCAACGAGTGTAGATGGGGCTAATTTGCATATTGTTCTATAGAACTGCGTACATTAAATCAGGCAAGAGTGAAAGTTGTCAATGAAACAAATATTATTTTGACAATACGTTTGCTGTCTTTTTACTTCAATGTTTAATTCAATGATTCTTTGTGAAATTTACACCTTACTGAAATATTTACACTTTTTTTAAACCTAATTAATTTCCTAAAATGATTATGATATCCACAATCTGGGGTTTTAACTACATCAGCGTCATAATCAGTGATAATATTGTTCATTTCCAACACACTGACTTACAGGTAAAACAGCACAGAGAGAGAGAGGGAGAAGGAAGAGAGTGAGTGAGTGAGAGGGAGGGAGAGAGAGAGGGGGAGGGAGGGAGCAGCATGAGTGGAGAGAATCAGCAGTCAGAAAAGAGAAAGGAGAGAGAGGAGGAGAGAATGTATGGTGAAAGGCTAGCGCTTCCTTGCTTGTATCCAGGGCCTTTGTGAATAAACCATGGGATGTATCGGCTCCCGAACCCTCAGTAAGACCCTCTTCTTTTCTTCTACTTTCTGGCAGGGTGCACGTGAATGGGGGTACTAAGTGTGAGGGGTAATTATCGTGCCGGGAAGGGGGGTTTGCTGGGTGTGTGGCTGGTGATTTTCGCTCCACGTTTGAGATGTGTGAAACGAATTTGGCTGGTGGAGGGTAACGTTAAACATCCGAGCTGACACATTGTGCGTTCGCTGGCGTGTGGCGACTTGCATGTGTGTTTTTGTGTGTGTGTGTGTATATATGTGTGTGTGGATTCCAACCCACATCTTTTGATTTATGCTACTGCAAGGTCTCGGTGTGTGGGAGGCAGAGATGATGGAGCGATGAAATGCAGAGAGCTTGTTTACGGCGATTAACGAGAGTGAAAATTTCTATTGTTGGAGATGCTCTCATGGTATCGTGTTGCACATTGAAATCAGATTGAAAGTGAGAGGGAGAGATGGGAAACATGCTGAATTTCATTGCAGTGCGAGGGAGATGGAGAGAGGGATGAAGGGAGGGGTGATACATGCAGGAGAATTGAGGGAGAAGAGGGAATCAGGTTGGGACCATCCTGAATCTGAAACACACTTGATGAGTAAGTCTGAATTATCGGTCCTAGCTGGACCGGTGGTACATTAAAGGGATAGTTCACAAAGAAATTAAAATTCTGTATTTTGTCGTTCAATAACATAAAAGATTGTATTTTGAGAAATATCTTAAAGACTCTTAAATATAGAGGGGTATAATCCATTCAATGGAAGTCTATACGCAACCTAAACTGTTTGGCTTCAAATCTTCTTTTGTGTTCTGCAGAAGGTTTTGAACAACATGATAGTGAGTAAATGATGACAGAATTAAACATTTTTGGTGAACTAAGCATTTAAATACACTTTAAATCGCGGAGAATGGTTGAAATGTAAGCTTGACGTTAGAATCATTTATTTTCCACTTCTACAGCCTGCAATAAAAATGCTTTTAAACCAGATCACAGCATTGATTTGGTGCCTTTCCTTAAAAGGTTTGTGGCATCAAATTCTATTGTTCTGATAGAAAGTTTTTCAACAGCAACCATTCTTTATTTATTTATACATATAATATTATATGATATTTAATTTATGATATTTTAGAATATTGTATATCATATTAACAATATTAAACTAATTGATAATGATTAAATATATCCATATAATAGGATTTAAATGTAACATATTTCTTATTAGGTATTGATGAAGGGATACTTAAGCCTCATTGGTGGAGCTGTAGTTGGAGACACTTTATGACACCGTTATAGTTTCAGATTCACTGGATCATGGGAAGTGGTGCAGAACAAACTGACTTTGTCCCAGGAACATGCACACGTTCAACATCAGCAGCACTACAGTACATTAAATCTCAGATGCAAAAACTGTGTCAAACTTCTCTTGCTGGGCCACCTGCCTCACATCCACACTGGGAGAAGGAAAGAGAGAGCGAGAGGGAGTCAGGGGGAGGAACGTAAGAGAGGAGGGAGGGTTTGATAAATAGTGTTTATTACACAGCGCAGCACTAAAATGGAGGTCAACACGCTGTGCGGGAACGGTACAGATTCTGTGTTGAGGTACATAATCAAGAGCCGGAATCAATTCAGTCAAACTATTCATGACATACTGTGAACCTCATTTAAATACTGGTATAAGTGTTTTATCCACTAACCTAAATGTGTCTACGGTTGAAAGAGGAGCTTCTCCATTACATTTGACTAAAAATCATATAAAACCTAATAACACATCTGTTATCATAACTGCTTTAAAAAAAAAAAATATATATATATATATATATATATATATATATATATATATATATATATATACAGTATATATATATATATATATATATACGCAGATATGTCAAAATACTTTGGCGAGTATTCACATAAGCAGTCAGTTGTGTCTTGGTACAAGAGGTAAAAACAATATAAATATTGTTTGTTTTCTCACACAAACTGCTCGTTTCGTGTCTTAGGCCATCAATGTGTACTTAAATTTGACCTAGAAATATCAAAATTGGCTTTATGCACACCTGCACTACTTACTGAACTTCAGCAAGCTCCTTTGTTTCCTGTCTTCCATTATTGGACAAACTGATGAATCCAGGTGTGCCCTGACCTCAGTAGTCACAACAACAATAATCACACACACCATCTTGGATGCCCCTGAGGTAAGCTAAAATATACCAAAAATTGATTTCAAAGTGAACTATCCCTTTAAAGGAGACTTATTAATCCCTTTTTCAAGATGCAAAATAAGTATCTGATGTCCCCAAAGTGAACTATTCCTTTAAAGGGGACTTATTAATCCCCTTTTTCAAGATGCAAAATAAGTATCTGATGTCCCCAGAGTGTGTATGTGAAGTTTTAGCTTAACAATGGCCACTTTTTGAGCAAAAAACATTGCGTTTTTTGTGTGTGTCCCTTTAAATGCAAATGAGTTACTGCTCCCTGCCCCCTTTCAAGAGATGGAGGAGCTTCAATAGCTCATGCAACAAGCAAACAGGATAATCTCATGCACTGAAATGTCAGCGGTGTTCAATTCGAACCAGAGTTGGACAATATGCCTAAAGAGCCAGAGAATTATGCTGCATGGAGAACATATATTTAGTTTAATTACGGATATAATTTATGTTGTCACCTTGCTTTTATCCACTACAAACCATGTCGTTCTGTCCGAATGATGGCCAAAACCTTACTAATGAGTTTTAGGAAGTTTATTGTACATCACACAAAAGATGAAGCACCCGTTTTCACTCCAGAAAATCAAGGTGAGCCGAATAATACAGTACAAGAAGTGTGCATTAAATTCTTATCCATAAACTCTCTCTCTCCCTATTAATTATCAATATACACAGCGAATTACACTAAAGCACTCGTTACAACAACTAACAGTAAAATATCAACCTTATACCTTTTCAGGGGGTGCTTATTAATCTGGTAAACTTTATATCCGTAAAACATCTCTTATGAACTGTAAAACCCCGTTCACGCCACAAGCGACTTTGTCGCTGCAGGTCGCCGCGCCGCGCAGTGGCTGCGTTGGAGGGCGTTCCCCACTACTGGTTGCCTAGTAATGTTTGTGAGTGACATTCACGGAGGTTACTCAATGTTAGACAACAAATGCGTTTTCTTGCCGGTACAAACAAATATTTTGGAAGGAAAGCTCTAATGGAATCAATCAGTACATAAAATGCATAATATTCAAGATAAACCAGAAACAGTGAGTGCTCTTTGCCATTGCGGCTATTTAACTGCAGCAAACGGGCAAATGCCGGTCTATCTGGGTTCCTGAAACCATTCAGTCACGGAGTCCGGTGAACACCACTGTATGTACACAGAGATATATTATGACAGTTTGACTGCTAAAAAGAGCTTCTCGGTCAACTTGCCTCGGTCTCCGCACTGAAGAGTCAGCTCCACTGACTTCACTCCTTTTGGATGTCGCTCCCGAGTCCCGAAAGTCACTCATCATTTGCATAAATTTAAACAGATCTCAACTTTTTCGCGTCGCCAGACACGCCCCACCGGTCGCCAACGGTCGCTGTCGCGAGTGTCGTCAGAAATCATCCGCTCCTCATTGAAATTGACCTATGGCTAAGCCACGCCCTCAAACGCGATGAGCCAATCACAGTGCGCAGCTAGCCCAATACACTCGGACATTCTCTGCTTCCACTTCCATTGAAATGCATTGGAGTTAGTCAGTTTTCATTCGTTTTTTTCTTGTTATTTTAAGTTTAAAATGGTCAAACGGATTTCATGGGGTACATGCAACTCTGACACTAGGTTCCTGAGAGGCTGGGTGACGGTGTGTATTTTTTTACCATTTCCCAAGCCACATCTCAACCGAGATAAGTGTCTGCTCTGGGTTAAGTTATGCTGTAGCTAGACCACAACACCAACTAAACGTGGATAAATTAAACAAGGATGTCTACATCTGGTTTAGGCAACAACGTATTTGAACGTTATCTTTTAAATCTCTAACGTAACGTTAGTCTAACGTTAGACGTACATTAGAAAACATTAACGTTAGCTTCTAGCTGCGTTGTACATCATGTCAATTAGCTTCATTAACATATATCTGTAAATAACCAAGATAACACATGTTAACAATGTTGTGCTGAACGATTCATGTAAATACAGTAGCACCAAACAGTGATGGCAATGATATGCGGGTTATCACGTTTACACTGTGACCTGTACATCTCTGCCTGGAGCTGAAGCTTTTCATCGACCTTCTCAACAATAAAATTATTAATGTAACCCTCCAATGGATGGTTAATGCCCTTTAGGTGACTTCAAGATGATATATATTTTTTTTGTCTCCAAAAATCACCAATTGCCTCCTGTTAAATGTCTCCTACTGTGACAGCTGCCATAGTGCCCGTGCCATGTGTGTCAGAGTGAGTGGAGGGGGCGTGGCTTAGCCATAGGTCAATTATAGATTGAAATGAATGGTATCGTGTCACTTTGTCGCTTGTATTGTGAATGGGGCTTAATAAAGTGTGCCTTTTTTCACTGCCGTAACCAGTATCGATCCAGAGACTAAGCTGGATCACAAACATTTGGTACTGATCCATCCTTAAAGTAAAACCTGTTTTTTTATTGCCCCTCGTTCACAAAGAAGTCTGGTGTAAAATGATTCGGTCAAAGATAAACACATTTTGGGGGTGAATTTACTTCAAAAATAAAACTAATCCACTGCGTCATCTTCAGCGGCTCTGTTGTCAGGAGTACATGAAGACTCACTCTCACATCCAACAGCACGTATAACCTGAGTTGCTTACGAGACATTCTTGTCGCTACACCATTCTTGTCGATACAATGGCGGACTGCGTACAGCTCACTCAGGACGGGTCTACGCTAAAACTGCAGTGTCCGTAAACAGTCGTAGGAGGGGCCTGTACAAAGTGACGTCAACAAAAAAACAAAAAGTGACATCTACTGTATCAGACAGCATTGTCAGGATCCAGACACCATTCTCCAAAGACTCAACACAGAGAGCGCGCACTGCCCGAAAACCAAGCGGCACAGTGTACACAGACAAGACAGTGTCAGGATCCTATTACCAAACTAAGAATCAAGACCAATCAAAGTGACAAGACCCTGACAATAAGTAGTAAACATCCTTGAGTGGTAAAAACTCTAATGTGATTTGAGTTGTGTGCAGTATAAGAGTTATTGTGGATGTAGAAGCATTTTATTTTTGATTTTGTACTGGATTAGATTTTCATACAGAGGTATTGAGTAAAATTTTAAGGAGATAATTACATGAATGTTTACACAGGTGCTTTAGTCATAACGAGGTAAAATCAGTTGACCGAGCGTGTGGCTCTTCATACACGATTATTGGGTAGAGTAAAGCAGACAGTATACTATGAGTGTGCAGTGTAGGATTCTGGGTGTTTACCACTTTCTCTGTCCAGCTCTGTAGCCCAATATCGATTTGTAAAGTGAAGCCTTGTGATATGAAGCCAGTGGACGCCATAAAAGACTGGACACACTCTCATCCTGGATCCTGCTGTGATCAATGTAGTAAATGATTCAAAACAAACAAGCACATTGAGCTTAGTACTGCAATAATGCAAATAAAGCTTCACGGTTTTGTTGCAGTAACAGATTTGGTGTAGAAATGTGAGGGCTTATGAGCTGCCTTGAAATGCATTTTTTTTTTTTTTTTGCATCCATTATCTCACCACAAAGGCTTTGAAAGCAAAAATCACTATTCATCATGGTACCAATAAATTAGGGTTTCATGCATTTATGAGATATGTGATCACACAAAAACGTTGTCCTGGGTGCTTATTGATTTCATAATTTAATGGCACAGCAGCATTTCAAACTAGCAATTATTCTTGTAAAAGAGAGCAATAACTTTTCATTACTTTGAAAGCTTGTTCAATTACTTTTTTGCATTAGTTTCTGCATAATCTCTGGCTCTAGTTTATTGATATTCCTGAAATCACCCACAGCCACCACACCCCATTACAGTCTGGTTTGCTCTTTGGCATCAAATAAGTGTGTTTGCTTATACTTTCTCCGATATCCACTAAATAATTCTGCACTCGTCCTCAGTTGTGACCCAGATGTCAGACCGTAACAGACTGTCGCTCCCGAAATTCGTGTTGCTGGATACGCCTACATCTTGTCTCCAACGTTCAATGTCGCCGGAAATCACCAGCTCTCCATTGAAATGAATCATGTTGCTTTGTTGCTGTGTAATGCTGGTAGTGTGAACTAGGCTTTACTCTCAGGGGTTCATAGAGTAGTGTGACAGATCCATTCATCACCAATAGGTTCAAGGAATAACAGCAATGGGAAAAAAACAATTCTGCAAACTTTGAATTTTTTGGTTTCATCCACAGATGGCGATAGAGTGGCCAAAGTTTTGTAGTAGTGCACCATCAAAGTAACATAGAAAAATTTGCTGCGTCCCAATTCGCTTACTTATACTACGTCCTAAAAGTATGTACTCTTTTTGTGAGGAAAAAGTACATACTTTTGAGTGTGTAGCAAAAGAGTAGGCAAGCTTTGGGACATACTATCACGTCATCTTTAATTGACAGCTCTGTTGCGTGCTGGGTTGCATCCTGTCACCGTAAACTGCCCTGTCAATCATCTTGTCACAGTTTAAATCCTCCATTCTATCTAATTTTATTTCCTACCGTTTCGGAGAGCACATCCATCTGCCAGTTGTGGGTCTTTCATGCTCTCCTCGTGTTTGCAATTTGAATATAATGATGCATTTAAAACGTAATGGCTAAACGTGTCTTTACAAAAGACCGTTTCGACTACGTGTCTGTAGTTTTTTTAACACTTTTTACTCGTGTTTGTAGTTCTAACCGAATCCTCGTCCAACGCGCAATGGTTTGTGGGCAATATCAGCCGTTACGTTAGAGTGTGCATCGATCTACACTTCGGATTCTGACCGGAAAAAGTAGACCATCCGGGTATCTTTGAAACACTCATTTCAACATACTACGGTTTGGGACGTACTAATTCTATTTTCGAATACTATTTAGGACGGATAGTATGTGAATTGGGACGCAGGGATTGGCTGCATCTGAAATCATAGATATCCATAATAAAGGCTAGATGTCTCGTCCGCACTGCTGGCCAATGGAGGTCGTCGTCCGCACCTGGCGGCCATATTGTCACAGGCAGCTCGCTCACTTTTAACATTGTGTTTTAATGGTGCATGTACTTTTTAAATAACCATTACTTGCTCAATTTTCTACCGATTTTCAAACGGTTTGGTTGGTTATAAACATCAGAGATGTAGTTATGACACTGCATACTTATGAATAATAAGTGTATAAATAAATAATCATCCAGAATTATAGCCATGTTAACAACATTTGTAAGAAACCAAGCCGTTTGTAAATCCGTCCAGATTTCAACGAGATACAGGTATTTGTTTTCGTGCTCATCACTCATCTGACATCATGGAACCACAGAGCCCGCCAGAAAGCTTGCCTGTGACAAGATGGCCACCGGTGATGACGATAGAGACTCCACCGTAAGACATCTAGCCTTTATTATGGCTATCTATGTCTGAAATTGCATACTTCCGTAGTAGTAGTAGTAGACGAAAAACAGTAAGTGACAAAAGAAGTGTGTCTGAATTCACAGTACTCATATAAGAGTAGGCAAAAAGTACTCAGTACCCAGACCACCTACTTTCGGTGAGATTCTAAAGTGTGCATAAGTGTATTCGATTCGCATGACTCGGACTTGACTTGCACTCGAGTCCCAAATTTGATGACTTGCGACTCGACTTGACATATTCAAAGATGACTTGCGACTCGACTTTGACAACAATGACTCGGACTTGAGCCCTGTGACTTGGAAAGACTTGACCTACCTTCTAACCACAGATCAGAGTTGTAATAATCACTGACTGTAGTATAGCACTGTATCATTGACGCATGATCACAGCGCAGATTAGCGCTGCTTTCGCACGTTTGGCACTGAGCCAGAGAGCGTGATAAAGTGCTTTCAGTAGCGCGTGTCAGTTGTCATTTATTATCACACGTTCAGGCAGTTTTCAACCAAATAATGTTTTCTTTTTTTCTTTTTCAGGCATCTAAATACACAAGTACTAGCGAACCATTTATAATTTGAGAAAATAAAAACACTGATGTCTAAGTAAGCGAAAATAATAAAACTTTCAAATGTAGGCTAATTTTGAGACATGTAATTTTTCCCCCACGACAAACGCACATTTTAGCCTATAGGTAACTATAAAGTCTTTACCTGTTCACCAGCCACTCACTTTCATGTCTTTCGGGAGAAATGGATGGATTTACGTTACGTTTTGTATTTGACATAGCCCCAAAAAGTGTCACGTGATGCTTGATACGTCGCCATGGAAATAGTGTTCTACAATTACTGTCGCGTTAACAAAATTATTAAACCAGGGACTCAATATTTTAAACTTAATGTGTAGCAAATCACGATTAATTTTCCCAATGAACAGTGACTATTATTTTTTTCAACCAATTCAACCAATCAAACAACCAACTAATCAACATCCACTAAGTTTGAATAAATATGATAATATTATATATTAGCCTATTATATTATATCTTATTTTAGAAGCCTTCCTGATATAAATTAGTATATATTTCATTTAGGCTACTATATTAGGCTAATTAACACTGAGACAGTAATTTGACTTGTTTAAGACTTGAAGCTTAAACTCGAGGACTTGCAACTTGACTTGGACTTGCCTGTCTTGACTTGGGACTTGAATGCAAAGACTCGAGACTTTACTTGTTACTTGCAAAACAATGACTTGGTCTCAGTGGAAAAGGAAAGTTATTTCAGAGGAAGATGGATCAAAGAATCAATATCATTAAGAAAATAAATAGTGAAAATTTTGGCTTAATGTCATATCAGTTTAAACCGAAGCCTGCACAGAACCAATACGTTGTTGTAACCATGAGATATACCTGTGACTTTAATGTATGGATGAGCAGGGCTGAGTGAGCGAGGGCTGTTATCTGGCAGGTACGCTCACGCTCAGCAGTTTATGAACTCAGTGCAGCATGCCATGGGCTTTGGCATGAGTCTGCAGCGAGAGCTTCATAATGATCCCCTTGCTGCTGTGTCTCCAGCTGCCTGACTCAGCAAATAACACACGCACACATTAAAAACTCAGAATATGCATTGTATTAAAATGTTCACTATAGTATATAAGTGAATGAGTGTGACACTGGTCATGTAGTAATGTCATACTTGACATGCAGAGTGTGGTTTATTCCCAGGACTAAACTCTCTGCAAGAGTGGGATTGTTCCTCGGGGAGTGTTATGACTCTTGACTGGGTTTGGATGTATGCGTAACAAGCAGGATATTAACCCTGTAAAGTCTGACTTGAAATAATTGTCAAAGTCAGAATGGTCAAATATGTTTTAATCTATAAAGTTATTTAGTGAGGAAAAACACAGCTTTATTTTCGCTCATTTTGGTTCTCTGAATAAAATTGAGCTATTTACAATAAAAATGCATACATAAACATATGATGCAATACAATGGTGATTGAAAATTGTGTAGTTACTTTGGTCCAGTAAGTTTTCATCTTAAAATATTATTAACAATATAAAAGTTATTCTGCTATCAATTTACAATAAGGTCTAATTTGTTAACATTAGTAACATGAGCAATACATTTGTTACAGTATTTATTCATCTTTGTTAATGTTGGGAAATAAAAATACTGTTGTTCATTGTTTGTTCATGTTAGTTCACAGTGCATTAGCTAATAATTCTTTTGATTTTAATCATGTATCAGTAAATGCTGAAATTAACATTTCTAACATAACAATCGTAACTAAGATTAGTAAATGCTGTATCAGTATTGTTCAATCTTATTCCATGTTAAATAAAGCATTTAGGCCTATTAATTCAACCTTTTTGTAACGTGTTACCATTAATCTTTTAATTGTAGCTATTTTTTACAATTATACTAAAAGGCCTTTTACTTGCTAAAACAAGTATAAATGATCAGAGGACATATGTATGTATAGTAGATTGTGTACAACAGGTTTTTCAGTACAGCTTGGAACATATTGATCATTTTTTTTCAGTAAAGCTTGGAACATATTGATAATTTTTAGACCCCAATGTTTTGTTTCAAATAAAGAATGATATACGGTAGACTTTATGGTTAATTACAGGATTTTTCTTAGCCAATAATAAAATTGTATCTGTTTTTTTAGGTTAATATTGCTGACTTTTCAATTTACGGTATCATATACTGCAGCTTTAGATGCCATCTACATTTGTGAGTGTAGGAAATAAAATCATTTTTGCCATGTCTTCCTGATGAAGCCATGAAAAGTTGACATAAAAAGCCCTTCACAGCCCAATAGCTTCTGCCATGTGGGTTTTCAACTATAATGTATATATTGGGCAGAACTTTTGTCCATTGTGAATTGATTGGATTGTGTAAAGCATGGATGGAGTGGAAAATAAGAATGATTCTTTGTCATGTGCACTGATAAAGCTGAGTAGCAAAACACTTTTAAAAAGGAAGTAGGGTAAATTTTTAAAATTTGTGTTGTTTTGTTTTGTTTTGTTTTGTTAACTACCCTGCAACTGATTCTAAATATTTCATTGTTCATCTCATCCACAGAGGTAATTACCTGCACAACAAATACTAACCCCTAATCATGCTCAATAAATTGACATTTGGAGGTCTCTGATGGTTACTGAAATAAAGTGAGCAGTAGCATTTGGCTGTGATCTCAACATGCCTGTCACCTTAATGGTCATCCACCCTTATGTAGAATGATTTTTTTTCTCTGTTTTTTAGGCCAATTATCTCCATGTGAGAGCAAATATTTAGCGCAACAATTGTAAACTAAAGCAATCAGCCCCAAGAAGACATGGTTTATAGTTAATTTACAACAGTGTTGGCTATTCTGGCATTGGCATCTCTCTCTCTCTCTCTCTCATAGACACAAAACTAGCCCAACTTTTTTATTTTTGTCAGCATTGAATGCCCTTAAAAAAGAAGTAGGATTCAAAGAGATAGTTCACACAATAATAAAAATTAGCCCATGATTTACTCACCCTCAAGTCATCAGATGAATACAGTCAGAGTTATATTAAAAAAATGCCCTGGCTCTTCCAAGCTTTATAATGGCATTGAATGGTTGTTTTTGTTTTGAAGTCCATAAAAGTGCATCTATCCATCATAAAGTGCATCTACCCATCATATAAGTGCTCCACATGGCTCTGGGGGTTAATAAAGGCCTTTTGAAGCGAAGCAATGAGTTGGTGTAAGAAAAATACGTATTAAATTAGAAAAATATTTATTATATTTATATACATATTTATAACTTCATAAAGTAAAATAAGTAGCTTCCGGCCAAGCAAATTCAACTTAAGCCAACTTTACTGATATTTACGCTACGTCATGATACGCTATTTCCAATGTCACAAGTTGCCATAAGACTGTGTATGCTGGAAGCTACAATTTTACTTTTGTATTTTTTTTTTTTCACAAACGCTTTGCTTCAGAAGGCCTTTATTAACCCCCCGGAGCTGTGCGGAGCACTTTTATGATATATACACTTTTATGGACTTCAAAACAGACACAACCATTCACTGGCATTATTAAGTTGGCAGAACCAGGACATTTTTTAGCTAAATACATAGATGCTCAGCTGGTCTTCTGCTGTGATTTTGGATAGCCTATAACACGCTCACACGTTTATCTTTTTAGCATTTTTCTGAGTAAAATTTACATGTTTTCAACAACCAGATGCATTTAGATTTGTCCAGTTTCGTCTGGAATGTGGGTCAGGTTATATTCTGGCAAACTGTTTGCCAATCACGTGACGTCTAGAAATCGGCAAAGCAATCTGTGGTACCAATTTACCAACAAGCAATGGATAATTCGCAAAGCACAATGCTATTTTCTGTTGTCCCATCACGTAGCATTGTGCTTTGCGAATTACGCATCGCTTGTTGGTAAATGGCCTGTACCACAGATTGCTTTAATGATTGCTAGGCGTGATTGGCAAACGGTTTGCCAGAATACCCTGACCAATGTTGACCAGCCCGAAGTGGTTTAAGCGAGAAAGGATTCAAATCCGTCTCGGAGGGCCTTTAGGCCAGGTGTAAACGAGGCGAGCTGCAGTGCTTTTCTGCAGTCACACATCATGCATCGCGTGAACGACTGCAATATGTTGTTAAAATGAATCGTTGTGCTAGTATCTGCAGAAACAGAGCCTTCTGCAAACACACGGACGGACACAATTACACAGGGTCACACACACACACACACACGCACACACCCCTCGGCTCGCACGGGTCGCGTGAGAAAGCTGATAATCATCATCAGCAACATGCAGTGCTCAAACACAGCATACAGCAGCCACGAGTAGCTGGAACCGACGCTTTCTCTCTCAAACACGCTCTTATGCTGAAATGAGCCGACAGTCCCATGTTGAAGGAATTCCTCAGTCTTTCTTCCATTAGGGGATATTCATAGATAGGCAGAGGCGGATAGCGTCTTTCTTTGCTGCGGTTGTCATAATAACTACAGCTGCAGGAGAAGCGTTGTGGCACGTACCGCACGGCCGCTCTCTCTCTCTCTCTCTCTCTCTCATATTCCCTCCACTCCTCTTCAGCTTTGCGTTACTAGCAGAGCTGCTCCATGGTTTGACCGCAGGGGACAGGGGAGGTATCAGAGAAAAGAAAACCATTGGGGAAAACGAGTTGGCTCATCATACAGGATAATGTGGTCGCATATTATTGCTCCATTTGTGCAGATTTCATTGACAGATTTAAGTAATACCTAAACGTATCTTAGACGAGAAACTAAGAAATAAAGGGGAATGAGTTTTGTGTGTCAGTTAATGCAAGAGTGGGAATTGGTTGAAGTAATGATGCAGGGAATGTTTTTGATTGGATATCATTAGCAATGGCAGACCTCAAGCAATGGTGTTGTTGTTGATAATACCAGGAATCCCAGTGGAGGTTTGTAAACTGAGAATATAGAAAGCATATTACCAGTTTAATTGATTTGTTTAAGATCTATGGTTGTTATGGAAGAAAATGATCCTGTTATGTATAGATGTGGTCTTTCTAATTCAGAAGAGCAGAACATACAATTGCATGAGAAGCTTCATCTTTCGCTGTGTGTAGGTGAGCTTTAAGGATGTAAACATATGATTGATTTCTTGGCTCAATGCAAAAGAAAACAAATTAGTACAGTATTGTGTACTGTTGTGGAAAAGTGTAGCATATTTAACATTTAGAATGACTTTTATTATGTTAGAATTATGAGTTTCTTTGGCAACACTATCAAAGCCAAAATGCACAGTCACAGCCCAGATAGCAAACTGACATTGAATCAACGTGGAAATATGACATCGAAACAACGTTGATCTGACATTGTTTTGCTCATCGAATTAACAGACGCGTCATTCTTTCAAAACTAACGGAAAATCAACTTGAAATCAACGCGTTGTTTCAACGTTATGAAAGCAAACCAATTTTCGATTTTCATTTAGCTTTGAAGAATGCCGCGTCTGACGTTGGTTCAACGTTAATTCGATGAGCAAAATCAACGTTGTTTCAATGTCATGAGAGACATCGTTTCCACGTTGATTCAATGTCAGTTTGCTGTCTGGGAGCCGTCTACAGTAGTCAGAGCTCTCAGAAAATGTCAAGTTTACAAGTTATTAGATCTACAAAGATGTGGATGCTTTTTATTGTCAGAATCTTGTAAATATGGGGATTCCGGCATCGCATGAACACACCTTTAACTTTAATGACACAGACAGCAGTGGGTTTATTAGGCTGCTGTCACTTTAAGATCTGTAAACTGATACACATCCAATTTTCCACCAACTGTTTGCGCGAATATTTCACACAATGGCAATTTTGACATCATTGATTTCTTTTTATGGCCTATTTGTGCTTAACTCTTTTTAACAGCATGATGCCCTATTTATTCATGCAT
Source organism: Pimephales promelas (assembly GCF_016745375.1). Next base: position 1,478,305 of record NW_024121455.1, read on the forward strand.
GTTTCCTTATCTCTCTAACGTATCAATAACTTTAAAGTTGGTATAAAATCGGTGTGATAGTATTTTGTTGTTTATTGTGATGCATGTTTACAAAAAAAAATGTATAGGCAGGATTTTGTCCATCCGGAATTGACTGGATTGTGGTTTGCTATCGCTGTGATCTCGTGCGTGACAGCCCGTCAGAAAATAGACGAGATGTTGCTACAAGTGAGAAGATGTTTTCGTCAAAATACTATAGATTAAATAGATGCATGGATTAGAGAAATGTTTTATAATTAACAATGCAATATTCCATAAAAAATAGTAAATTATGATTTTATGGTGACTGTGCAACACAGATACATATACTGCGATTATAAAAGTTATAGCAAAAAATCACCCTGAGATTCATTGGCAGACCGCTTAGCCCTAATGAGATTTTTCACATTATATGTTTCAAAGCAGCTTTAAAGAAAGTCAAACTGTAATTGTAACATATAGAAGTAGCAACATATTCATTGTTACATATACTGGTGTTTTACCTGTGATTTTTTTTTAATGAGCGCTCTCTGGTCTGTCATTAGACTGCACAAGAAGCAAGTCTTGTTGTGTGTTTCCGGTAAGTGGTGCAAGCAAAGACAACCGGTGAACCCACTAACCTGGCAAATCCAGCTGTATGACCTTGTAAACATGACCTCAGAGGTTGCATAAACTAAGCCAATGAGATTAGAGCCTGCCAGATCAAGACATTTCTTTCCAGTTTTGGCTAAAATATAGCAGACGGCTTATACTTTTCACCAGGTTAATGATAAAATGTGCAAAAAAGGTCCCTCAGTGACGAACAATTGATAACAACCACTCGCAACTCTCTTTTACAAGCCATACATATAAAAGAGAGTGGAGGCATGGTTCTCTATACTGTTTGTGATTGTATAATTTGTACCTTTGTTATCCTATTTTAGGATTCTCCGTCCAGCGCCAACCTTCAGTAAAGCAGCTTACTAAAATACACATTGTGCCAGGAAACCTGAAAATTGCGCAGTAAGCTGCAAGTTCCAACTCTGTTTGGCATGATTAAAAAAAAAATCGAACACAGAAGCTTAGAGAGATTTACAAAACCTTAACCTGAACACAGTGAAAACAAAACAGAATGTTTCTTGCAACCGATGGATGTGATCGTGGAGGGATTGTGAATTCACAACAAATGTATGGCACATGGTTGATGTTATTGCGAGTAATTCAAATCCCAGTTTGCTCTTGAATACAAAAGCGTAAATGCAGTCAATTTTGTTTGGTCTTTATCTAGATAGCGGAACTCTAGGGCCATTATAGTGTGAGAGAAATATGTGTATGTATGAAGTGTTAATCCTGTGTTACTGCGTGTGTGTCCGTGTATTGTTATCCAGGGCACACACTGCCTTGGGGACCTTAAGATTTACATCAAGAAAACATGTTTTATCTGAAAGAGGTGAGTAATTCAATGGACAGGTGAAAGGTCAAAAGTCAGAAGTCAAGGAGGAACCAGAAAATCACAATCGCTATGTAATGAGGAAGACATGAATAGGGATTAAGTGCTGAGAGGAGAAGAGAGAGAGCTACTACAGACAGCCCTACAGAGTCAACAGGCTCACAGTGAATATTAATGCTTACATTTCTGTTGTTTTGGTGAATTATAAAGGGTCATCAGGACTGTACCATGGGTGTTTAGTTATTTTCCCAAAATTCTATCAAAAAAAGGATAGAATCATCAACATGGTTCAGTGCAGGGGTGCGTTTCCCGTACAATGACGTAGTTCGCTGATTCACTACCATAGTAAGATGCATCGTTGGAAAAATCAACTAGCTAGTCACGACTGTTTCCCGAAACCCACTGTCGCAAAGTATCGTTCAACCATGTTGGTTTCGCACGTGGTGGAGTAATAACGGCTTTTAATGAAACTGTTTGAGATTAAATTAACGCTAGATTTGTTAATATAAATTACAGACATTTCATCTGAGGACTATTTCTAATTGTTCTCAGTTGTTTTGCTTTATTACCAGACTCAATATTTGCACTCTTCAAACACGTTACTTCAAATCTTTTGAAAAAATAAAAGACATAAATTACATTTGTATGTATGCTGAATAAATGGTACCGGTTGTACTGAATGTCAGCTTACTTATTTTGCTAAATATAAGGATTTATTTCCTCCAAATGTCATGCGATATAGAAACGATGCCTCTAACCACAGGTCGAGAGCTGTCGTTCAAACCACACAACTTTGCGATGCTGTTTGCGAATGTTCATTGGAACGATTGTTTCGGGAAACACAGACTCGTTAAACTATGCAGATAATGACGGAACTTGCAAACATGGGGGGGGGGGGACTTGCGACCACCCCAGGGGTACGTTTCCCGAAAGCATCGTTAGCATATGGTCGTAAGTTCCGACGTTACCAATAGAGTTCAATGGACAACTTGCGACCATAGTTGGTTAACGATGCTTTCGGGAAACGCACCCCAGGTTAGTTGAGTTCATCCATGGTCTTTAAGGGCATCTGACAGACACATTCACAGGTTGAACTGAATTGACTGCTGTATTCTAGGATACTGAGTGAATAAAGACCATTAGACGCTGCAGTACCCTATTATCATTTCTTCAACTTTAGTGACGTTTAATAATAATTGCCAGTCATTATCAAATCAGTCATATGGTCAGAGTTGTTTAGTGCTTTTATCTCCAAATAGCATTTGAGTTAGATAAGTTAATGGCATATCATCAGGGTTATATTCTAAAAAAGAAAAAAAATCAATGTCATTGTCAATTTATTAAATTTCCTGTGTGTCTCTCTTTGATCCAGTAGGCTACACACACCCCATCTCCATTTTTATGAAAGTCCATTCTGCCCTCAGAGCTTAAAAAAACAGAATGGTGACTATTTCTCACAGTTGGGACTTTATTTATCAAAATTGTGACTTCATATTTCCCAGTGTGCTTTGTCTCTAACAAAAGCGGCTTTAAATTGTAACTCTGTTTCTGGGAATTACATTTTTGTGACTTTTTTTTTATCTCTCACAGTTGTGGCCTTATTCCTCACAGTTGCTAACAAATATCTCACAATGCAACTTTTTTTTTTTCAAAGTCCCCTTGTGGTAAAAAAAAACAAAAAAAAAGACTAGGTTTTAATATTTTTTATGTCTATCCATATGTGGTGTTTTTAATGTGCTTTAAGACAATGTGCAAATTCATAAGTCAGCAGCACCATTGCTGTAGCCTGGTTAAAACCACACCATTCTCAGTTGTAGCTGAGCCATGGTCTGGCAAAGCGTCATAGACAAACAAGGGGGTAATCCATCAACCGGAAGTTGAAGCCTCGCGGGAGCTGACATCTTGTAGCAGAACTTTACTTGCGTTAGCATTCCCATTGACTCCCATTCATTTTGGCGTCACTTTGACAGCGAATAACTTTACATCTGAGGCGTTTGACGACCCCATTTGTACTTTATTTATTTCTAAAGAAACACGACAATGTAAAAATAGCTCCATTACCTTGTAACGTATGTTATGGCCCCGTAGAAGCAGTTTTAGTGAAAGTAGGCTAACGATTGCGTCATACCCACGCGACTCTCTGTCGCACAGAAAAGAGATTACCGTATGGACAGGAGAAGAAGCTCGCGGGCAATCTGGGAAACGTGGAGGCAAAATGACAAAATAATGAATCAGAATACCAAGCAAAAGTGTCTCCTGCTCCTAGCTCATGGACAGCTCCTACTCACACTCTCCGCCTCTGCATGTTTCGGAAGGGAATGATTCAGATTTCACATGCTACAGCACTAGAAGACAGACGGGTCACTCACGTCACATCTACGCCGTCAAGCTCTGTTTGAGTCTGCGCGTCAGGGACGGAAGTGCTAAAAAAAATCGCCAAAAACGGGCTTCAATTGTTTCAATGGAGTTCCAATGAGATCGCTCTGTCCATTTCTTTTACTGTCTATGTAGACAAATCATTTCAAGAGGGGCGTCACCAACGGACGTCGCGGGTAGACCTAAAACCAATCAGAGCGATGAAGGAGATGACGTATGCAGAGCATACATCTCTGAGTGTTGTTCTTTGCTTGGTTTTTAACAAAAAGGAAACGTTCAAATCCTTTAAAACAGATGCGATAGCTGATTCGAACAAGTGATGTTCGACGGCGGCATCCATCTTTGTAATGTAGGCTACAAAATCTGCTTCAAAAACCCAGCGCTGTCGTCATCGTGTAAAGCCCGCCCCAACGTTTCTGATTGGTGCTGCGATTTCGACGGATTGGAAATGGGCTTGAATGAGCTCTTTGCCAGACTAACTTTCAGAACAAATCTAAATTTGCCGGAAGTTGTCTGGGTTTTCCCAGGCTACCATTGCGGAGTATTTTCCTCCTTAAAACAGCAGTGAACCAAAGATAGTCTCAAAAACGTGGTTTGAAAACCCGGGTGTTTCTGACTTAACAAACCTTGTAACCAATCACGTCAATGTGTGATCATCAAGAGTTGATCTCTGATATGGTGTGAGTGAGTGGAGGCGGAGAAAATTTGTATATTCATAGAACCATGTATAATGAGGCAAGGGGCTAAATTCAAGCTATTTTTAAAGCATGAAGAAATTCTTTTCAAGGAAAACATGCTTAAATATTTAATTTTGGTGATAAAAGATGGATAAAAAGATTTTAATGGATAAAATGATTGACTACAGGGAGACTTTAAACTATATCACCATGATATTTTTTCCCTCTAAGACAGAAACGGAATTTAATTTAATATTTTGTGCTCCTCAAAAAAAAAAAAAAGTAACATTAAACCTTTATTATGTGTGCATGGATTTCCCACACTCCTCTAGTAGATGTGTGCTCCACCACACTTTGCAGCCAAATTTCATGCAGTCACAAAAAAAGTCATATCTTGCCTAGGTCTCCTGAGCCACTACCAGATTTTATGGCCCCCCACCAAAATCTCAGTGTAACATCTGCAAATCCACATGAGTAAATATACACATATTATGCTTAATAGCCGCAAATGTGGTTTTGAAAACGACTTTACTTGAACCATATACCAGACAGACAGATATATATCTTCATAATGTCTGGCTCCTGATCTTGACAGACAGAGAGTAATCTCTAAAGGGACAGAATAAAATGGCTGACGTTAGTGTATCAGTAGGTCAGTGTGTCACAACGTTAGCCATCACTCCAGAGACAACAGTGATACTCTATCATCCAGACAGAGAGATCAACTAACAGTTCCCCGCTCAAATATCTGCACTGCTTTTTCTTTCTTTATCCTCGTTGTTTAACGCAAACATCAGGCATATATTGGGTTGCACTAATTATTCTAGTAATGCATGAGACCTTCATACACAAATAAATGTAATTACTTACTATGTTTTATGTTTTCTGTAAAGGAAGTTGGAGTGGGACATATCAAAAGTCTCATCACCTTTTTAAATAGTTATTTTTAAATAACATCCCAGCCGTGAAACATGATTTGCTAAGTTAAAGGGGTCCTATTATGTTTTTTTTTAAACTTTCTTAAAGGGATAGTTCACCCAAAAATGAAAATTCTGTCATTAAATACTCACCCTCATGTCATTCCAAACCAGGAAGACTGACAGCCTACGCAACTACCACTTCCAAGGCCTACTTTTCAGGGCTTTAAAGTGGTAGTTGTATAGCTATCAATGGAGGGACAGAAAGGTCTCAGATTTCAGTAAAGGGACACTTCATCCATTTGCAGTAAGCTTTGTATCTTTAGAAACCCAGTCATATTTTTGAATGGCCATGGTTTATTCCCTTATTTTCCCCTGAGATGGGAGAAATAAGGATTTCAGTGTTTTACTTCCTGCTTATTATGACGTAAAAATCGACATTTTGCTTCACAATAAGCAGGAAGTTACGTTTCATTGAAAAGTGTAGACACTACAAACTTAGCTCCTCATTATTCAAGGGTGTGGGACCCACTCACCCTACAGGGCTATTACAGATCAGTGGGTGGGACTTCACTTGCAGAAACTGAAATCAATATCCGCCATCTTGTTTTTGGAAGCTAAGCTAACAAGTGCTGTGGAGATAGGAAGTATGACAATGACAGAAGAAACTAAACATGATATGGAAGAAGAGGATTTTGAAAGTCTGCTGCTTGAATCCAATGTTTGTGGCTATCTTTACGAGTAGTTGAGGCTGATGGAGGAACAGGAGGCGGCTGCCTGTCGCGGATTAGGAGCCCGGACTGGCTCGAGCTGAGGTGGACTGCTGTGCATGTGCTCTCGCTGTGAACTACGAACACAGACAGAGTCCGTCTGCTGCAGAGAATTTTAACTATGATAATTTCTCCTGGACGAAATCTCTGAATCAGACGAGCACACGGACGTTTGTGTTGTGATAGTTTCGCCTGACTGAACGTCCAGGCATCAAGCAGTAATACACCATATTTAGAAAGAAATACAAACGAGGAGTAATTCACCAATGAGTTTGCCGTTATGATGTAACGTTAACAGGGTTTGTTGTTGTGGGAAGAAGGAGGCAGGAATCGGCAAACATTTAAACATTTCAATAGTAATGAACAAATACAAAACGAAAGTATAAGTCAACAGCCCCTAATTGACGACTGATATCCACACACAACATAAAACCAGGCCTGTTTCTCTCTCGATCTGCCGTTTATGCTCCCGCTCCTCCGTGAGAGATACGAGACTGGTCGGTGCGTCTCGTCTTTCATTATCACTCAAGCCACCGGCCTCGTGCAGTCCTCTCGCGCCGCTCTCACGTTCCTCGTCCTGCTCGCCACAGCCAACTAACTAGAAATTTTGCGTGGAATGAATTTCAAACTCTAATGGAAGCTAACGTTAGCCTTGTTGACAAAAGAATGGTTTCTCTGATGTGCGCGCAGTTCCGGATTAGTGGGTGTGGCTTGCGGAGCTGTGCAATGTGGTGCATTGTGGGTGTTGTAGTCTTTCATAGAAATGCACCCTTCAGTTATTTTCTGTCTTTTCTCGGTCAAAAAGGGACAAAATTCTTTTACATTTCGACTACATTTATGATCAACTTTCAATAAAGATTAATGTTCCATTTAAGTTTACATTTATTCATTTAGCTGACGCTTTTATCCAAAGCGACTTACAATTGCTACTGTATATATGTCAGGGGTCTCACGCTTCTGGAGCAAAACTAGGGGTTAAGTGTCTTGCTCAGGGACACATTGTTGTCTCACAGTGGATTCGAACCTAGGTCTCTCACACCAAAGGCATGTGTCTTGTAGGGCTGGGCGATATATCGAATATGTACGATGTATCGTTATATTTTTTGAAACGATATGGAATGAGGCAATACCGTAAATATCGATACAGTAGTTTGATATGAGCACATCTGAAAAATAGCGGAGTTTGCAGTGTGAGCTGCTGCAGTGAAAGTAGCTAGGCTACGTAGTACAATTTGTCCTAAACATCACACAAGCTTATATTAATTGCGTCAAAATCACTTTGATACAGGCATGTACTGGCCATCGGGACTACCGGGACATTCCCGGTGGGCCGCGGTCTGGTTGGGCCGGCGGCCCGGCGCGTTATGTATTTTGTTTTTAAATCATTATTAATTGTAAATATAGCCTATTCTATCGTAAGTATATTGTTATATTGTCCAATTCCGGGCATGTGTCTCTCTCATGAAGCCGCATGAAGCTGACGCGAGCTGCGAGACTAACAGGTCTGATGGCCAATCGGAATCAAGTTCAAATCTAGACTTGAAAAGCGGCCGCTTTACAACAACTGCAGTGATGCGATGTGATGATGTGCAACGAAATTCATGTCAAAAGAGTAACATCTCTAAACGTAAAGGGGGGCCGAGAAGTCGAGAGAGAAAAAACGACAAGACAACGACAATAACTTGAGGCAGATGCCACCAAATGTGTTAAAATAAATGAATTATTTGCTGGACTTTAGTGAAGATGTCAGCAGGGCGCGCCTGACTGCTGAGGTGAGACATTTAGAATGATAGGCTACACGTAGCCCTCTGCATTGTTTTGTTTAAGCATGTTACGATATTCCAGCTGTAATAGGCCTCCACTCACTGATCGATATAAATGACATTTAAAATTCTCAGCTCTCTGGTTCTGTCCATTTTATTACGAAATTCAGACAATACCGTTTTGCCGCTAGAAAATAACGTGACAGGTCGCTTTAGCGCCTCAGTTCAAGTAAACCGATCATCTGTTACTTTTTATTTAAAGATAAGATACAATAGCCTACAACTTATCAAACGGTATATGCCTCATAAATAATATCAATCAGTGCTTTTCAACAACGGAAAGAGATAAAACAGCAGGAGAACAATTATGTCACAGAACGTTACAGTTACCTCAGGAAAGCCATTTAATGACAATAGCACATAGTTGACTTGAAAAATAGCTATAGAAAGGAGTATTTTGCATATAAATATGCACATATATATATATATATTTTTCAATTTGTATCCCTGAAAGTGCCTGGCAGAAGCCTTATGTGTCATAGGCTAAATGTGAACAAAAGACAAAGATAAATAACTCACTGCTCTTGACTAATAGCTTTAACAATGATATATATATATATATATATATATATATATATATATATATATATATATATATATATATATATATATATATATATATACACTATATAAATGATATAGTATAAATGAAATATAGGTATACTATATAAACTATATTTCATGAGGTGAAACATCACTGCCAGGTCCTGGCAGTGATGTTGCACCTCATGAAATATAGTTTATATAGTATAGCCTAAGAATATTCTATTAGAATAATAAGCGGCACAAATTAAGACCAGTTATTTACAATAAAGCCTTATAAAATCATTTCCATTTTATTTGTTTATTATTTTAATATTTTTTTCTTGGTTCTGATAGTAAATAAAATCTAATCAGTAATTTTACATGCAGATTAATGCACGTATAGATGTGTGTGTGTTTGTGTGTGTGTGTGTGTGTGTGTGTGTGCATAGTGGGCCGGTCTGGATGAAGTGTCCAGGGCTGATTTTTTGTCCCAGTCCAGCCCTGCTTTGATATAGTTAACAAGTTTAAGGCAGCTTGCCGCCCTGTCAAATGCTCTGACAGACACTGTTGCTGACTGACAGATATACTTGCGCTGTTTAATGCGTTTGAGATGTGCTTTCCTCAGTGCTCAACTTACATTTCACATATTCTCCATCTGTAAATGTTAGAAAGTAAAGCAAATATGTCCATTTCACAACAAATATGTCCATGTCAGAAGAGGACGAGCTTCTGCAAGTGAATCTCCGCTAAAATTCATGCTTCCTTGAACGAGCGCCGGCGCGCGCATGCGCGTGAATAGTACTACGTAGTACGCAATAATTCTGACTAAAATAAACATATTGCTAAAATATTTGTTGTTGGAGAAAATAAATGTGCCATATGTGGAATTTTAAACCTACAAGTATATATTTTTTTTAATGAAAGTGAAAGTGATTATAATGGGGTAATCAAATGCAGGCTAATATAATTAGTTTGTGCTTTTGTTTTTGTTTTTATTTTCATTTTTAGTTGAGCTTTTAGTCAATATAAAAACAAAAGCTTTTTGCACATAATATATTGCATAGCCTATATTATATTTGTTTCCATATCCTTCAATATCAACATTGTTTGTAGGATATCATTGGGCTGAATGTGAATATATACAGTATATATATATATATATATATATATTTTTTTTTTTTTAAATATAAAGATTTTCTTTATCTAAATAGAAAACGTAGAAAGTACCGAGATATATATCGTATATCGCCATTTGACCAAAAAATATCGAGATATGATTTTTTGGCCATATCGCCCAGCCCTAGTGTCTTGTCCACTGTGCCATCACCACCCCTACCTTCCGTAAACTGACCAGTACATTCCAAATTCATCAAGAAATTACAGCAATTTATGCTTCACTGGGAATAATCTATTCTTGTAGACCTCAAAAACAAAATCAAGGCTTTGTTTAAGGGCATAATAGGTCCCCATTAACTTTTACAAGAACATTAGATAAAAGGCCTCAAAACAGACATGAATCTCAATAATAATAATAATAATAATAATAAAAGACTAAATCTGCACTGAAATCTATTTATCAATTTATCAATATTGTTTAATTCATTAAAATTCACGTTTATCTAAAACCATTACCATTTCCAAAAAAGAAAGGTCACCAACACCAAAATCCTTTCTAAATATCCCACATAATTAGCACAGTGTAAGGTTACTCACCCGAGCCCATGTCAAGGCTGACTATGAAAGAATATTACTCATTAATAATATGAGAAATCACCCTGAGACTAAAGCTGTATTTAAGCTTAATTAGCACAGGGCCTTCTTTAATTAAGTTTTTGTGGAATCAGGATTAGTCTGTGTAAGGAAGGAGCAAAATAAATAAATAAAAGGATAGGCTTCGTTAATCATTCAGAGAGAGGCCTGAATGCAGGTGACCTGTTTTCCACAGTATCCCATTTATCCCATCATTTTTCAGGTGATGGACTGCATAGTTATTTAATTATGAAATTAGGGGACATATGAAGTGGGCCACTGCATGAGAACTATGGAACCTATAATAATGTTACGCTACCGTGACTGGGAAATGAGTTTGTCACTCTCTCTTCTGTTTACTTGAATTCCAGTTTAACTCTCCTTTGTCACCTCCACATGTAGTCTCCCTCTCTCTATTGTTGTAGTGTTTTATCAGTAGGTCAAGCTGTGCTTATAATGAAAGAACAGCATGAACTTATGCAGGTGAATGGTGTTGGGATCTGATTCAATTATGCTTTCAATGCAGTCATTTTCTGTTGTTGATGGTCCTAACCATTTGCTCTCATTGCCAGTGTTTCTCTAGGTTGCCTTTCGTTCACACTAATCTTCACAGTGAACAGTGGCAGGAAATGACTCTGATGGAGCATAATGTCTTGAAATTGTATAGATTACCTAATTCGGTGATGTCCAGTGACATGTGTTTAGGTTCTCAGCGTGCACTGCAGCAGTTTTACTTTCAGAACTGCCTTAATTCTTTGTGGCATAGATTCAACAAGGTGCTGGAAACATTCTTCAGAGATTTTGTTGACATGATAACATCACGCAGTCACTGCAGATTTGTCAGCTGCACAAGTTTTGAATCTCCAGTTCCAGCACATCCCAAAGGTGCTCTATTGGATTGAGATCTGGTGACCGTGGAGGCCATTTGAGTCTAGTGAGCTCATTGTCATATTCAACAAACCAGTTTGAGTTGATTTGAGCTTTGTGACATGGCGTGTTATCCGATCATAAAGGTACACTGGTCATAAAGGGATAGACATGGTCAGCAACAATACTGAGGTAGGCTGTGGTGTTTAAACGATGCTCAATTTGGCCCAAAATGTGCCAAGAAAATATTCCCCATTATTATCACCAGCCCGAACCATTGATACAAGGCAGGATGGATCATTGCTTTCATGTTGTTTACACCAAATAGGCTTTATGCCGAGCGTCCCGTGACCAAACCGGAAAACAGGTCTCATCGCATCCGCTTGTCAAAGAAAGTGTTAACGGCCGTAAGAACTGACTACGATATCTATGGATTTTTAAGGTAATCAGCTAACCTAACTAGTTCACTTTGTTATTGGCGTTTTATTCCATTTAAATATCTAAACGTTACTGTGAAGAAGAAAAAATATAAAACGTTTAAATATCCATCTGCACATGTGAGGGGTATTGGTTATGCTAATCTTTGCTCGCTCCTTTTAAGTTATCTTGAGTAAAACCGCAAAAAATTTCATGAAGCACATACAAAAGACCTGGAAGCGATGCGACCTGTTTTACAAAATGCGGAAGTAAGTTGTGCATTAAGCCTATTCTGACCCTACCATCTGAATGTCACAGCAGAAATCAAGACTCATCATCTATTGTCCAATTTTGGTGAGCCCGTGTGAATTGTACCCTCAGTTCTTATCTGACAGGAGTGGCACCCGGGGTGTGTTCTGCTGCTGTCCATCTGCTTCAAGGTTTGATGTGTTGTGCATTTAGAGATGCTCTTCTGCAGACCTCTGTTGTAACATGTTTATTTCAGTTATTATTGCCTTTCAGCTCGAACCAGTCGGTCCATTCTGCTCTCACCTTTGGCATCAAGGCATTTTTGCCCACAATACTGCCGCTTTTTTTGGCTTGATCTCTCTAAACCCTGGAGATGGTTGTGCATGAAAATCTCAGTAGATCATCAGTTTCTGAAATACTTAGACCAGCCCGTCTGGCACCAAAAACCATGTCATGTTCAAAGTCACTTAAATCACTTTTCCTCCCCATTCTGATTGAATCCGCTCAGTTTGAACTGAGCATGATCGTAGACAGAGATAGTAACAAAGTAGAACTACTTAAGTATTGTACTTAAGTACTAAAGTGCTGTATCTCTACTCTGTATTGTTTTTTTTCTCATACTTCTACTTGTACTTCAGTAGATATTTTCTATGAATTTAATATTTTTACTTCAATATTTTATTAATGTTCTGCTAGTTACTCGTTACAATTATAAAAATTTTACGAATCATTAGTTGCAAGTTGGCTTTCATGCTGCCTAAATCGCTCGCCAGTTTTATAGGGTAATGGTATTGATTGACACACACATTGACAACTAATGCAGGGGTTGTCCTGCAATGACCACCAAAGCGCATTATTTGATTGCTAGTTCAAACTTTTGACTGCTTTCTTTAATAATTACATGACACAATACTTGTACTTTTACTTTTAGTACTTAAGTCAACCCGGTCTCATCCCAAGACGTCATATAACTGACGTTTTGGGACGTCTTTTGACCATACGTCAATATTCGCCTTTTTAGGGCCCCCTTAAACGTCGGTAGATGAGGTTATGGGATCCTAACTCTACCCCAGACCTAAACCTAACCTGTCACCTAACTGACGTTAAAGGTAAAGCGTCAGTTGTATGACGGCCCGGGATCGCCATCTACCGACGTTTAAGGGGGCCCTAAAAAGGCGGATATTGACGTATGGTCAAAAGACGTCCCAAGACGTCAGTTATATGACTTTTTGGGATGAGACTGTGTTACTTAAGTAGTGAATTTTAAAATAAACTACTTGCACAAAAAGTACTTAAGTACAAAAATGTTGAATACTTTAGTACTTTTACTTAAGTGTGGTGCTTAAAGAGCACTTCAACTTCTACTCAAGTCACTTTTTTGATAGAGCACTTGTACTTTTACTCAAGTCCGGGTTTCTAGTACTTTATACATCTCTGATCGTAGACCATGCCTGCCTAAATGTATTGAGTTGCTGCCAAGTGATTGGCTCAAATGTTTGTGAACGAGCAGTTGAACAGGTGTACCTGCTGAATATTCCTGAAGGTGCTTCCCTGTTTTTGACATTACTCTTTTTGCTCTCTTTGTGTGAATGAGACTTCTTTCTTTTTCTTACATCAAAGCTTACTTTATGCATTTATTTTCAAGCTGTGTATGTTTCAGCTCTACTGAATACACAATTAGATATTTTTTCTGTATGCAACATCAGTATTAAAAGTTGTTACTTATTTCTGCATTCTGTATAAAGGGTTTCACAGTATGCCCATACATATGGGTTGCGTGTGCCTACCAAATTGTTTCTGTACTATCACATATTATGTTGTAAAAGTGACACTGACTTTTGTGAAGACTCAAATTGAGTATCAAATTCATACTCAATTTGTCATCTGCATTTAACCCATCCAAGTTAGAGCACGTCCCAGAAATATTGACACATGCAGTTTAGATTGCAAGTTATGATCATCTTTAGTCAATCTAATGCTTAGATTAGATTTTCCTTGTAACACACAGCAACCAATTAAGTTCAGTTCTGTAACACAACAAGATCCAGATTCTCAGCCAAACGCAAACGTTCAAAATTTTTTTTCCTCCAGTAATTTAGAAAGAAGTAGAGATAGACTGCATTGATTAAAAAAGTAAATTCCTCAATTTAAAAAAAAAAAAAAATTATATATTGCAGTCACATACTCTTCCAATAACAACATATAAGAACTCTTACTTTTTCTATTTGAGTCTCAAAGCACCCCCTGCTATAATTTCCTTGTGTCTCCTTCTCTCTCCAGCAGCAGATGGAGTTCCCGTGCAGAAGGATGGGGAACAGGTAAGGAAGCTGCCGATTACACCTACATACTTTTTGGGGGTAAACAGCATCCTGCACCAAGATGGAGGCTAAGGTGTCCAGAACAGGAAGAGATTACCTCAGTTATGGAAGTGAGCCAGCTCTCCTCCGTAACCGCAGGAAAACATTGCTAGCACACCTAGTTAACCGCATGTAGTTAGTGCTTATACGGAACTGGCTTGCAGTTTTGCTGTTCTAGTCGTTAGCATTTCTTTTTGGTTAAGTTTGTGTTCCAATGCCTCGCATTCTTAAGAACTGACCCAGAAAGCAGGCTTATAGTATTTGCCTTCAGCTGCAGTGACACTGACTGATTCTGGGTCTGTGCTTAAGGGTATAAGATGATGATTTTGTTAAATAGATGCTCAGTTTTACAAATGACACATCACATTGCTTGCTTTTATTTCTTCGCCTACTCTCGTCTCTGTCTTCACACATACTGTTGCTAAATCTGAGAGAGCAAGCACATTCATTTTATCTCACACAAAGCACATATGAGATTTCCTCCCTCTCTCTTTTTTCTAAGCTTTGAAGCTGATTCCATTATCAGACACGGGGTTTGCTACATGAAGACAGAAAATATGAAATTCTAAAGGTCTCTTCATGAGTATGTTCTGTCATCTGTGTCACCCCTTTCTGGTTCTGAAGTATCTGACTGAATATAAAAATAAGAAAACAAGTGATGTTCAGTGTGACAAGATTTGAGGTAAATTTTATTTTACGTAGAGCCCTAACGACAACAAACGAACGACTCTAGATACATAATGTAATATGATATTAATTTAATATCTACGATTATTGTAATGATCCACAAGGAACAGAGGAATCCATTTGCAGCTTTTATTAGACAGAGTCGTACAGGCAGGATCAAGACGGGGCAGACAGAGCAATGCAGACAAGACAGAGGGATAATCAAGATGCAGGCAGAGATCAGGGCAGGCAGCAATAATCGTAATCAGGAAACAGTCCGAGTTCAGGCCAGGCAGAAAACAATCGAGAGGGAGTCAAACAGTCCAAAGTCCAAAACCAGAGAATCAGAATCAGGGGTATAAACGCTCAGAAATGTTCACCAGGGCAAAACAAGACTTCGCACTGGTGTGGTGTGTGGAAGTGGCTTTTATGTGTGTGTGCTAATGCGGTGCAGGTGTGTGACGCAATCAGTCCCAGGTAAGAGGTATGATGGGAATTTGAGTTCAAAGCCAATGGTCAATACTCTGGTGAAGGCTCCCTCTGGTGGCGGAGAGGAGACGGAGCGGGAGCCTCCATTGTAACAGAGCCCCCCCCTGCGAGCGGCTCCTGACGCGAGGAGGCAATTGTCGTCGGGGTCTCCCACGGGGTCGAGGGCCGGTTTCTCCGGATACGTCCTATGAAACTCTTCCGTGAGAGTGGGGTCCAGGATATCTCTTGAGTTGACCCAGGACTGTTCCTCCGGACCGTACCCCTCCCAATCGACCAGATACTGGAGAATGTTACCCCGACGTCTGGAATCCAGCAACTTGTGCACCTTGTACGCCTCCTCGCCGTCGACCAGAAAGGCAGGAGGGCCCCGGGAGGTGGCCCCCTCCTCCGCTTCTCCCCTCGGACCACCAGCGGGTTTCAACAGGGACACATGAAAAGTGGGAGATATGCGGTAGTTAGCGGGCAGGTCTAATCGAAATGATACAGGTGAAACTTGTCTTATAATTTGAAAGGGGCCAACATACCTGGGACTGAGCTTGCGACATGGAAGTCTGAGTCGAAGATCCTTGGTGGACAACCATACCCACTGACCCGCCTGGTATTCGGGAGCTGGACGGCGATGACGGTTGGCCTGTTGTTCTTGGCGCCGTACTGCATGCCGCAGATGAGTGTGGGCTTGATCCCAAACCTCTTCACTCTTTTGAAGCCACTCCGTGACAGATGGGAGTTCTGTGGGTTCACCGGACCAGGGAAATAGAGGTGGTTGAAATCCGAGGATGCATTTGAATGGTGTTATGCCAGTTGCTGGTTTGATGAGGGAATTTTGAGCATATTCGGCCCAGAATAGATATCGGTTCCAATCTTCTTGGTGTTGCTGACAATAGGTGCGTAGGAAACGTATGATGTCCTGATTGAGGCGTTCGGTTTGACCGTTGGATTGTGGGTGGTACCCGGAGGTAAGACTTATGTTCACATTGAGGTTCTTGAAGAATGCAGTCCAGACTCGGGAGGTGAATTGTGGTCCACGATCCGACACGATGTCTTCAGGTAAACCATAAAAACGGAAGACTTGATTACACAGGATTTCGGCAGTTTCAAGAGCTGTGGGGAGTTTAGTTAGGGGGACCAGTCGACATGCCTTGGAAAATCTATCTACTATGGTGAGAATGGTGGTGTTGCCTTGGGAATTCGGGAGGTCGGTGATGAAATCGATGGCTATGTGTGACCAAGGTCGTTGTGGTGTGGGTAGAGGACAGAGAAGACCAGAGGGTAGTGTTCGAGGTGATTTTGAGGTTTGACATTCGGTACAGTTTTGGATGTGTGTTATGGTATCTGCGGTTAGGGTGGGCCACCAAAACCGGTTCTGGAGCAGATGAATGGTGGCGTTGATTCCAGGGTGACCAGAGCTGGGATTGGAGTGGACTTGGTCAAGAAGACGGGGTCGAAAGGCATCTGGGACGAAGAGGAGATCGGCGGGACATTCAACAGGTGCTGGGTTCTGGACATTGGCATTCTGGATCTCTGTCATGACATCCCACTGAACAGGAGCTAGTAGTAATTTCTCACCAAGTACCCTTTCTGGATTGGGATTTGAGTTCGTCTCTTCAGTTTGCCGAGATAGAGCATCAGCCTTTTTATTCTTGGATCCGGGACGGTAAGTGACAGTGAAGTTGAATCTAGTGAAGAAGAGAGCCCATCTGGCTTGGCGGGGATTGAGGCGTTTGGCTGATCGTAGATATTCCAGATTTTTATGGTCTGTGAGTACAATGAATGGTTCGATTGCCCCTTCCAGCCAATGACGCCATTCTTCCAATGCTAACTTCATGGCTAGTAGTTCACGGTTGCCCACATCATAGTTGCGTTCAGCTGGGGAGAGTTTACGGGAAAAGAAGGCACATGGAAACATTTTGGCTGGATTCCCTTGACGTTGTGAGAGGATGGCCCCCACCCCTGTGTTTGAAGCGTCCACTTCGACAATGAACTGGCGTTCGGGATCCGGATGGCGCAGAATGGGTGCAGTAGTGAAACGTTTCTTGAGTTCTTGAAAGGCCTGTTGTGCTTCGGTGTTCCATGAAATGCGAGATGTGTGTCGTTTGGTTAGGGCGGTAAGAGGGGCGGTGATTAAACTGAAGTTTCTGATGAATCTTCGGTAGAAGTTTGCAAAGCCCAGGAATCTCTGTAGTTCCTTCACTGTTTGTGGTATTGGCCAATCCACTACTCCTCTCACCTTCTTCTCGTCCATTGCGACCCCATCCTGACTGATAACATATCCCAGGAAGGATATACTGGTCTGATGAAACTCACACTTCTCCATTTTGGCGTACAGATGAAATTGAATTAATCGTTGAAGGACTGATCTGACATGTTGGACGTGCTCCTCAAGTGAATTGGAATAGATAAGGATGTCATCAATGTAAACTATCACCCATCTGTCCAGCATATCTCGGAAAACATCATTCATGAATGCCTGGAAGACTGAAGGACTGTTGGACAAGCCGAAAGGCATAACTGAGTACTCATAGTGCCCACTAGTGGTGGAGAAAGCAGTTTTCCACTCGTCTCCCTCGCGGATGCGAATCAGGTTGTAAGCGTTACGTAGATCGAGCTTGGTATAATATTTGGCTTGTCGAAGTTGTTCTAATGCTGCAGGTACCAGAGGCAGTGGATAGCGGTATTTGACTGTTATATCATTTAATCCTCGATAATCAATGCAGGGTCTGAGTCCTCCATCTTTTTTCTTTACAAAGAAGAACCCGGCTGCGGCAGGTGAGGTTGATGGTCGAATGAAACCCTTGGCGAGTTCTTCCTCGATGTATTGCTTCATGGCTTCGGACTCAGGTCTGGATAACGGGAAAATTCTCCCTTTTGGGGGAGTAGCACCGGGAATCAAATCTATGGCACAGTCAGTGGGGCGATGTTCAGGAAGTTGTGAAGCCTTTTCTTTACTGAATGCCTCTATGAGATCTGCATAGTCGGAGGGTAATGATTCGAATTCGGGCATTTTCGTGCAGGATGCTGAAATGGACTGGGTTATTTTGGTGACCTTGGTTAAACATCGATTCTGGCAGGTTCCATCCCAGCGAATAATCTCACCTTCTCTCCAAGAAATATGAGGGTTATGAGTCCGGAGCCATGGATATCCCAGAATGATAGAGTGAAGAGGAGCGTGAATGACGTAGAATTGGATGTTTTCAGAATGTAAAGATCCTATGTCCATCCTGATGTCTGCAGTGATACATTGGATCTTTCCCTCTCCGATGGGGTGCCCATCTAGCGCTTCCACTGTTAGAAGAGAATGACATGGGTTCAATTTGATGTTATACTGTTCGGCGAATGATTGAGACATGAAATTTCCAGCGGCTCCAGAGTCAATAAAGGCTATAGTATCAAACACTTGTTCCTGAATGGTTAATCGAACTGGAATGGAGAGGTTATTAGATGACTTTCCCTTTTTTGCTGGCGAACTCACCGGAGAATAATGAGAGGATGGTCGTACAGGACAGGAGAGCTTCATGTGTCCAGGTTGGCCGCAGTACATGCACAATCGGTTCTGATATCTGCGTTCTCGTTCCTCTGGAGAAATGGGTGTGAAACCCAACTGCATAGGCTCATGAGGGGTTGGTGCCCGGAGAAAAGCTCGGTTAGTTGCCCGGGGGTTACGTCGAGCACGGATCAGACTGTCGACTTGAATTGCCAGAGAAATATACTCATTCAAACCTCTCCCCTCATCGCGACAGGCTAGCTCGGACTGGAGTTCTGGGGTAAGTCCTCTTCGAAAGAGCGTTTTTAAAGTGTCTTCGACCCAGTTGGTCTGTGCAGCGAGCGTGCGAAAAGTTAGTGCATAATCAGCGGCGGTGTCCCTTCCCTGTGTGAGATTTAACAGTTGTTCTCCTGCGTCTCCTTCTCCTGTGGTATGCTCGAAAACTTGTCGAAACTGGCGGGTAAATTCTTGAAAAGTGGTAAAGGTGTTCCCCTCTGGTTTCCAGATGGCCGTAGCCCACTCCAACGCTCTGCCGGTGAGCAGCGAGCATACGAATGCAATACGACTCCCGTGATTGGGGTAGAGTGCAGGTTGTTGCTCGACGAAGATAGTGCATTGTAGTAGAAATCCTTTACATTTACTTGGTGTGCCATCAAATTTATCAGGAAAAGCGAGCCGTGGATTGACTGATGTACTCACATTTACGGGAGGGACTATCGGAGATGGAGGGGATTCGGGCGGATTGGGTGTGGCACCGACAGCGGTGCGAAGCTCCTGCATCCCCTGTACAAGCTGTTCAGTGAGTGTGGTAAGATGGCTGAGCTGCTGGTGGTGTAGATCCAAACGGGAAGCTTGAGTGGTGAGTTCGGTGGTTAACTGTAGGACCGCTGCTGGATTAGAAGTTGGCGAAGTCTTCTGTAATGATCCACAAGGAACAGAGGAATCCATTTGCAGCTTTTATTAGACAGAGTCGTACAGGCAGGATCAAGACGGGGCAGACAGAGCAATGCAGACAAGACAGAGGGATAATCAAGATGCAGGCAGAGATCAGGGCAGGCAGCAATAATCGTAATCAGGAAACAGTCCGAGTTCAGGCCAGGCAGAAAACAATCGAGAGGGAGTCAAACAGTCCAAAGTCCAAAACCAGAGAATCAGAATCAGGGGTATAAACGCTCAGAAATGTTCACCAGGGCAAAACAAGACTTCGCACTGGTGTGGTGTGTGGAAGTGGCTTTTATGTGTGTGTGCTAATGCGGTGCAGGTGTGTGACGCAATCAGTCCCAGGTAAGAGGTATGATGGGAATTTGAGTTCAAAGCCAATGGTCAATACTCTGGTGAAGGCTCCCTCTGGTGGCGGAGAGGAGACGGAGCGGGAGCCTCCATTGTAACAATTATAGTTAAAGTGTTTGTTCACCCAAAAAATGAAGATTCTGTCAGTAATTACTCACCCTCATGTTACTCCAACCTCATAAGATCTTCAGAACACAAATTAATATATTTCACTCCTTCATAGGCAGGTAATTGCATCTGCCAGCCCAGAAAAGTTAGTAAAATCATCGTTAAATTAGTCTTAGTGACTAGTCTAGTGGCTCAACCTTAAGTTTATCAAGAGACAAGAATACTTTTTGTGCGCAACCACAAAAGGTTGTTTTCCAAAGATGAACGAAAGTCTTATGGCGTTGGAGCAACCTTAGGGTGAGTAATTACTGACAGAATTTTCATTTTTGGGTGAACTATCCCTTTAAATCCTTACTTTGTATACATTATATTGGCCGTTACTTTGTCTATTTTTGCTCCTTCAATGAAAATAAGACCGATTGGTGTATGAGCAGTCTGCTCATAATCGCTCTCACTGTACTTTAATCAGTTGATGGCATACATTGATCAGTCTGCACAGCGCCTCTTCAAGTCGAACACACCCAAAGTGTGTTCTATTTGACCGTAAGTGGAATGCGAATGGTTATAAAACTATATAATTATAAAGATAACTATATTTGCACCTACACCAGCTGAAGATATCGGTCTATTTATTCCAAGCACGTGGTGCAGTTTTATCGTCTGGCCCTTTAAATGCTCGGGCTCTTTAAAGCGAGATGGATTCTGATTGACTCTCAATGATTTTGTCGTTTATAAGCTGGATAAAATCGCTCTGAAAGTGATTCCAACTTTATTGTTTCTATGTGCCGTTGTCGTTAGTTGTGGTGATGTGAACTCTGCTATTCTTTTAAATTTACTGTACTATATATTTGTCGCCATCTCTATAGTTATCGTTCTTGGTGTGAACGAGCCTTAATGCAATGTTTTGATTATATTTATTATAATGTGTGTTTTGTATTTGTATAGGCCTGTTAAATTTGAGAGTAAAGTAATTACAATATTTATGCTATATCATAATCTGCGTGACCCCGACGTTGCCTTTCTTTTGATGACCTTTCTTTGATAAGTTGTGTCAGTATCTGAGATAGGCTAGTATTATCATTTTGAAGAAAGCTAATTTGTTAAGATAAGAAAATTGTGTTCATTTTGATTATTTATTAATATTTCCGTTCTTCAGGAAGTTCTGAACCGTTCTCCAGTCATTTTAACATTACTCTGACTTCATATTACTCAGCATCTAATTCAATCCACAAATAGGCCTACCATGAAAGCACTGACAGCAAATCACCCCTTAAGCGCTACAAATAAGCTTCTGTCGGAAACGACTAAATATCCTCCGGCTTTTGTGCTAGAAATACAAAAAATCTCATCTGTAGCAAGTAAGCACAGTTCTCTGGGAGTGATCTCAGCCCCTGAACCTTAGTGTATCGCTTTACCATTGACACTGGTAAAAATAGTAAGTTGACTGTACTCGACAGTCCATTACTACATTCACTCTCTGCCCCACCGTGACTGCAACACAGACTGACTACAGGTGTTCGCTTTCTTTATTACTGTCAATGTTGTTAAAATAACCATACAACTGTCTTTTTATAGGCTCTATAGGAATAGTCTTGCTCTCAGCATAAGCTTTTGCTTTTATCTGTGCAATATGGGTGTGAGGCCGTAGTTTTTCGTGTAATTTCATTTTTCCAGAATGCTTCTGTCTGTCTGCCAAAAGCAAACTTCACTATTGCTATTGCTCATACTTACGGTTAGGGATTTGAACAAACCCTAAACCTTAAGTGTTCAAATTTGGCATGTAACTCATCCTGCACCGTTTCTGCTGCAGACATGAATGAGATGTCAAATCTTGTGGCTTGTTGAGGAGAGATGTGCTATTACTTTTCTAAACAATCGGATGTGTGAGAATCTTTTTTTTTGGTTCTTTTTTTTTGTTTTTGTCACAGATAATGAAACTGATTTAACTTTTCATAGACTGAGCCTTATCTAGGGACCAGCATGTCATAAAGACTTAAAGACAGGCTTTTCTGACTTGGACCACCTAACAACCACCCAGAACATGCTACTAACTCCATACCAATTTGATGGAAAAAAAAAATCAAAATAACTTTGCAAATACATATAAACCCAGCCATCACATTTGTGATATATAGGCTATTTTATAATATTTTTGTCATATTTTCTTTCACAAATGTTAAAATCCAGTTATTTCTTTGCCACTATCAAACTCTGTCATTGATAGTACATAAAAACAAACAAAATTAAACATTAAACATTCAGCCAAAAACTAAAATGTATCTTTTACTCACCCCCATATTCCAAAAGCCTCCCCCTTTTTTAACAAAAATGGAGAAATTATTAAATAAACCTCTGGTTGCTCTTTTCCATTCTATGACAATAAACTTGGACTGAAGCTTTCAATTGTGTCTGTGTGAGCAGCAAAAATTGTTATATTATTCACTGAAAATCTTGACATCCACATAGCTTCCATAAAAGATTATGAGAAACGTTAGTTATGTCCAGTTTACTTATCTTTTTAATGAATCAATTGATAAACCAACCCGATCTCACGACCAGATCGTACGAATTCGACCCATGACTAAAAAGTGTCTAATTTTGCGAGTGAGGTCCTACAAATTAGTACGATGTATATTTTACGAATTGGCCAATTCGTATGAATTCGTACGAATGACCTACCCCTGACCCCGCCCCTAAACCTAACCATCACGTGGATATAGACAAATTCGTACGAGTGAGGTCGTATGAATTAGTACGAATTAGACACCTTTTAATCATGCGTCGAATTCGTACGAATTGGTCATGAGATAGCGTAGGATAAACCCATTTTGAATGAGACTGGTTCATCAGTGAACTGGTCACTGGAAAGGAAGTTGATCAATTCAATTGGGTGAATATAATTGGGTGTATCATCCAGAAGACTACTTTCATGGTGACTGAAAGCTTCAGTTTCAGTTCATTGTAAGAGCAGCAACCAGTGTATTCTTTGGATCAAACTGAAGACGAGTAAATAATAACAGAATATATTTTTTTTGCCTATACTATTCCTTTAATCACAGCTTTATTCCACCTCACTGTTAGTTTGACCACAAATTGGCTTCAATTTGATTTTCTCTCCGTTCTTTTTTTTATTTCTCTATTTCTCCTTCAACTTCACATGTTTTTAAAATGCCTTGTTCTGTCACGATCCCCCTCTCTCTCCTCCTTTCTCTGTGGCCGTCTCTCTTGCTCTTTTCTCCTCTTTCTCTCTTTCTATCCCCATCCCTCTCTTTCCCCATCCCTCCTTCCTCTCTCTCTCAGCATGGCCGAACAGACTTTTCATGGGAAGGAATCAATGTAAGTGTTGTGAATATCATTCCTCCATTCCTTTCCTTTTGTTATTTCCTCCGAATCACAGTAGATGTCTTCTATCTCACACCCCATTGCCTCGTTGGATCTGTCTCTCTTTTTTTATCCGATGACTTGTTGGTGTGCTTTAGTAGTTTATTGCGGATGCAACTGATAAGACTACACTTCCCACCATGCAAATGGACAGAGATCAAGGCTGTTGGGAAATGTAGTTTCACAACCTCTAGCAACCACTGTTAACTTTCTACCCAACTTCTCTTGTCACCTCTTTCCTTCCCATAAAATGCCACACTCAAAATTTTGCATTTCATTTCTGCTCTGGCCGCCTCCTGCTCCACCGAAACCATCTATTTCTTCACCTTTCCTGTTTTCTGTCCCATTTTTCTCTCTTGAATGCCTTCCTTCATTTCAGTTGTCCATGGAGGACACGACCTCAATCCTCCCTCGGCTGAAAAAGCGGAACTCCAACGCCTATGGAATCGGCGCTCTGGCTAAGTCCTCTCTGACAGGTGTGTCAGGTGTGTGTCTGTCCTGTCAAATGGTAAAATGACCCCATGTTGGCTCCAGACTGAGTCGGAGGAGATGGAGCCAACATGGACCCTTGTGGGTTTCCCTTTTCACCACCCATTTCCATTTACAACACTCTCCAATGGCTCGTGCCATTGGTGAATTCCAAGATCCAAAATAAGAATAGATCCCTGACAAGCGATATGCTTCCCACAATGCATTGTCACACGGGTTTCCATTTTATCCTAAGCAGTGGTTGATGGGAGCGGAAGGTTTTTGTATGTTAAGTGCTTGTGGTGGAGTGAAGGGCGGAGATTCAGCCAGTGTGTTGTCTTTAAATATCGTCTTTTCTCGGACTCCTGTACACTGTAAAAAATATTTTCAAGATTTGTTATCACAACATATTTTGTTTTGTCAAATCAACTTTATAGTAATTTATTTAGTTGAGATAACTTATTATTTTGAGTTTCTGATGGTTAAATTAATCTACTTCATTGTATTAACTCACTTTTTCCAGTTCAATTAACTTAAAATTTTAAGGCAACCCGGGTTACTTACTTTTTTAAGTTAAACCAACAATATTTTTTTACAGTGTAGTAATCATAACATTTTTTATGTTGTCAAATCAACTTAAATAATTTATTTAGTTCAGATAACAAATAATTTTGAGTTTCTGATGGTTAAATTAATCTCCTTCATTGTATTAACTCACTTTTTCCAGTTCAATGAACTTAAAATTAAGGCAACCAGGTTACTTACTTTTTTAAGTTAAACCAATATTTTTTTACAGTGTATTTGTGTTTTTGTAAAGTTATGTGCAGTGCAGTGTGTAACCTTCTCTGAAAGATCCTCTTCTTGAACTTTAATAATACATGCTCATCATTTCATTAGGCATTACCTAAGAGCTTGAGAAATCTCTGAATTAGCTCTGTATGTTTGCAGTAATGCATGGGTTAAAAAAACAGACTCAAGTGTTCAAGCAGCAAAGAGCAATTGATTTTTTTTTTCCTTCTCAGTATCTTATATAAGTTCTCCACACAGATTTCATGGTTATTAAACAGATCGTTACAGCCCAGGTTTAGTCTATTACAGATGTAGCTTCATTGAATAAGCTGAGACTAATAAAAGAGAACATGCACAAGAGAGAATGCTATTATTGTGTGTAGATATTCTTTATGGTGGGAGGATGTCATTCCTAATTCCCATTCCTTTCGTTTGTCACTAAAACTTGATTATTTATTTCTCCCTACCATAATCATCTCATTATGGAAGTCATTTTTGTTTTCATTACCTTACCTCAAACAAACACACATTTATCACCAGCTTCTACATTATAGCACAGCACACTGAGAGATTGGGTTGGACATAAAAAAAATTTTGTCATTTAGAAAATTAAACGCATAATTTTAGAAGAATAAATTAGTCGATCTTCATTTTACAATATCTTTACATACCTAATTTCAGAAGTGAGATTTGTAGACTAGATATAAAAATCAAAAGATATCAAATCTTGAGGTTTTTTCTAGTTTTGACAAGGTCTAATATATTTTAGAATTGAAAATATTTTTTATAATTCTTATCCTCAAGAATATCCTTATGCAGAATATGCAGTAAATTGCAAGACTGGAAAGTCATCCAAACTCATGGGTTAAAAAAAAAAAAAATCGCATGCCTGATGAATGGTCTTTGCCAATTAATTGTAATTTTTAATTATTAAAAATATTAACAATGGTTAGCCTATATCTGTGGTTTTCAATCCTGGTCATGGGAACCCATCACTTCAGTTCATTAGGTGAGAGCTTCATGAACTGAACTAAGGGTACATTTACACGACAAGAATGTACTAAAAACTAAAACGTTTTTTCTTTGCGTTTGAGTATAGACAACAATGTTGTCAAAACGATCCCCATTCACACAGATCCACGAAAATGATTTTGTCGAAAGGCCAGTAGTTGGCAATGTAACTTTGTAAAGAAACACTATGCATGGACTGAACACGTAATACCTACGCTATCTCACGACCAATTCGTACGAATTCGACGAATGATTAAAAAGTGTCTAATTCGTACGACCTCACTCGTACGATTTGTCTAAACCCACGTGATGGGTAGGTTTAGGGGCGGGGTAAGGGGTAGGTCATTCGTACGAATTCATACGAATTGGCCAATTCATAAAATATGTGCGATTTAGCAAAAACGTACAAATTCGTTCGAGTGAGGTCGTATGAATTGTTACGAATTAGCCACTTTTTAATCATTCGTCGAATTCGTACGACTTGGTCGTGAGATCGGGTTGGTAATACGCACACCGTATCAATAAGTTGTGACAACATATGTTTTTTCAATTGCTTTAACTTATTAAAATAATTTAAGCAGTTTTTCAACTTTTTAAGCTATACAAGATTCAACTTAAGTCGGTTTAATAAAATTTAAGTTGAAATAAGTTAAACATCCAAGTTGATTGTACTTAATTTAAGGCAGCAATGTTGTTTTTTTTTGTTTGTTTTTTACAGTGTATGCGCATGATGTCACTCCGTTTTCACAAATTCGCGGCATTGTTTTCAAAAAACGTGTTTGCGTTTTCACACCCGAAAACGCCACTGTCATGTACGTGAACAGCCAAAACGCATAAGAGTTTATTAATGTCTTCAGTTTTTAGTTGGAAACGGTGTCGTGTAAACGGCGCCTGAGTGTCAGATAAGAGAAACATAGAAAATGTGCAGAGCGGTGTGTCTCTAGGACCAGGGTTGAAACCCACTCGGCCAGTGGATGACATGGGATACTTCCATCGAGATTTGGAAGTGCGCATTTGATGGACATTTTTTATCCCATGAAGCGATGTAACTGGCAAAAGTCAAATGACAATTAAAACATTTTTCTTCATTCTATACACATTCATAGTAAGTTTCAAACCAAATGTAATGCCTATTATACAGTAAGGATTTCGGACACAGCACTAGTCACTAGGGTTAGATGCAAGATGCAATCTTGTTCTGTAAAACTATTTGACTTAATTTCCTCTATCTTGTTTTTTCCCCTCCCTCTCTCCCTTATCTGAAAAACTTCTACATCACATTGTCTTCTCATCCCATCATCCACCCTTTGTCTATTCGTCCACTTCAGGAGTGTCTCGCTCCATGAAGGACAAGGTGACAAAGCCGACAGCGATGGCCCAGGGGCGCGTGGCTCACATGATCGAGTGGCAGAACTGGGGCATGCAGACAGTGGGCGCAGGGGGCGTAGTAGGGCCACGCGCCTCAAGTCTGCACCTCCAACAAGAGCGCAAGCTTGAGAATGACGCATACAGCGACCTCAGTGACGGAGAGAAGGAGGCTCGCTTTGCTGCAGGTCAGAGACACATAGCCTATAGACTTAGAGACAAAGGCCAACGCAAAATCTAGTGCTCAGAAGTAAGCTATACTTCTGCATGTTTACATATTGAGCAGTACGCTACTACAAGATTTTACATACTAGTGAGTCGTTATCAATTAATCATGTTATTATTGTCATTATTACAGTATTAATGTGTTAATGGAAATGTGGTAAACGCATGATTTTCTTTCATTTGTTGAACATAAAAGAATACATTTTAAAGAATGTTGGTAACCGAACATGTTCCCATTGACTTCCATTATATGGAGAAAAAAAATAAAAAATACAACGGAATTTAATGGGAACCGAAACTGTTTTGTTACCAACTTTCTTCAAAATTTATGTTTCAAAAAAAACGAGAAAATCATACATATTTGGACCGACATGTGAGTAAATGATGATGAAATGTTCCTTTTTAGGTGACTGTCATTTTAAGGGGGTTTTTATCAATGTACTGTACAGTATATTGCAAGTAATTTAGAGAGTTGTAATGCATTCCTTTATTTAGCGGCTTTAAGGATAGAAATAAAATGTTCACATCATTTTTAATTACCACAAAACATATACAGATTCATTCATTCCCAATTCATTCTGTCTCTAAAATGCTTAACAATATTACAGTTTGACTATCCCTTACAACTGCTATATCGGCTATCAACACAATATACAAAAATACTGAGTGCACCTTTCATAAATCTTCGTGTGCGGTGACAGAGATTTAAGGGTTAGGTGTGAGAATAACTGATGGAATTCAAGTGTCAAATCTGATTTTTTTCAGCATCATTATTCCAGTCTTCAGTGCCACATGGTCTTTCTGAAATTGTTCTAATATGATGGTTTTTTTTTTTTTGCACAAGGAATTATTATTATTATTAATATTTATTGTTATCAAAGCTGAAAACACTTAATATTTGTGGAAACCGTTTTCCTCAGGATTCTTGGATGAATGGAAAGTTCAAAAGAAAAGCATTTATTTGAAATAGATTTTTTTTAATGTAACAATGTAAAAGTCATTACTGCCACTGAATCAAACTTTTAATCACTGAACCAAAAGCTTTCTAAAAATAAAAAAACATGACCCCCAAGCTTTTGAACAATGTACATTTTAATCATAGTGTATATTTTAATCTATATTGGCCCTGGATTCACAGACAGGGCTTAGATTAAGCCTGAATTAGGCCTAAATTATAAATTAGGACATTTAACTAGCTTTTATAAACATGCCTAAGAGGAAAAAAAGTGTTGAGACTTGAGACAAAACAAAGACATATTTTAAGATATGTCAGTGCAAGTTGTTTTCAGTTGAAACAGCTCAAACATGCATTTTAGTCTGGGACTAGACTTAAGCCTCGTCTGTGAAACCGGGAGATAAATTACTAAATAATGGCTTAAATACAGGAGGGTTTAATTTAGGGGTTAAGGGTCAAATTAATATTTGTCACAAATCTGTAATATTATAATGAGCCTAAAATACCCTGTACAACCAGTAGCAGTATAGCATCATTAGCATCTGCAAGACAC
The DNA here is from genome assembly GCF_016745375.1 of Pimephales promelas. Next base: position 1,507,260 of record NW_024121455.1, read on the forward strand.
GCACAACAAGTATCAATACATATTGTACACAATGTATTCAAAAATGAACCTGCCTTGTTCTAAAACGGTGAATTTTGAATCCTGTCAGGTGTGCTTCAACAGTTTGCGATCTCTGAGGCGACGCTGATGGCCTGGAGCTCTATGGATGGGGAGAGCACAAGCGTGGGATCTAATCAGGGGAGCGTAGCCCACCTGAGCGAGGCCAACCAGGAAAGCATCACCAGCCGAGGTACTGACTACTGCAAGCTCAGAGAATAATCGTACCTCTTCCTACTGTGCTTTAGACTGGAAACGTAGGAATGAAGTCAATTTAGTAACAAAACTTCCGTGTCACATTGTGAGCCCTGATGAGTGCTGGCAACTTGCTGTCATCAACTGCAATCAAACACTTTCTTTCAACAACTTTCCGTTTCAGCTCAAAGAATATGTAGAGGATATGGTTTGAAATCCCTGACTAATTCTGAAAAATTAGACTGAAAAATTAGACTTTTTCCTTTGTTTTCTTTTATTTAGGCCTATGCTAAAAGGTTTCTCTAAGAAGGAAACTTTATAGTGAAAGCCCCCTCGAGTGAGGGTGGGATTACTATGTTGGAAAGCAGTGCACATTGGGTTTTGAATAAATGAATAACTAAAGGTCAGAGACCCGTGACTCTCAGGAGAACAAGAACTAATCCATTGAACAGTTCAGTACAGCCTTACAGACTCACATGAGAGCTCAGGACAATGAAAGCCATCTGCATGTTACAGACAGATAATGTGATAATTATGTCATATGCTAAGGCAGAGGTGTAACAAAACTGTAACTGTTATCGCATTTTTGAACTATTTTGAACAAAAGTCTTTTGTAAATCCAGTAACATATCTTATAATAATAATAAAAATGCATTTCATGACACCCAAAGGCCTGAGTAAAAAGGCTTGAGACAAGATTTAAAAGTATGGAGACTATTGGTGCGTTCTATTATACCCGACGAACCGAACCTCGGATTTGACGTCACGTCCACACTTCAAGAGTTCTATTATGTTTTGCTTGTCCGAGTCGGAGAAAGCTGTTGTAATGGTAGCACTGGCCGAATACCAGGCACTTACATTAAAATAAAAATATTATGACTAGACCTTATCAAAACGCAGCCATTTGAACTTGAAAATGTTCACTTTATTTAAAGTTTTTCATGTTAATCTTCTGTTAGCAACGCTAACAACGTTAGTAATTGCACTCACAACAACCGATTCCCATACCTACAGGGGACGCAGTAATACGAGTCATTATAATCGTCATTTAAAATACCAAAGCAGTTCAAAAACAATGAAAACAATTCATTCTTACAAGTCACAGGGCGCAGCCATCTTGAATTCCGAAACGGAATTCTTACTCGATGTCCTGACGGTTGTCCGATGTCCGAGAGGAGAAATCCGAGGAAAGGGGGCGTGTTTCCCAGACAGCAAACTGACATTGAATCAACGTGGAAACGACGTCTCTCATGACATTGAAACAACGTTGATTTTGCTCATCGAATTAACGTTGAACCAACGTCAGACGCGGCATTCTTCAAAGCTAAATGAAAATCGAAAATTGGTTTGCTTTCATAACGTTGAAACAACACGTTGATTTCAAGTTGATTTTCCGTTAGTTTTGAAAGAATGACGCGTCTGGCGTTGGTTCAACGTTAATTCGATGAGCAAAACAATGTCAGATCAACTATGTCATATTTCCACGTTGATTCAATGTCAGTTTGCTATCTGGGTTCTAGGCAACGTCTGTTGTCCGATTCGGATCTCCAAGACGGATGAATAATAGAACGCACCATATCACTATTGCGAATATCAAGGGTATAGCTATGTTGTAAGGCAATAGAAACTGAGAGTGAATATCTGAGAGACCAGATTTGGCATGCAGTCGTTCCAAATGACAGCCTTTAATTTGGAATTCACTTGTGCTTGTATTACTAACATAATCAATATGAATAAAATCACTGAGCATAATTATAATAGAAGAAATAGAAGGTATGAAAGTCAAAAACTCAGAGCTCAGGTAAAAAAAAAGTGCCGCTGGTTTTTTGAAGAAATTGTAATTGGTAGTGAGAATTGTAGGGCTTGACACTTTGATTTTTGAGGTAATGGATTCAAGTGAAGAATATGTTGGCACAGTGAACTGAGATACTTTTCATGTGTCTTTATGGAGTATTGCTGGTTGGTAGATAATAGCCATGTCGTCAATAGACTATTATAATATCAAGCTACCATAGATGAATCTCCAGATTTGAAAAATCGATTTACATTATAGCCTGAGGCAAGACACTTTCACCAGAAAAATAAATAACAAACATGACTATCAGGCTGCAGACATAGGATAGTTATCCTGACCGATTATTTTGTTAGTCTAATCATGTATTATGTACTTGTAAGAATGTAGCCCCTACCAAACTCAGTAATCAGTATACTTTCACGTCTCGAGCTGCCGCGAGCTGCCCGCCCCGGCTCTACGGGGATGCTTGAGTGTTTTAAGCGCCCTCAAAAGAAAGCAAAGGATGCCGCGAGGGGTGAAGCTTCACAACACATTACCAACTGCAATGCACTTCACATTTGGTTTTACTTGCTGCTTCAGCCATGACAACATACAGAAGTATTTTGTAGTTCTTTTTGTGCTCGGGTTCCTACTCGCTCCCCGAAGTCACAGAGTGACTGTAAAAGCAATACAGACACTGTCATTCAACCTATTGTAAGTCGATGTTCTGTCACATTTCACACATGGGAAACAGTAGATCCAAGTGCAGTGGGTTTTATTAAGTATAATCTAAATCATACCCAGCAAACAATATAACGTTGTGACGACGTCACGTGCATTTTTAGTCACGCTTACGTTAGCATGACGTCGCCACAATTGTCAAAGTGAAACACCAAAAGAGGTCGCTACGACAACGTGACGTCTTCAGTAGCCTATGTCACTTTGCATATAATCGCTTTATATATATATATATATATATATATATATATATATATATATATTCATTCTGCAATGGTTTTATTGACAACCATTTACCTCTATAATTGTGGTTCTTGTTTAGAACTTGTTTGTTTCAAGTAGCTTTACTGTTCAAAACGTGACATTTTACTATAGTCATCCAGGCAAGGGTCAAAGTCCATATAATCAATTCAAAACACAAAACAACAATAAACAAAACAAGAAACAGACTAGAAAGACAGACCTGAGAAGTGTGGTGACAATATGTGACGACTCCGTGACGAGGACTAAAACAGACAGGGTATTTATACACAGAAACTAACCAAAGAGCTAACAAGGAACAGCTGGGTACAATGAACAGTGATTGGAACAGAGAAGGATTGTGGGGAATGCAGTTCATGAAAGGATCACACCGTGGGGAAGAAGACCTCTGGTGGATACCCAGGGAAACACAAACCAGATATTGTGACATGTACCGTCTCAAGGGTTTTGGAAAAAATATTATAAAGGTTGAAAAAACGACGTAGTGCTGCTTTAAGTAAGCCAGAAGAGATATTGTTTTTACCTTCATTATACACATGTATATATACAGTTTCTGGTCCCATTGACTACCATAGTATATGTTTTTTTTCCTACTATGGAAGTCAATGAGACCAGAAACTGTCTGGTTATTGATATTCTTCTAAATATCAGAAAATCGGATGAATGGATTCGAAAACGGTAAAACTCAACTGTTTAACTCTGGGGGAGTGGTAAAATGAGCCTATTTCTAAAAAAAAAGTGGAGTATCCCTTTAAATCATGAAACTTGTACACAAAGTAAAATCAATCATTTGTTTTATGTATGACTAAAGAATATAATCTTTTCTTTTGAAGAGGTTCATAATAACTAATCTATTTGTAAGACACTCATCAATAATATAGATGGCTGCTCTCTCGAATACTTCTGACCACTAAGGAGACTAATTTTCTTGCTGTAGCCTCATTTCTCTCACGTCACTCTGGGTTCTCTTTCTTCTAACATGATAAAAGAATTCCAACTCAGATCAATATTTCATCTCCATTTATGTATTTATAAATACCCGTGTAATAATCACCAGACGCCAACTTAGATCAGCACAGGCTGTGTGAAAAATGATTCAAATCTGAAAGAAAAATATACACCAATTTTCATTTGTCTTTTTATTCTCTTTCTTTCACAGACCATATAGTGCACCATTCATCTGCGGAGGTTTGGCCCCACAGCTACGTCTCCCAGGGTCTTTACTGCCTTTCTTCCTCTGATGCTTGGGAGCCAATTAGTAATGAACAGTCAGGTGTGGCCTCTCCTGCCACTGGTTCGTATGTCATGGCAGTCGGGACTGAGGGTGGATATGACCCAAACACAGCAGCTCACTTCCTGTCCCAACAGCAGCAGTATCAGAACCAGTTACACCAGTTCCAGCACCTGCAACAGATGCAACAATACCACCAGCAGCAGCAGCTCCTGCAGTATCAACAGCAGACACAGGTGAGTGAGAAACTACAGCTGGGGCAGTGCAGGTGAGTCATAAAACTACAAATCCCATGAGGCCCGTTTCACACTGCACACGCAAGCAGTAATGTGCTTATTTATTTCATCATCCACATTAACAGGTGCAGATGTCTTGGTAGGTGAAAATCGTGACTCTCTTTGTGTCCGTAATTATTAATTTATGAAAAAATACGTAAAAAAATGCAAATTCATAAAAAATGCAAATTCTGTAATCAGAATGTTTTTAATTTCTGCATAAAACGTAATTTTGATTATTTTTACGAGGCATAATTTTTAGAGTGATACAACTTTCCTAATATCACAATAAAGAAAAAAAGAATCAACGTTCTTGTTGCTTGAAAAGAAAACACAATTTTTTAATATTATTTCTTAGACAAAAATCCCAAAATTATAAATTTTTTAACACTTTACAATAAGGTCCCTTTAGTTAACATTAGTTAATGTATTAACAAACAATGAGCAATACATTTATTACGGTATTTATTCATCATTGTTAATGTTAATTAAATATTAAAAGATTTCTTTTTCTCAGTTTGTTCATGTTACATATTTTTTTTTTTTTTTTCACAAAATGACCCTTTTATAATTTATGTCCATCAAATTCTCAATGTGGAAACCCAGAAATTAATTTTATTTGTTTATTTTTTTTAACAGAACCGTGGCTTTGTAGCCAAAACAATGTAAAATGTGAGCCTTCATCATTTACGGACTGCTTATGCGTGTGGCATGAAAGCAGGAATGAAATAAGTCTCATCTCCTGTATTAGTAACAGAGGAGACATTACAGTAAATGTATCCTCCATATGCCTCTGCAGAAATAGTTCTTGGCACATTAACATAAGTCTCCCATAAGGCTGTGCTGCAACAGATCTTTTTATATTAACAGGTGAGGTACAAAATTACCATTCCAATTAGCTGATTTGCGTGTTCTGCAACAACATCTCTTGCTCTGCTGGCTACGGCATCATGTTTGTGTTGAAATTGTACAAGTCCCGGTGGTCAGTTCAACAACGGCTTTAGTATCAGCAGTAAGAGCAGTAAAAACTTAATCATGTTCCATCATCCAGCCATTAACCAGAAGCCATTGATCGTCACAGTAATTGAGGTCTCACTGGATCAAATGGGGGAATCTAATACTTCAAATCCCACTGGCCATTGCAAAGGGAGGGTGGGGGGAATGTTGTTGTTGTTTTTTCAACCACAAAAAAAAAAAAAAAAAAAAACTCATTCCCTTTTCTCCTTTATAAACTTTTCAAGACAGACTTAGCAAAAGTCTTTGATTGTTAAATATTGATAATGCTGTTGTAGAAGATATTGGTCACTGTGATTTTATTTTAATGTTTAAATGTTAAACTATGGAAACATAAATCATGCCAAAAGTTCTCAACAGTGAATGCCCATTCCCATTAAATATTACAAATAAATTGGAAAAATTATTTGAGAATAGGATAAGAAAAATAAACATATTGACAAATATAGTTTACTAATTTTGTTTACTTTTATCTAAATCAAATTAAAATTATTCTCAAAAAATGCATTTGCTTTGAAAATAAATAGATTATTTTATTGGAAAACAGGACAAAGTTATAGAGTAAGAAAATGACAATTTAAATATAATGACAATAACACACACACACACACACACACACACACTCACATATAAATATAAAAAAATACTTATATACACAGTACACACAATATATATATATATATACATATATATATTACTTAAAATTGTCTTAAGATCATTGCTGATTCAATTATGTCATTGCTGTTGTTTTTAGTTCTTTCAATCCTTATATTTATGATAAAATTAATTTTAAATATTATACTTTATCTTTTTTCATTTTTACAATTTTATTTTTTATTTTTTTGTAATCAAAGTTTGTCATTTTGGTTTCTCTTTGCTTTGGTTCTTGGCTTATAATTTATAGAGATTTATTTTTTTTTTTAAATTGAGAAAATTATTGGGAAAGCAAAGGAAGTTGAATGAGTGGGATTTCACTGTTGTGCTCTGTTACTGCAATGGAAACTTGAGCTGTTATCCTCTCTATTTGCAGATGTTGGATCAAAGACTACACAGTGCAACTCATTCTTTACAAGCTACTCCCAACAGCACCATCCACAGCCTGCCCTCCCGTACTCACCCCCCGTTAGTGGATCTGTGGGGGACAGTGGGGACAGAGACCTATCAGGCAGACATGATGGGCTACATGAGCATGCCTGTAACAGTAGATGGAAATCTAGCAGTCCCCACGGAGGAGGTGACGACAGATCACTCACCTTTACTGGAAGCCCAGGAGGAAGAGATCAAAGTGAGTGGGAAAGAAGTGAAGTGGCCCTTAAATGACACTTATGCCACACTTAAACATATCTAAATGTCACTGCACTACAAGTAAAATAGCAAGTGACCTCTGCAAACAATTGATGTTTGATCTTTTCTCAAAATTAACTTCATTTTTCTAGTTATTTGGAATCATTTTTAGTGAAGTTACATAGCACAGGTGTAGTTCATCACATTAACTATGAACATGATCATGCACATGATACCAACAGACAACTATACAGCATCTGAGGGTATGTTTACACAACAAAGAAGATGGAAAAGTTTTTCCTTTGCCTTTTTCTGCGTACAGGCAACAACATTGTCAAAATAACCCGTTCACACGAATGGCGAAACGACTAAAAACGTTGTATTATTCATGCCAGGTCAGTAGTTGGAGATGTCAATTTGTAAAGAAACACTACTCATACAGTATATAGGCATTTTTAAAAGTTTCCATTTTCAGGTCCCCAAAACAGTATTGTCTTAGCTAAAAACACTTAGTTCTTTCCAAAATATATGTGCTCATTAATGTATATTTACTTCGTTCAAGTAATAAAGTATTCTCGTGAGTGTATAATATGCCATTGAAAATACATACGGGTAAGGGGTTCTAATGTCGGTCGCCATGTTGCCCCTCCATCTTAAAAGTACATTAGCCAAAGAGGGACATACCCATTAATTCAAGCTTCGCCTTTCGCGTTTACGTTTGAGTTAACACTCATGGACGAGGTCGAACTGGAAGCCATGTTAATCTTGGACCACAATGGCCACCGTACGAGTTAAAACGAAATCGGAATTGAGAGAAATTAATATTCACTGGATGGTCATATACCTTTTCACCACTAGATGGGGGTAAAAATCACATAGTGTAGCTTTAAATCTGTGAAGTTATTGTTAGCTAAAGCAAAAACGATACAAAATCGTTTCTGTTAATTAAAATAAAACAGAAATATTAGATGAAAAACATCTAGGTTACTAATGTAACCCCCGTTCCCTGAAGGAGGGAACGGAGACGTTATGTCAGAACCGAACTGACAAATTGGGATCTCGCCTGAGACCCCATCACCTTCGAGTGTAAACTAAATGAGCCAATGGACATTGCATTGCAAACCCCGCCCCACAAGTGGGTAGATAAGGACGCAGGCTTGTTCTCGCACATTCAAGTTTTGCACTGAGGAGCTGAGATGGTGTGTCCCGGCCATTCAGCAGTGGTACAGCAATTATGGCGATGGAATGTAACGTCTCTGTTCCCTCCTTCCCTCTCAGTGAGTCACGTTCGACGTTACAACTGAACTGACGAATTGGGATCCTACCAAAATGCCTACTATTGCTGCCCCTTCCAGTGCCCTGCGACAGCCACCTACCAGGGCGGAAGATGGGACAAGGCTGGACTAGGAGTTGGTTGATCACTGTTGTTCTTTCTGACCCATACAGTGAGACTATTGGATAACACTGGGAAAGCTTACCTATGGAAAAGGATGCGAGACCACATCCTGCCCGCAGGGATATTTCAAACGGCTTGTTCCCACATAGAAAACAAGGACCACCCGCCTCGATGACTTTCGTGAAGACACGAGGCGACATGGACAGCCTAAAGGGGAGGACTTTGTACTGATATGCTCATCCGTTGAATGCAAAGCGCAAGAACGATCTGAAATTCACATTACTCTCAGGCAGGATCCCAATTCGTCAGTTCAGTTGTGACAGCGTCGAACATGACTGACTGATAGGGAACTTAAACTGTTGCCTTGGCAACTAACTGAAATACAAACTAATTTTAAATACTAAAAAAATACTAAAACTGAAAAAAATAAAGCTAAAAAGAAATGTTAAAACACTAAAACTAATTAATTGTATTAACTAAATCTAATACGAATGTAACATGCATATAACAAAATAACAAACTTAAACTAAAACTAAGAATAAAAAACTGGAAAAAAGTTAATTAAAAATATTTATATATACTATAACAGTATTATGAAAAAATTACGCTGATCCAAATATTGTCTTATTTTTTAACAGTATACTGAATCTATTGATTTATCATTTAAAACCTAAACATCTATTTCTGTCAGCAGCTAGAAAAGTATGAATCCAGACTACATTTTCTGTGTTGCAGTCAAGTATGAGCTGCTGTGTACAACTTTTCCAGCATTAAAGCTGAAGTGTGTAATTTCTGTGCCAATAGGAAACTGAAAAAAAATAATGACTTTTCAAACAGGTTTTTCAAACACTCCACCCATCTCCTTTTGGTCAGGCAAAAGCATAGTCCCCACCCCAAACTATTGGCCGAATCAATGTTTCAGGTTTGTTAGTCATATTCGCAAGTTCCATCATCACCAATATGCTCTCGGCCTGTACATTATATATCTTTCATTATTCTTCCACCACCTTCACATGATGTCATAAATGACAGTCCTATAGTATCAGATGATCCTGTCCTTAGTTATTCTTTAGGGACAAACTGCTGAACATTCGGCCGTACAAACCACACCCACCGATTTGTGATTATTCAGACGTTTCGCGAGACAATATAGTTGGAGGGGCAGCGGTGCTGCTCAACCCTTCGCTGACTGAGTGCCTACCTCTTCAAGAGGACGAGGCGTTTATACTTGATGTGCTCACCGTTGTACTATTGTTTGAAGGGATGAGGCCAGCTCTGACTAATTGTCCTCTAAACCATCGGGAAGCTTCGATGAGAAGTAGTAAATGTACACATATGATGATGTTTGTTTTTATTACACTTCAACAATCCCACACTTCAAATGAACCAAAAAAATGTGTAAAACCCAGTAAACCTTTAGATTATTACTTGCGACAACAAAATGGACATGACTACATAAGTATAAAACTAAGTTAAACAACAATTTAACTATTTTCAAATTTTATTAAACATGGACCTTTATTTTCATTAAAAGGGATTATTTCTGCTAGTGTAGGCTCATTTTGTAAATGTAAGCAATTCATATAGACTCGCCTCGAAGTCGTGCATCTTCGGAAGCGGAGCCAAAGTTACTGTGCACACCACCACGCTAAATGGGTTTGCAAGCATGGGAAGCGAACTAGTTAAGCTTCACCTCTGTAGCTTTAAGGCCCATACACACACCGGGACGAATATCAGCGCGCGTTATTCGTCAGCATTTTTCAATGCGTTTTTTGTGTTCACACCCAAGCGATTTTCGCTGACGATGAGCCGAGTGAACATGCAAATTCATTCCCTGACATTAGATGGCGCCAATTTGCTCTGCAATACCACTCCATAACAGTTCTCTTTTTTCAAGATATTTGTAGTCGCTGTCGTGTTTGTCATATAGTTCTTTATGTTCCAGCACCAACGGGAACAGCAGCTCTACATTCATCTTGCCTTGCATCTTCCTCATCTTATTTCTTCCTGGCTGTGTAGACACCGACGCTACTTGGCGTATATCTTCTTAGCCGTTGCATATGTGTGCTCGGCAAGACCGTTTTGTGTTTGAGCGCCCCCAAGTTAGTCACGAGGCGTTAAACATTTGCGAATAACGCGCGCGAAATTCGTCCCGGTGTGAACAGGCCTTTAGAATCGCGTTGCTTAGCAACCATCGGGGAAACATCTACTCCCTCCCCAACAAAACATGATGCAGTCAACATCCTGCAACATCTCGACAGACCTGGGACTTATGTGAGTTATGGGACTTTTTGTGGACTTCATCATGGCTTTCACAACACCATCATCGCAAAACTCCTCCAGACCAAACTAAGACTAAAACCAAGCTTTCTGGCAGCTAGGCAACAGCTAGTGAGACTGGGAAAATTAATGTCCTACACCTTTAAATCAGCACTGGTGGGTCCCCGGGATGTGTGCTCTCCCTACTGCTCATCTCCCTCTACACCAATAAATGCACTGCAAAAAGATCCTGAAATTTGCAGACGACCTTCCACTCATTTGCCTCACTCAGGACGGTGACGAGTCTGCTTACATACAGGAGGTTGAAGAGGTGACAGTCTGGTGCAGTCACGACAACCTGGAGCAGAACACCCTTGAAACAGTGGAGACGATTGATGACTTTAGGAGAAAGCCCCAAACACTCCCCCCACTGACCATCGTGAACAGCACTGTGACAACAGTGGAGTCATTCAGGTTCCTGGGCGCCACCATCTCTAAGGACCTGAAGTGTAACAATCACATTGACTCAGTTGTGGAAAAACGCCCAGCAGAGGTTGGACTTCCTTTGTCAGCTGAGGAAGTTCAACCTGCTTCAGCAGTTCTTCTCTACAGTCATAGTGTCTGACCTCTGCACTTCTGTCTGCTTCCAAATCAGACCTCAGAATACTACAGCGGATAGTCAGGACTGCTGGGAGAATCATCAGTACACCCCTTCACACTCTCCAAGAACTGTGCTCATTCAAAGTGAGAAAAAGGCTGGCAAAGTCACTCTGGACCCCTCACACCAGGAACACTTACGCATCAGTACAGCCAAGCACAAGAAAAGTTTCTTTCCTCAGGCCATCTACCTCTTGAACAACTAAATGTCCCGACATGGGCAGTAAACATGTTGTCTGCCATTGAAAAGATTCTGCCAATATGTCCTCAGCACAGGTCCTTCTGCTCCTCCCATCCATTCACAATCACCTGAGTTCTAACCAGTTGGACCTGTCACCGCCTAATAGGGGATTATCACGCTGATACGTAGGACTTCCGGATTCTGTGATCTTTGTGCACTGCCACTTCCGTTGAATCACTGATCTCGCTGACGAACTGATGAAGGACTACACTAAGTTTATTTATTCGGCATCCCTGGTAAATTAGTCTGACTCACTAAAGTGCCGGCAGCAAACAAACGTGCTACCTTGTTTTATTTTAAAGTTTTATTCCAGTTCTTCCTTATACTCAATTCAGTCGGGAATCCATGAAAACTTACATAGGGTTGGCGTTGTTGGTTAGTTTTACAAAGTGGAACAGAGCAGTGACATATATAGCCTTCGTCTCAGCCATTGTTGAACTGCGTCGGAAGCGGACATGCACAAAGTTGACAAATCCCGCCCATGAAACCCGGAAGCGTGATAATCCCCTATTACCTCTTCTACATATACTCATCATCCACACTCACCTGTTGTCCGGTCTCATTTTATACTTATTTAGCATACCATACCTCTCATTCCCATTCCCTTGTGTTGTAGCATACCTGTACTTACATATATGTCTGTTTTGTGCATATTTTATGTATTTATTTTTAATCACTTATTTTAGTTTGTATTATCTATCTTGTCGCTGTCATGATTCCGTCTGTGCACTCGAAGCTTCTGTCACCAAGACTAATTCCTTGTATGTGAAAGCATACTTGGTAATAAAGCTCATTCTGATTCTGATCGTTGAACAATGTAGTCCAAACGACAGAGGTGCAACCATGTTACTACGTTGTCAGGAACCAGTTTGCTAGTCAATTTCTCCAATGATGCATCAAAATATGGTGGTTAAACAGCACGTTTTTCATTGGACAGGAAATGCACAAAAAAAAAAAAGATTTAGGCCGTGTGTCCACCAAAGCGTTTTTACGCTCTGCTGAAGACGCCTGCTTTGGGAGCTTGAGAGCGTTTTGGCAGCGCAGCGTTTTTTCCGTTGAGACGTTTCGTTGCTATGATACAGGAATATCCGCAGCAGTTTGAATGTTGTGACAGTTGGTCGGTGTGGTATTAGTCCCGCCCCTCCTCCACTGTGATTGGACGGCTGGGTAAAAAGTGACAGTGATGAGCGCTGCGTTTTATCCAAAGTTGAACATTTTTCAACTCCCAGCGACCAGTAAAAACGCTGGGAGTTCGGCGCTTCAGCGTGAAAAAAATGCTCAGCGCCTCGGTACGCTCATGGCGTGTCTAAAAATTGCGGCGCTCCCATTGAAAACATACGCCAGGGGCGTGGAAAAACGCTAGACGCTCTGCTGAAGACGCCGTGCTTTGGGCGCTTGAGAGCGTTTTGGCAGCGCAGTGTTTTTTCCGTTGAGACGTTTCGTTGCTATGATACAGAATATCCACAGCAGTTGAATGTTGTGACAGTTATGCCTAGTTCACACTACATGATTTTAAAATGTCGGGCTGAACTGTGCAGTTCACACTAAATGACTTGCTCTCAGTGAAATCATGAGTGTTCAAGTTGTTTAGCTGTTCACACCACACAACACAACGTGATTGATCCACAACAGGACGTAACTCACTACACGAGTTAACAACGCACTACACAGAGATACAACCACGATCGGATGATAAGAGCATATCATTTGTGACTCAATGAGAGCTGTTTCAGTACTATAGTACGGTCTAAATCCTGAAAATAATCAAACAAATAACGAGTTGACAATGACACGATTCTATCTGGTCTAGAAACCATGTTTTGTCACGAAAAACCACGCAATAAAACGAACCAGAAATGACGCGAAACTGCAGAGAAGAACACAACACGCGAATATGGACGTCAGACAGAAACTAGTGCTGCAGTGCACACTGTTTGCTCGACGATCTGCTCTGAGAAAAAAAAATGCAAAAAAGAAAAAGTAAGATTTACCTGGTGTCCTCAACCCATGCGTTGCTATGATTGGCTGTACTCATGACATCACTGAGATTGAGTCGCGCGACTGCTCGAGATATCTAGCATGCTAGATATTTTTCTGAGCTCGGTGACCTGTCTGCGAGGTGTCTGCGAGCTGTCTTTGGTGCGTTGTTGGCTCTTTCACACTAACGGATTGGCGAGCGTTAATCGTCCGCTAATCGCCCGCGATTTGCACGCGATAACACCCTGACTTGTCGGCGACTCAACGATTTGCAAATCGGGCTTAAATCGGGCTTAAAATCACATAGTGTGAACTAGGCTTTATTAGTCGGTGTGGTATTAGTCCCGCCTCTCCTCCACTGTGATTGGACGGCTGGGTAAAAAGTGACAGTGATGAGCGCTGCGTTTTATCCAAAGTTGAACATTTTTCAACTCCCAGCGACCAGTAAAGAACGCTGGGCGCTCGGCGCTTCAGCGTGAAAAAAACGCTCAGCGCCTCGGTACGCTCATGGCGTTTAAAAAACGCAGTGCTCCCATTGAAAACAATTGAAAACATACGCCAGGCGCGTGGAAAAACGCTTTGGTGGACACACGGCCTTACACTTTCTATGGGAAACAACTTAAAAATGACTGAACTGAACTACTACAAGTAATAATAAATAACTTTTAACATAGGGCTTTTTATTTGAGTGTCCCATTTGAGTCCTCGCATTTGTTTTGCAATTTCGTTTAATGAAATGACACATACCCAGACTAATGTCCAGCCTCTTTTCCAGGAGGAAGATATAACGTTATGCATGGAACCAGAACCAGTGACATTAATTCCATCTCCAATGACGCAGAGAGAGGAAGTGACCTCAATGGGAGGAAGCAGTCCAGGTCAAACCCCTGGAGATTTTATCACAGAGCGAAAGGCGTCTGATGTCTCACCGTCTGTAATTGAAGAGCTTGAAGAAAAGGAGGAGGAGTCCGAATCCTTGCCTGTAGACGTCAGAGCAACCAACTAAGCGGCCGGCGAGAGACTTATGCTGGTTTTGACAGACATTTCAATCAGCATATTCAAACAATATCAACTCCTATTTCAGGAATCAAACACTATTGTGAAATTCAAGTGACTGCTCCAACCCAAAATGGAAAAGCAGAACTGACAGTTACTGCAACTGCGTACGTGAACATTTTGATTTTTTAAGCCTTATATTATGGATGTTTGAAAAAGGACGGTACAGAATGGAGTTGGGAATTCCCTGGGACTGGGAATGGGGAGAATGAGGAAAACTCACCAGGAATGGAGCGATAGAGACGGAGGTATGTAATTCAGGAAGATGAATATGAAGAACATTCGGTTAAATATGTGCATGCTTGAGTGACCGCTCTCGTTATTCGAAATAAAGACAATAAACTATAGTTAATAAACCATAATGATGATAATACAATTATTTTCTAAGAAAAAAAAAACCTAAATATATAATTGTAAAATAGACAGTAACATAAGCTTTTTCCATGCCCTCCAGAACTTCCGATCATACACAGACTGATTTGACCACACATTCTCTTTTCGACTTCAACTACATTTTGGCCTTTTTTTAAACGTTTTTGACGCTATTAGGTGGAACACGAGTTCAGTGTTTCAGCTGTGAAAAGTGGAAATCGTTAAACTGAAACAAATATACAAAATTATGTCTGCTGTTTGTATTATATGCAACGTATCCAACTCCTCATAGACTCAAATACACAAAGAAACATGCATAGGGTTCAAAAGTTTGGGGTCTGTAAAGTTTTTTTTAATGTATTTGAAGGAACTTTTATAAAAAATACAATACAACAGAAATATTGTGGAAGATTATAATGATTTAAAATAACCTTTTTCTATTTTTCTATATTTTAAAATGATGCAATTTTTTTTCCTGTTATGGCAAAGCTGAATTTTCAGTATCATTACTCCAGTCTTCAGTGTCACATGACCCTTCAAAATTATTTTAATATGCTGATTTGCTGCTCAAGAAACATTATCAACTGTTGAAAAGAGGCAATATTTTTGTGGAAACGGTTATAGATTTTTATTTTCAGGATTCTTTAACGAATATCAAGTTTAAAAAAGGCTTTTATTTTAAATAAATCTTCTAGAAATGTCCTTAGTGTCACATTTGATCAATTTATTTATTTTAAGTTGAACAGACAATATAGTAGCTTATTCAAAGGAAAGAACAAATGACACATACACATAAATCTTATTGACCCCAAACTTTTGAATGTTAGTGTACAGATATATACACTATATTTGTGTACTACAAAGGCCAAAATGCTGTACCAACACCAACAGTGGAACCAAGAAAAAAATAAATAAA
The DNA here is from genome assembly GCF_016745375.1 of Pimephales promelas. Next base: position 1,522,942 of record NW_024121455.1, read on the forward strand.
ATGAACGCTGTTTTGCCTTTGTATGACAGCATACTATCCTATTGTTCTGAAGCTAAATATAAATTATTAAATCACATCCCAATCCCATTTTGATTCAAGTAGTACAAACTGTCATAAGTTGGTTATTTGGAGATTTTTTTGGTTTCACTTTATTTTGATGGTCCCTTTAAGACATTCTGTTGACTATAATTAACATTGCACCAACATGCTTGCTTATAGTCAGTAGGATGTATGTTGGGGGAGCATCACAATAAAGTGTTAGCCGATATTTTGCAGATGGTTTACTAATACACTAAGTTAGAAGACATATAGTTGTAACGTTATTTATAGTCAACAGAAGAAACCATCAAAATAAAGTGTTGCCTTATTTTTTTGCCCTCACGAGTGTAATGCAACAAGCTTTTTCATCCATGTACGTACACACGGATATATTTCATACTGGATTGTGACATAGCGTGCTTCCTTCACTGTGTGTCGTTTGGCATGATGATGTCTGTCATTGTACTCTGGAGTCCTATACAACACTTTATAGATATTTGCACTGGACCTCAGTACTCTGAGCTTACTCCCTGAGCTCTGTGTGTTTAGAGATTTGATCAGCTGCAAAGGAGAGAAACGTTTGAAAAACCTTTTTGCACTTGCATTGGTTGTTGGGTGAAGGACATATGCCTATTAGATTGGAAACTAGATGGTTTATGAGACACAAAGTCACACTTCCCATTGTATTTGCAGAATTCTAATTTCCCATTTTCTTTTACTCGCATGGATTTTCGTTTTCTTTGGTTTAGTAAAACCTTGCCTTTGGGATTTTGAAATATCCAATTAAATGAACTCTGATTAAATTATCTTTAGCTTGTTTTCAGAAGAAATGACAATTGAGAGGAGCGTTAAAGGAGTAGTTCACGTCAAAAAAAAAAAAAAAACTTTTGCTGATAATTTACACACCCCCATGTCATCCAAGATGTCCATGTCATTCTTTCTTCTGTCAAAAAGAAATTAAGGTTTTTGATGAAAACATTCCAGGATTTTTTTCCATATAATGGACTTTACTGGTAACCAAACGGTTCAAGGTCCAAAAGACAGTTTCAGTGCAAACTGTTCAAAGGGCTTTAAATGATTCCAGATGATGAATAAGGGTCTTATCAAGCGAAATGATCGCTCATTTTTTTAAAAAAAAACAACATCAAATTTTAAGTTTTATAAGCTCAAATGCTCACCTTGTTCTATTCTGTGTGGCTCTCCTGTTCGAACTCGTTCATCAAAATGAACGAATCTTTTTCCGAGTCAATTCGTTCATTTCATTTGTTGAATGAACCAAATGACTCAAAAAAAGATTCGCTCATTTTGACGAACGAGTTCGAACAGGAGAGTCACGAACGCGCATCACAGAACAGAGCAAGGCGAGCATTTGAGCTTATAAAACTTAAACTTTGTTATTTAATTTTTAAATGAGCGATCGTTTTGCTTGATAAGACCCTTATTCATCATCTGGTGTTGTTTAAAGCCCTTTGAAGCTGCACTGAAACTCTCATTTGGACCTTGAACTGTTTTCATGAAAAACCTTAATTTCTTTTCGACTAAAGAAAGAATGTCATGGACATCTTGGATGACATGGGGGTGAGTAAATTATCAGCAAAAGTTTTTTTTAATAAGTGAACTACTTCTTTAACCTCAAATTAATCATAAAGAAAAACACGACAGTAAAGTTTTTATTTTTTATTTAAATTTTTTCCCAGAACAGTCCTGTTGGCGACTCATACCTGTTTTTCTTGTGCCACTTAAAGGATCGGTTCTTGATGATTATTTTCTATAATAAAGCATGTCATAATTTCTGATTTAAAATACGTATTCCATTGCCTACAATTCTTTTCACTATATAATCAAGGGGAGAATAAAACAGGACCTGTATCCCCATACTGTAAATATCCTTGATCGAGAATTCAAGAAAAAAAGTCTCCGCAGAATGAGAACGGACGTTGATCCGAGTTGAAAGTGACCTCATGAACAACTCAGGCCATATGGAATTTTGAACTGCACATGCGTCTTCCTGTTTGTCATGGTCACTGACTATTACAGTCGCTATGACGCTGAACTTTGTGTTGACTGTGTGTTTGTATGTAAACGGATGTGAAGAAGCCCGGTTCAGAAACAGAAGCTACATCATTCTGCATTGTGATGTCATGCATGAGTCACTAAGGATTTAACAAACAACAACAAAAAAAGAAGAAAAAAGGCAACTGTCTGTTTTTTATGACCGTTTCTTTGGAGGACACAGTACACCTTTGATGATTGAGTGTAATACAAACTTGGTGGCAAGAATAGCGTTAATAGCTATATGAAGTGTATTGACATGAATGAATTAATTTATTGACTGATTGTTTATGCAATGTTGGGACAATGTTTATTTTTCTACAGAATTGTGTGCGCTCCCTCCTGTATATGTTGGGGTACATATTATTTCACTGCTGGGATGCAGATCTGACAGATTTTTGTGTACAGTATAAAACATTTCTTAAACATCTCACTGTATGTCAAAAGGTTAATGTTTTAAAATAATGTTTTATATTATAGTGTCTTTACATGTCGCAGTCCAAGCATATAACTGCTGAATTTTTATTCATTGTCATAAGTTCTTATATTGCACGAAGCATACAGAACTCCAATGAAATAATATGTGCCCATTTATTTATTTAAGTATTATATAGGGGAGGGGTTGAACTTTGAATCCTGTGTGATATCTATTTGTTATTTTGCTATTTGTTATCTTTTGTTGTAATGGTATCACTCTGGTTTGGTGAGAATGTCATACGTGGTCATCCATCTTCCTCAGGTTTTATTTATTTTGTGACGCATGAAGCAAAATGAAACCCAAACCTTAACGTTCCCATCTCTCACAGAGCATGCTCGTATAAAAATGAGTTTTTACGTGCATAGGATACGCATGGGTTGGTTATGGTAGGTTTAGTAGTAGTGGTGTGGGGTGTTAACTGAATATCATGTGCACGTGAAAACTCATTTAACACAATGCGTGCTATAGAGACGCATTTACGTGAGAACAAGAATTCAGTTCCGCGAAATTTATTTCGGACAGGTCAGTTCAATGAACCGATTAAATTATAGTTTGGTTAGCACAATAACAAATATGTCTATAGCCGATTAAAATTTTATTCAATTAAATAACAATAACAATCCATATTCATTAGAGTTTGACAATAATGTGCAAACTTGGAAGTTTTGCATGTCAGTATGGCAAGCCGTTTTAACTTTTATTCATTTCCAGGATACGAACTCTTGATATCAACAATAGTATTTTCACTAGTGAAATGTCACCATAGGCTGCCATTCAAAACCAATTGTTGATATCAAGATTTAATCAGAAATACAATTATTACTAGGAAAAACCTTCATATCAAGAATATCAAGAATATCAATATCAAAAATTCAGTTGTTACTAGTTGAAATGTCTATTCTTGATATCTACAATTGAATTGCTACTAGTAACAATGATCATTTTTGATATCAATGATTCACTTTTTACTAGTGACAATGTAAATTTCTGATATCATGAATGTGATTGTTAATAGTAAGAAAGCCATTTTAGATATCTGAAATAATATTGATATAAGAAATACATTTTCAGATATCAAAAATGATCATTTTTACTAGTACCAATTGAATTGTTGATATCAAGAATAGACATTTCAACTAGTGACAATTTAATTATTGATATCAGGAATTCGCATTTTTACTAGTAACAATGTAATTATTGATATCAAAAATGATATTTCTACTATTAAAAATACAATTCTTGATATCAACAATTTATTTTGAATGGCAGCCTATGGTGAAATTTCACTAGTGATAATACTATTACAGATATCAGCAATTCAATTGTGGATATAAAAAAAATTAATTGTTGATATCAAGAACTCACATACTGGAAATGAATAAAAGCTAAAATGGCTTGCCATATGTCTGAATGAATAAACTAGTCAATGAACTCTCCTTTTTACATATAAACTGACATTTTCGCTCCCTCATTAAAGTCCTATGGCTCTCAGCATCTCATATCCGAATTTAAACGGTTTTGACTCGAGAACTGCCGTGCCGTAATCTTACAAGTTTCCTATTAGGAAAATGTGTTCACGTCATCACTCGTATAGTTATATTAGCCTACTTAGAGTACAAACTTTATTTATTGCGCTCATACTACTGGATATCATGTGTTAAATATATCCAAAGTTCACATCACACTATGAAAACATTTATTTATCCTATCACGGACCCACTCTTTCTCATTTCGTACAAACACATCTTGCATTTCAGTCACTGACTGCATAGAAAATAACCTCCGAGGACTTCATTTTTACTGTAAAGCTGTTGCAGTGTTCATTTAGACCGGTTTTGTACGTTGTAATGGAGGATTTGAGCTGGTCATTATTGCCAAACAAATCTTTTACGATGACAAGAGCGCCCTGACTGTACATTATTTCCTATTTAGCCATACAATATGTCACCTGAGGGATATTAAATGATGACCTTTATATTCCTCATTCATTATTCTGGGTTAATTCATTGTCAATTCAAGAGCAATTTCATTATTTACTCTGTTGTGCCTGTAATCCCACCAACCATATTTCACCTTTCCATCTGAACAATGCCTCAAAGATTTCAACCATATAACCAACATGCCAATCACACGAACCCAGGTAATACTACTGCAACCAAAGGAGTGATGTCATGTGCTCTTTTATGTAAGATAAGGTATATATGAATGAATAAATAACAAAAAGCCAAATGTACTTAGCTGGATGTAGTTGTTAATCATTTGGATTTTTTTGTACGATTCTACTGCCATCTTTCACAACAAAACTTCTGTCTGTTGGCATGATGCTGTAACCGGTCCTTTGCTCTACCTCTCTCCCTTCTTTCTGTGAACTCGTCTTTCTCTCCTTTTTCCGTTCATTTGTTATCCGTCTGTAACTCAAACCCTGTGTTGTCTCCTCTTGGTGAAAGAATCCTATTCAGAAAAAAAAAATACTTTGGATAAGAAACGTTGTCATGATCAAATTTATGATTCAACATGTTCAGCAAACTATACAGACACAAATCCATTGATATGGGACTGAGTGCGCTATAAGAGGTGTGATATGTGACACGTACTGTACATCTATGCATGCTTTACTGAAGGTTATAAGAGGGTTCTTCCAATGTGCTCTTCCTCGTCCTCCGTCGAACTCTCTCGCTCTTACCCATCTCTTCTTCCTGCACGAACAAAACACCTCCCTGACCTTCAAGAATACTGCTATTTGTTTATTTTTCCCAAAAAATAATGAAGAAACAAATAAATGAAGCAAACAAAGCCTTATTGCGCACTTTGTGTATTTTTTAAGACGTGGCAAAAAAAGCCTGCATGCTATTGAGACCATTAGAACACAATTATGGACAAATAAAAATGAATAGAATAATCAAAAGAGCCAAATGATAAAAGTAATGACTTTGCAGCTTTATGTAGTAAACAAAACTGTTTCAAAACGAATGACTAGTAATTAAAGGAATATTCCAGGTTCAGCATAAGATCAAATTACATTATATGTAACATAATATCAATAACCTCCAAAAAAGAGGTAAAAAAAAGAAGTAAAAATGTGGGTTACAATGAGGCATTTACAATGGAAGTAAATGGCGGTAATACATTTATGTTAAAATATTCACTATTATAATATAACTGCTTTAACAAATTAAAGGGGTAATTCACCTTTTAAAAAACTTTTGCTGATAATTTACTCATCCCCATGTCATCCAAGATGTCTTTCTTTCTTCAGTCGAAAAGAAATGAAGGTTTTTGATGAAAACATTCCAGGATTTTCTCCATATAATGGACTTCAATGGGAACCAAACGGTTCAAGGTCCAAATGAGAGTTTCGGTGCAAACTGCAAACTGTTCAAAGGGCTTTAAATGATTCCAGACGATGAATAAGGGTCTTATCAAGCGAAACTATCTTTTAAGATAACAAAGTTTAAGTTTTATAAGCTAAAATATTAGCTTTGCTCTGTTCTGTTCTCTCCTTTTCAAAACACGTTCATCAAAATGAACAAATCTTTTTTCGAGTCATTTGATTCATTCAACGAACGACTTGAAAAAAAGAGTTTGAACAGGAGAGTCACGAACGCGCATCACAGAACAGAGCAAGGTGACCATTTGAGCTTATAAAACTTAAACTTTGTTATTTTTTTTTTTTAAATGAGCGATCGTTTCGCTTGATAAGACCCTTATTCATCGTCTGGCATCGTTTAAAGCCCTTTGAACAGTTTGGAGTTTGCACTGAAACTGTCTTTTGGACCTTGAACCGTTTGGTTCCCATTGAAGTCCATTATATGGAGAAAAATCCTGGAATGTTTTCATCAAAAACCTTAATTTCTTTTCGACTGAAGAAAGAATGACATGGACATCTTGGATGACATGGGGGTGATTAAATTATCCGCAAAAGTTTTTTAAAAGTGAACTACTCCTTTAAATGTTAGTGTTTTTATAAAAGAACAAGCTTCTTGTTTCCGCCTTTGAATCCAAATATTTGTGCCGTTCACTTCCATCGTTAGGCACTGTAAAAAGTGATATGATAAATAAGTTATGACGACATATATTTTTGCATTGCTTTAACTCATCAAAATTAGTTTTTTACAAGTTATAGCCTACTTTATACTAATTATACAAGATTCAACTAATTTTCTTAGTTTAATGTAATTTAAGTTGAAATTACTTAAATATCCAATTTGATTGTACTTAATTTAAGGTAGCAACTTTTTGAATTAGCTTATTTTTATATCATCATTCTCTGATTCTGAGTTTACATTTTTATTTCTATATCTTTTTTCTTATATTTTACTTCAACTTAAACATAGTTGAACTAAACCTTTTCATCTAATATTTACATTTCATTTCAATAACCGATTCATAACAATCATAGATACCAAAAACAACACTGCATTGAACCTTGAATACTCCTTTAAATTTCACATTTACAGTGTTAAAAAAAAGGAAACCTAAAATGTGTTTAATGAGGCGGCATTTAAATAAGCAAGTCGAAACATTTAGTATAACTGAATAAACCTGAATACGTTGGGTTACACCAAGACAAGTAGTTTTTAAAGGGTCGGGTCAGGTATAAATAGCTCAAGGTAACAAATCTTTCATTTTACAAAGATATAATAAGAAGTACAGCGGACAAACACTGGGATGGATTGGCAATGAGAGGGGAAGACATTCAGTGAGATGTGTCAGACCGACTGTCCGTATGTACATACTAAACTGAATAAAAACATCTAGAAAGAAAGAGCATAAGAGTCCAGTCCGGAGAGTAGAGAATCCACCAATTCAGATGTGCAGCGACCCATGCTGGGCTCAAAGGCAGCACCATAATATGGTTCGCCTCCCCCTGGAGGGCTGAATTTGAGTAAATTACAAAACAATAGACCTATAACGGCTCCTCATCACTCTCTCTATCAGCATCCACCTCTGTTTCAGGCACAGGATGAAGAGAGGAGAGAGGGAGTGTGGAAGGAGGGCAAGGCAGTTGCTCCTGAGAGGTGCCGACGGCACTTCTGCTGCTGTTGCCCGTGGCGACGTCACACTCCTTCTCCGCTTTCTGGATGCAACTTCTAACCGACTCGTCTTCAGTCTCTCTTTTCACTCCCTCGCTCCACAGATCTCTGTCCCGTGTGGGAGAGGAATGGACGGAAGGGGAATGAGAAGGCTTTTTGGCCTTGCGTCTCGCGTCTCTGAAACTGGCCAGAGGGGGACGCAGTCGCACTCCGCTACGAGTCGAACCCTCGATCGCTTTCTGGAGCTGGGTGTGAAAAAGAGGGGACAGCAGAATTATTTACTCAGACACACCAGCATATGACAGAAAGAATGTAAATATAAATGTAGACATAGGCGATAACTCATCTTTACCTCTTTGAGTGCGACCACCCCAACCAGTTTACCAATACTGGTTACATATGCATGACTGAGACCCAGCAGAGAGAACAGCGTGTGAGTCTGAAACAAACAAGAAAACATATACGTGTGTGTACATATGTAAATTTTATATATATATATATATATATATATATATAAATGTGTAAATATAAATGTGTATATATATATATATATATATATATATAAATAAAAATGTGTAAATATAAATGTGTATAAATATATATATATATATACACACACACATCATTTATATATATATATATATATACAAATATATATATACACACATACACACACATCATTTATATATATATATATATATATATACACACACACATATATAAATGTGTGTGTGTGTATATATATATATATATATATATATATATATGTGTGTGTGTATATATAATTTTTTTGAAAATCTTAAATAATAATTTTAATTTGAAAAATAATACTTGATATATAACATTGAAAAACTAAACATTAATAATTAACTAACAATTAATATGAAATAAAAATACAAACATAAATAATTTTTCATTATATTAAATTGAATAACAGAATTCTTATTCTAATATTTTTTTTGGAAAAATATATTAACACTTTTTAAATGTCTTTTTTAATTTTTTTGGGGCGTATATATTTATATATTGTGACAGATATTTCAGTTTTTCTATGTATATGGAAAAATTTCACTCTGTTGCAATATAAACTCCTGAATGCAGGAAATAATGATGTTTGTTTATATATTTTTATCAAAAAAAAAATAAATAAAAACATTTCCCAGAGGGCATGAAATAATGAGAGCTTTGGACTGACATTTATTTACACTATAATTCATAATTCACTTGGAAAGATATAAATCCTCAACATAATACACAGTATTTCATATGTGATCTCAATGGGATTGTGGATTACCTTATGCAGAGATGTTCTCTCAACCAGCTGAAAAGGTGAGGGGTCAACACGGATCTGATCAATGTCAATCGGCTTATCCAGCTCTTCCTCTTCCCAGGCTTTGATCTGAACCCCCCAATACAACATAATCAGGGTCACTGCGAGTGACTGACAGCTCACAGACGGCTCTGAGATTGATGTGCTAATTGTGTCCGTCTGTCTGAACTGCAGTGCTAATAAATCAACGCATCACTCTACCTCTTCAGGAGTCATGTTATCATCTACAGGAGGAGCTGCAGGGCTCTACAGAGAGACAGAAACATACAGAGGAATGAGAGGAAGACAGTAGCAGTACGTGAATGTTTGGAGGATAACATCATAATTCTCAGTAAAAATAACCCCTTGAATTTTTCATCCTGTTTTGCGAATCTAAATGTCCCACACACAGAATATTTGACGCCACCTGCAGGAGAGAGCTGATTACCGCTCTCAGTGAAGTGAACAGGACAAAACGTGTCACAACCAGCTTTTAAAACGCAAATATATAAAAATGTAAGATTTGTCTCCATCCAATTAAAATTTGTTAAAAGAAAAAAAATTAAAAGCAATTCATTTTAAATACTAGGAGTTATTGTATGAAAATATAGACGATAATTCAATGTTGTGAATCTATAGTTGTACATATATATATATATTATATATATATATTTTTTTCTTTTTTTTCTATAATCCAGTGATTCTCAACCAGGGGTCCAGGGCCGCTATTAAAAAATCTTCATACTATTAATATCATACTCCCAGTTTATGTTTATAAAAAAAATGTGGGGGGAAAACTGCTTTGTCACAATTATAGCAGAAATACTGTAAATTGGACAAGCAGTTATTAACATTAATTGTTTACAATGGAAGTCTGTTAGGCAAGACATTGAACCGGGATGAAAAAAATAATGTAATAAATAATTTATTTAGTCACAACGTAACTATATTATCACCCAGCTCTTTATACTGTATTAATTGGATATATACTGTAAGAGTGACATATGCATGCAGCACACATAAGTATGTTATCTATATATTTATATGATCTAATTGTATGTTTTGTTGCAAAATGTAAACGGTAAATCTCCCTGGAAAGCTGCTTTGAAACAATGTCTATTGTGTGCCATATAAATACATGTATAATCACTAAATAAATAAACTTGAATTTAATATAAACAAATACAAAAAAAAAATGCTTAACTTTGTTTGAGCAAACCTTTGTATATCTAAACTCCTGTAATGTCAATGTAAAGCCGATAATGCTTTCATTGTAGGACCAATACTGTACACAAGACTTTGTTTGTTTTACAAAACGAGGAATAAAATTATCAACAGCATGTCAAAGATGATTTCTTGCTTTAAAATGCACTCATGTTTTCAGTAAGTGACACATCTCTATGGTTGTTCTGCATTGGTAAGTGACAATCATGTTAAAAGACACACCTCTGGCTCAATCTGCCCTGATGAGGAAGACGAGGAGAAAAGACGCCCAAGTGTCCTCCTCATGGACTGCAGGGTACCTGTTAGGATCAACTTAAACAGGTCAGTATTGATGTCACAAACCTCTTCTGGTAAACATTTAGCTGGAATGAATGAGCTCCATGAGTGCCTTCTAACACAAAGTAAGGTGAGTTTGTGGTCGATTAGATAAAACCTCTGGGTAACATGAATAAACTCACCAGATGTGGTGTGATTAGTGGAGATGTCTGTGGTTTTAGGGGACCCCAGTGGGCCGTTACGCTCTTCGGAGACTGTGTTACCCTGTTAATCATTTTAGTTGCAGTGTAAGATTAGTACACTCAGATAATTTGCATTGCATTGATTTGGCATAAAGCCCTGCTTATTGATGTCAGATCAGAGAACTTAAAATTAAACTAAAACAAAAACATTCTCTTCCTCTCACCTTATCTCCATTCTCCTCTCCGACCTCCTCATCCACGAAGGTGAAGGACTCCCAGCTGACCTGTGACCCCGGGCTGGGCACGCCCTCACCTCGGCAATAAACCCGCCTCTCGGCTGAGAGCCACCAATCAATGGCGGCCTGAAGTTCACATCTCTCAATTGAGCCCAATAGAATCATTGACTCTGGGAATGGAAGAAGAACTTAGATGAATTGAACATGTTCGCAGGAATCATGATCACACACATACACGTTACAAGATCCAGTTGAAAAGTCTAGTTTAGTTGCTCATCAGCATACATGAACTAGCCTTTTAACTAGTTAAACCAGCTAGACATCCTTGGTTTACAAGCTTGACCAGAAAGATCATGCTGGTTGACCAGCGATGGACATCGTGGCACAAAAGCTGTTCCTGCCTAAAAAAGGTAATTGTAACTTATCTAATAATAGCAACTTTGTTTCTCATAATTGCGACTCTATGTCTCACGTCTAGTCCCAGTCTAAAATGCATGTTCGAGTAACTAAAATCAACTTGTATTGATCCATCTTAAAGTATGTCACTGCCATTGTTTTGTCTCAAGATGCACATCAGTTCTAAGGCATATTTATAAAAGCTACATAAATGTCCTAATTGAACTAAGGCCTAATCCTGGCTTAATCTAAAGCCCTGTTTGTGAAACCGGCCTTTACCTCACAATTGTGACTCATAATTATGATTGTTAAGATAACTATTATTTTTAAACTATTATTTCTGCAGCGATAGGGCTTCCATACAAATAGATTGCAATCTTGCAATCTACCTAGTTGTGACTGTTTCGCGTAATTGAGACTTTATTTCTCACAATTGTGACCCTCTTAAAGGGATAGTTCACTTTGAAATTATTTTTTTTGGTATGTTTTAGCTTACCTCAAGTGCATCCAAGATGTATGTGTCTTTGTTTCCATAGTAGTTTAAATTTTAATATTTTTAGGTCAAACAATATTGCAGGTCTATGGTCACCACCTCAAAGAGCATGCAAATACAACTGGAAAAGCTGCGATGTTCTCTGAAAGGGTCAAATAAGAGTTTTTTTTTATCACTTTAGTTATTTATATTTTTTATTTATTTTTTTCTTAACTGGTCTGACTGTTATATGTGGTTGGGTGGTGGGTCCTTATCTGTTCTGTATAATGTATATTTTCCATTATCTTTTAGTAAAATTAAAAATAAATATTGAGGGAAAAAAGAGCATGCGCAGAGAAGTCAAAATTAAACATGATTTAATGACTCGTAAATGTAAGTACACACTGATGGCCTAAGACACGAAACGAGTGGTTTGTGTGAGAAAACGAACAGTTTTTATATCGTTTTTACCTCTTGTAACCACAGCCACGTCCAAGAGATCTGAGGGCGAGGACGCTTTGTGGCTGTGATTACAAGAGGTAAAAACGATATAAATACTGTTTGTTTCCTCACACAATCCGCTCGTTTCGTGTCTTAGGCCATCAATGTGTACTTACATTTCCGAGTCATTAAATCATGTTTAATTTGGACTTCTCTGTGCATGCTCTTTGAGGTGGTGACCATAGACCTTCATTATATGACTGACAGACAACGGTTTGACCTAAAAATATCAAAATTGAAAATACTGTGGAAAAGACACCTACATCTTGGATGCCCTTGAGGTAAGCTAAAACATATCAAAAATGTATTTCAAAGTGAACTAAACCCTTTAATTCTTTACCCACCATTGACTGAATTTTCCGGAAATCTATGATTTCACTGTTGTACGGTAGGATACGTGCACTAATACGCATCTTCTGAAATTATGCTGAATCTCTGGTTCAAAACATGTAAAGAAGCAGCAGAAACGAGCATTGCTTACGTGTAGCGCGACCATCAAACAGCATATATATCAAAACTGCCAAATGGTATTGAATGAAATGTCAAACCCACAAATAGGTATATGACTGTGCAAGCTTCGGGGGTGTTGATGCACACGAACTCCGCGGTCTGTTTTCATGATCATCGCACTGAATCCAATCCAGACATAGTCGTCAACAAAAACGTGATTTTGCGCAACTTTTGATCTTTTTCTTACCCACATTTAAGTGTTCATATAAAATGCATGCAAGGTTCATGACATGAAGCAAGATTTAGATATAAAAAATGTATATATAAAATATATATATATAAAAATGTTCTCTCTTTTGATATACAGGTATGTGACCTTGGATCACAAAACCAGTCATAAGTCGCACAGGTGTATTTGTGACAATAGCAAACAATACATTGTATAGGGCAAAATTATTTATTTTTTTATGCCAAAAATCATTAGGATATTAACTCTTTCCCTGTCAGTGTTTTTTTTTTATATTGCCAGCCAGCCATTTTTATTGTTTTTACAAAACTCTCATGGCCTCTAGAACATGAATGAATATCTGAATGAATATAATGAATAATGATATCAATTTATACATAAAAACTTGTCTGAAAGCTGAATAAATAAGCTTTTCATTGATGTATTGTTTGTCAGGATAGGACAATATTTGGGCGAGATACAACTATTTGAATCCGAGGGTGCAAAAAAAAAAAAAATCTGAAAATCGCCTTCAAAGATGTCCATTTATGTTCTCGATTATGCCGCATTCACTCAAAAAAAATAAATGTTTTATATATTTACAGTAGGAAATTTACAAAATATCTTCATGAAACATGATCTTTACTTAATTGTGACTATATCTGATAATCTGACTTTATATATCATAACTGAGAATGTATTTTGTTTCTTGTAACTGTGACTTTATTTCCCATAATTAGACTACTTATCTCACAATTACAGTGAAAATAGTCTTCTATACTATATCTTTGGAGTGACTTTATATCCGTTTTTCCTAATATCGCACAATGTGACTTTAAATTTTAACAACTGCAACTATTTCTTTTAATTGTGACTTATAATGTGACCATGCACATACTTTTTAATTTTTTTCACCCACATAAATGTTTTTATCCACCCAACACAGACCTTTGGAGTCAACGAGCGGGATGGTTTTGAGAGACGTGGACTCCAGCAGATCTTTCAGCTCTCTGTATGTGGACTGAGGTGACAGAAACTTTATTTTCTTCACCATGATGTCCTCCACAAAGATATTATATTTACTGCCATGCAGAGAAAGAGAGACAGAGATGAGCCAAGGTAGTTTCTGTCCATCATTTTTTTCATTTCCCTTGAATGGGAGCATAAAGAGCCACATCATCAAATAAACAAGTTATACTATTTGAAGGGAAACAAAGGTCAAAGACACTATCATCAATTCAGATCTAAATACGTCAGTCTCCAGAGATCTAGTAGATGTACCTGATGTGGCCAATGCCGAGCTCTGGGAGATAGGGCAGCTTTTTGACCTGAATGATGGAGTCATAAAGAGACGGCTGTAGACCCTGTGCCACCATGTTGGCAAGAATCACGGCCACCATCATGGGCAGGATGTGTGAGATTTGACCCGTCAGTTCAAAACAGATCACTGCAGTTGAAACGGTGTGTGTGACTGCTCCTGTCATAGCAGCTGCCCCTACACACACACACACAGGGACAAGCAAAGCATCAGATTTAGAACATTTTAAAGGGGAAGCACATGAGAAGTATAAATCTGCTACTATACTAAGAGTAAAAAGGGCTTTTAGGGGTGTGAAGGATTGTCTGGAAGGGGAATATTTGCAGACCTATCACTGCGTAGCCTCCAGGCAGGATTTGGTACACGATCCCATCAAACATAATTCCGTTCGGGAAAAGCGTGGCCATGATCTCACCCACCAAACGGCCGAATGCTGCTCCTGCTTGTTTCAGAAACATTATCATATTATCTCAGTCACATTACAATTAAAATTACGATATGTATTATCTTATTACCTAATTATTTTAACCCTATACAACTTTCTAAGGACTTTAAATTATCAACATAATCAACTTTGCTGAAAAACCTATTGCGTGCAATCTTCTACATGACTTCTGTCTTCTGATTGATAGTATTTAGCAAGTAAAATGCCTCTTAGTATAGTTCGAAAAACATCAAAAAGTTGCATTTTATGCTTAAAAAAAGAGAAAAGAATGACTGACCCAATATAAAAACAGGCATGAAAGCTCCAGAAGGGACCGGCATTGTTGTAGAGACCGCAGACATCCAGAACTACGCATGTGGGAGGAAACGGAAATTAGCATTCACTCAGCAGACATTATGAAAAACGAAATATGCTTATAGAAATCTTTCCGTAGCAGTCAAACAACAGATGGGCACCTTCATGACAAAGAAGAGGAGGAGGATGACGAAGACGCTGACTTGTGGGTGGAGCCAGGCAGCAGAGCGACCCAATCCGGGAGGGGCCGGTAAACCCCAGATCTTTGTCCAAGTGAAGTTATCAAATAGTGAATTAATGCACTCTCTGGGCATCAGCTGTGTGAAAAAAGAGAAACCTTCAACAGAGACGCCACACTTGCTCTATTGCAGCTCTTTAAAGGGATAGTTCACTTTGACATTAATTTTTGATATGTTTTAGCTTACCTCAAGGGCATCCAAGATGTAGTTGTCTTTGTTTCTGCAGTAGATTAAATTTGGACATTTTTTGGTCAAACCGTTCTTATCTGTCAGTCATATAATGGAGGTCTATGGTCACCACCTCAAAGAGCATGCACAGAGAAGTCCAAATTAAACATGATTTAATGACTCGTTAATGTAAGTACACATTGATGGCCTAAGACACGAAACAAGCGGTTTGTGTGAGAAAACGAACAGTATTTATACCGTTTTTACTTCTTGTAATCACAGCCACAAAGCGCCCGCGCCCTCAGATCAGTTGGACGTGGCTGTGGTTACAAGAGGTAAAAACGATATAAATACTGTTTATTTTCTCACACAAACCACTCGTTTCGTGTCTTAGGCCATCAATGTGTACTTACATTTACGAGTCATTAAATCATGTTTTATTTGGACTTCTCTGTGTATGCTCTTTGAGGTGGTGACCTCCATTAGATGACTGATAGACACGAACGGTTTGACCTAAAAATATCAAAATTGAAAATAATGCGGAAACAAAGTGTCATCTTGGATGCCCTTGAGGTAAGCTAAAACATACTAAAAATTAATTTCAAAGTGAACTATCCCTTTAATGGCAGTGTTGTAGCTCACTAAACTAGCTTCAAATGAAGTTGACATTCAGAAAGTGAAACCTTTTCTATTATAGAATGGTGTCGGAACTGTATGTATATTCAACTCAATTTAAAGGGGCACTCAGTAAGTTTTTTCTAATTACTATTTTTAAACAAATAATGAACAGCAAATATCCATAATATGATAATACTTGATGGTACCGCCTTGTTTGGGTCACATGACCAGTCATTTGAAATGCAGGTGGAGGGACCAGATATGGTGGCCACAATTTAAGTAAATTAAAATTAGGGAATAAATTAGTATCACAAGGCTAATGATTTAACTAAAACAAGAGAATAAATCAATAAAGCATGGCCATAAATTAACAAGTTGTGGGGATTAATTGGTGTTCCATGATATTCCATGGATAACAGCAATAAGGATAATAATAATATGTGAAAAAACGCCAGAGCTAGATGCGCTTTATAGCAAAAACATGAAAGCAGAAAGGACACTGGTTAACTGAGTATTAACACTGCTCTATGGACGTCTACTTAAAAAGTAAATACACACCTCTCCAGCCATGAACTGGCCGAAGCCCGGAGGAAACGTGATGGAGGATATAATTAGTGTCACGGCACCAGGGTAAATCAACCGACTACAACAAACAAACACACACACACACACAGATGTAGTTAATTACCACTGTGATGGCGTGTTATAATGATGCTTTGATTTGTATTAATTTGCATTAAAAGTGAAATAGTGGAATAATAAATAAGTATAGAACAGTTTATTTAAAAAGAGTATTCATGTGTAATTGGTGACTTGCTGTTTTGTGAGAAAGCGGGTAAGAGCCGTCTGTCTCCTCATGATCAGAACAACTTGTCTGTTCAGATAGACAAAGAACGCCCCTAGAAAGCCACATGAGATCCTACACACACATACACATTTAGAAAATATATCACCTAAGGAACAAAAATGGCAACATCTATTTGAAGAAACGACAGTTTTACAAAACATTTTCTATCAATGCTACAGTACATTTAATGTAAAGGGTTTTTTAGGGGTGCAATAACGCATGTATGAAGTATACACAAGGATACAGTATACACATACACTAACTCGCATACACACCCGATTATTGCAAAAGCGGGCAGTTCCTGCAAGTCGAAAGGGAAGTCCATACGAAAGTTTGTGCGAAACAAAGCTGTTATTGTTACTGTGGGGAAAAAACAACACTTAAGACATATTCAAGCAAAATCACACAAGCAAGAGCGCGGGGGATCAGTGCTGATATTCATAACAACAATAGATTGAATTTGTGATATTGCTTTTATACTTTAAAAAGTTCAATAAACAAGTTAATTAATATGAGTAATTTACATTTTGAACAGAATATTGCCAGTCTAATTTTGCTCCTCAAAAGAAAACCATTCCAAACGAAGAATGTAAAGTAGGACAAAACTTGGTGTCTCCAAGCAACACTGCAGAATGAATCTGCAGAGTGAATGATTCAGTGACTCACTTATCTAATAGTGTAACCCACAAACATCCCCACCACTAATACACAGACTGCGAACACAGAGTGTTATAAAGATTGTAACATCTCAGTGCTGTTGGATTGTATATCAGCACTTCTCGAACAGTCCTTGGCTCATCAAAATTGAGGACCGGGACAAATTGTTGAATAATGCATTTCATCTATAGAGATCAGTAAGCAGTGGACAGCTTGACATATACCATGAAATTAATTTATTATTCATTTATCATATCTGCTTGAGTGCGTGTCTCACCAGAATCTTTGTTCCACACGGACAGCACTCGGAATATGAAGGCACTGAATGTGGCAGCAAAATATCCTCTCCAGTAATTCCTCACTGCAAAATATGTTGACGTGACCTCAATACTGAACAACACACCTGGGAGACAGAGAGAGCAAGAATAAATATAGAAGAAAAAAGAAAGTTAAATAATAGCAGAGAAAAACGTTCAGAGAGTGAACAGAGGGGGGCAAAAGAGGTGAAAAGTAATAACAATAAATAATAATAAATAAGTAATTAGATTGTAAAAAAAAAACAATAACGTAAAAATATAGCTGTAAGCTGCAAGCTCTGAGTCCGAAGGTGCCGTATTTTAAGCAGAGCAAGCACAATAAATACAGCGTGTGGCTGTGGACAGGTGTCTTTTATACAGATAACAGGTTCAAACAGGTGCCAAATAATACAGGTAACGAGTGGAGGACAGAAGAGCTTCTTAAAGAAGAAGTTACAGGTCTGTAGCCGCGTTTCCATTACAGATTTGCACAAAACTTTTGCGATATTTTCCAAACGTCGATAAAAAACTATTGCGAAATGACGGTGTTTCCATTAACCGATGTTTTGCGACTAAAACATCTTTTTTTTCCCTCTCGCGATAAGTCATTCCAAAAACAATGGCAACAGATTTTGGTAGGTTTATAACCTATTTCACAGCCATGCACCGCACTAGACATTATTATTATTAAAGGAGACGTGGTGTGTTATCCAAGCATTAATGGCAGGGAAAGACACGGAGTTCCTGGGTGTTTCTCCCGTATTTCTGCTTCGATGTCTTGATGGCATTTCTTTGAGGTTTAGAGAGGCTACTCCTGTAATTATTGCTTCTTTTTTCTAATGAATTTAATAAAGAAATCTATCACGTATTATGTCCCCAAAAGTCAATGCAAAACGAAAAATGAACAGTTGTTGTATTTTTAAAACGCCAAGTTGAACACCAACATTTTAGTTTGACCAATGCTGCGCTATATACATCTCAACGATTTTTCATATATTTGTTTATGACTTTTTGCCCCCTTTAAAACATTTAAAATATTCACAAATTAATATGGAAAAAAAATATAGATTTTACTGGGTTTCTAAGGCCAAATTAGAACCTGGATATTTATGATATTTTTCCCGCAGTGCTGTATAGGTGAGTTATTGTAAATGCGTCTGAAAAAATAACGAGGTAAAAACATAATCTCGGATGCACCTTTAGAGAGAGCTGCACCTTTCATACGGATTACATAATCAGAAGGTATTAGCTGACGATTCGAATTTGTTATTTTTAAAGTGGACATTTAAAGCTTTAGAATATAGCCAAAAGGCTATTGTTTCAGCGCTCGCGCTCCAATTCACGAAGATCATAAAGCGCGCCTGATTGTTTTATGTTATTTTACAAAAGCACAATGTTTTCTTGTTATTGTGACATTACGCAAATAAAAGTAGTTGCGAATAATGTATTATTATTTTCTGTATAACCAGAAATGCTAGAGTATTTTAAGTTGATTCCACTGTTGATGGGAAAATGAAAGGCGCGCGACTGTCTGCCATCCAGTGCATGCTCCAAACTCCGCACACACTCTTGGATATTTGACAAAATCGAGTGTTTATTTTGTGATAATCTTAGCCCTATAATTATTATAGTCCAACCTGTACTATGAATGAGATGTGACGAATTGCTTTGTTCCTTTTTTGGATAAAAGCGTCTTCTACATATGTAGCCTAATAAATGTTATAATAGGCTAATGATGATAATTATTAATATTATTTGCGGACACGGACCTAAAACACACTCCGTCTTCTAAGTCAGGTGACTGTAAATGCGCAAAATCTGTTTCCATTGCAGTTTGGCGAAAAAATCCTTTTTCGAATTGCCTGAAAAACCTCCTCATGCGAGCGTAAAAACTTTTTTGCAATAAACGGGAGTTTTTGAAATTGAGCGTATTTTCATTTCGCAATTTCAACTTGCGCAAATTGAAGAGTAATGTGTGAGAGCCAGAAATCTTGCTGGTTTGTGGGTGACCAAATACTCATTTTCCTCCATAATTTACAAATAAATTCTTTAAAAATCCTACAAAGTGATTTCGTGAATTTTTTTCCCCATTTTGTCTCTCATAGTTGAAGTATACCTATGATGAAAATTACCTACCCTATCTCACGACCAATTCGTACGAATTCGTACGAGTGATTCAAAAGTGGCTAATTCGTACTAATTCATACGACCTCACTCGTACAAATTTGTACGATTTGTCTAAACCCACGTGACGATAATGTTTAGGGGCGGGGTCAGGGGTAGGTCATTCGTACGAATTCATACGAATTGGCTAATTCGTAAAATATGTACGATTTAGCTAAATCGTACTAATTCGTACGAGTGAGGTCATACAAATTGTTACGAATTAGCCACCTCGTAAAATTTGTACGAATTCCCGTGAGATCGGGTTGAAATTACAGATCTCTCTCATTATTCTAAGTAAGAGAACTTGCACAATCAGTGGCTGACTAAATACTTTTTGGCCTCACTGTAGATACGTGTACTGTATAATTAAATTCAGGGCATTTAAAACAAGATTTTTTTACTAATTTGGGGGTGCTAAAAACTTTATGTTATAAGCTAACCTCCAGAAACATAATATAAAGGACAAGTTTCCTTTAAGCTAAGTATATTATCTTCATCAAAGAGTTATGCAAGCTCAAAAGGAATTTTCCTTCTCAATTTCACACACATACACTTAGAAATCCACATTCACTCTCTAAAAGAACTTAAATGTTCTATCACACTCTTTATCATGCGCTCATCCGAGAATACACACTGTTAAAGATACATGCATGGCATATTAATTTATAACACGCGGGTGCTTTTAACTGTGAAGAGTTGATGAGGTTAATTATTCAGCAGACATCAAACTGAAACAGAAGGAAGAGGAACTGAAATCAACAGGGACAGAAAGAAGGGAAGATTTTTTTACCTCCAAGAGGAGTCCCGAAACAGCAGCCCACCCCAACAGCACATCCTACTGTCAGTATGTCTGTGTAACCATAGGGGTTCTACTGACACCGAGACAGAGGGAGAGAGGGAGAGAGAGAGAGAGAGAGAGAGGGGGGGTTTGAGGTGAAAGCAAAAAGGAGAACAAGGGTGTTAGAGGGGAGGGAGATGAAGGGGTGAAAAGAGAAGAATAAATTTGGAATGTCAGCGGGTACATTGCGTGGGAGGGAGAGAGAAGAAAGATGAGAGAGAACTAAGAAGAAAGAGTACAGCCGAATGGGAAGAAGAAATAAAGGGAATGATGGATAAAAAGAAGCAAAGGATTAAGTGAATAAACAATTTTGTGGATTTGTTCAATGTCGCAACGAAAGGCAAACCAAAGCTTTACACATACAAACTAAGCACAAACACCCTAAACAAGAGAAAGGAGATGAGAAATAAATAATATGTTTTGAACTCTGATGTAGAGTGCATATACATGGTACAGAGCAATGCATGCTGGGTAAAAGTGGGCGTGACTTGCCTCCCACTGGGGCGGCGAAACAGGTGGCCACTCCCACCGCACAGGCACACACCAGCAGATCCTGAACATGGGTACTATTCTGGATGATTTGGGTGGGGTTAAAATAACAGCATCAGGACACACACATTCAAGACACATGCCAAAAAAAATACCATCACTATTATTACAGACAGACGAAAATAATGAGGTATTAGGGGAGAGACAATGAGACAGGAATAAGATGAGGATACAGGGAATGAGAGCAGATAAATATGCAATTAGTATGTCTCTAGAATATATTAAAATTCATGAACTTCAGACACACACACAGATTGTAATATTAAACTGAGTATAAAATTCTAAAGCAGGTCTTAACTGTTGATCAGAGACCAGTTTTAGCATCTGTCTACTCATAAAATAACCCGTGATGGTTGAGGAAATTTATATGCCAATGAGAAGTAACTTGATCCTAGATCAGCAATTAAGGTCAGCAACTTCAGTAGAGTAACTTGCATATTAATGCCACACACAAACACACACACACACGCAAACAAACTCACAGGGGCTGATTTTTACCTCATACACACCCGTGAAGATGGACATGACTCTGCTCAGCACTGCTGCACATATACTGGCAATATGCACAAAGGGACCCTGAGGATTTAATGGAGCTTATTAATCAATAAAACAGCAGCTAATGAATGACATACCGTCTCTATGAAGAGAATTTATGTAACAAAATGAATTTCTCTAAATTCAACAAAGAGCTGCAATTAGTGAGAATTCGTGCAACCAGTTAGAAAGATAACTGAACTAACGACAGACAGATAGAGAGGCAGGCAGATGGAGATAGAGACAATTATATAGACAGACAGACAGATAGAGACAATTATATAGAAAGACAGATAGAGAGACAATTATAGACAGACAGACAGACAGACAGATAGATAGATAGATAGATAGATAGATAGATAGACAGACAGACAGACAGACAGACAGATAACTGAACTACCGACAGACAGATAGAGAGGCAGGCAGATGGAGATAGAGACAATTATATAGACAGACAGACAGATAGAGACAATTATATAGAAAGACAGATACAGAGACAATTATAGACAGACAGACAGACAGACAGACAGACAGACAGACAGACAGACAGACAGACAGACAGACAGACAGATAGATAGATAGATAGATAGATAGATAGATAGATAGATAGATAGATAGATAGATAGATAGATAGATAGATAGATAGATAGATAGATAGATAGATAGATAGATAGATAGACAGACAGACAGACAGACAAGCAGTCAGTCAGACAGACAGACAGACAAACTTCCTAAAGTTAATCTTTGTTACAGTAAAAAAAAATGTAATTAACTTATAAAACAATCTACATATTTCAATTAAATGTTATACATTTATATATATAAATATAATAAAACAAGTAGAAGAGGTCCACCTCCTTCCCGATGGGCATCCCACTGCCCAGACCAGCTGTAAGACCAATGACTTTAGCCACAAATGCTTTGAGTGTCAGATACTCCTTTAACACCACACCTCTGAGGATGGTCTTGAGTTCAGGGATCCCAGAGCCTGAGGGACAGATAAAAGAGAGAGCGTGAAATTAACCCATAAAAACACAAACATCCTGTCACAGTGATTATTAAAGACGAAAAAGATTGCTGTATATCCTCAAGCCTGATGTGGGGCACAAAGCTGCCAAAACAATTGTGGCGTAGAGAGGCGAGAGAAAGCAAGAGAAAGCGAGACCATGATGATCACATTTTGGAAAGCGGGTAGGAAGATCTGATGTATTGTGGGTGGTTGAGAATGACTGAGGACAAAACTAGACAAAGATTGGATATAAAGTACAACAGGAAAAAACAGATAACAGAACAGAGGAGGAAGGCCTCATGGATGTGTGACACTGTGAACAGAGATGCAAATAGAAGTGTGGAAGGGTTAAGGACAGAGACAAAAGGAAAGAATATAGGGAAATAAAAGCCGGAATGAAAATAAAAGCAAACCTATAGCTTGTGGAGCGACCAGATGACAGAAAAGGGACGCAAACACGATGAGGATGATGGGATATGAGACCCAGGCCAGATACTGCAGAGCCACATTCCCTTTCAGCTCTCCATGCATCCACTTATATGCTGTGAGAGAGAGGAAACACAGAGAGGTAGAAGAAAAGTTCTAGGACACTTTTTATTTGACCAGGTCCCAGTATAAGTGGGGAAGGACAGAATTGTAATATTGGAATTATATATTTCCAATATTTGTTAACTGATTAACAGGGTTACAAGTACAGGGTTGCAAGTAGTTTATGTAAATGAGCAATGTTTACTCGTTCTCTGTGTTACCTGGACAGAGAAATTCACGTTTAATTATCAGCAAAAGACCGCCGGATTATGCAATACGTCATACATGCATTAACAAACATTTACATAAACATACATATCTGAGAATACACACTTTTTTAAGTTTGGGACGGTAAGATTTTTAAATGTTTTTAAAAACAAGTTTCTTATGCTAAGCAAGGCTGCATATATTTGATTCCAAATACAGTAAACATTTTGTGAAATATTTACATTGTGAAACATTATTAAGATTTAAAAGAACTTTATAATGTAATTAATTGCTGTGTTGGCAAAGTTGAATTTTTAGCATCATTACTCCAGTCTTCAGTCACATGATCCTTCGGTCTAATATGCTGATTTGGTGCTCAAGAAACATTTCTTATTATCATTGTCTAAGTTGAAAACAGATGTGCTGTTGATATTTTTGCAGAAAAAATATTTCAAGATTCTTTGATAAATAGGAAGTAAAAACTAAATTTAAAAAAACTTTTATTTGAAATACAAATATTATATACCATTATATAACACAGAAATGAAAATTCTGGTCCAAACGCGAGTTCGATTGCCCTCCCCTCCCACCACCTCCACTGAATTGTGTTTACACTGTAAATGTTTGATTCCGAACCGAGATATGCATGCATCAACAAAGCAGGAGATGTTTGATTTGATAGGTAAAGGCGACACAGCTTAAGGCTTTAAAATCTATACTGAGGTTACTCACCTCACTTTTGCATATTTGTTTTGTTTGCAAAGCATTAGCACATAACAGCACGTGCGTCTATTTGCCACAAATGTACTGCAAATGTTCTTAAAGCTGCAGTCCTGACTTTTGGCGCTCTAGTGGTTAATAAAAAGGACTGCGTGCGTCTTATGGAAACTTTGTTATTGTACTCTCTCTGTTTTTATCTATAACGAGTCACGCAGGTACTGTACTCCGCAGTGGTTCGACCAAGGGGCAACCTCCCCGTCTCTGTCTTGAAGCCAACACGGAAGTGAATTAAACTGCAATTCATCGAGTGGCCGCATGAGGCTGGCTGCAAAAGCGAGTCAAATCTGTATCTCCCCCAACTTAAAATGTCTGAACTTCACAGCAGAAAAAAACATGTTTACAGCCTGGTGGCAAATAGTTGTTTTGGTCTATATCACTAATTTTGCCCTTCATGACAACTGTGAGGCGGGTGAATTTTTTTTACAATTCATCAGTTTAAATTATATTTAAGCCTTAAAGTTCTGCATAATTAAGGGCGTGGCCACTTGAGTGACAGGTGGATTGCTGCTGCTTTCACTGCTAGTCGTTTGTCTGCTGTCTGTTAGCGTCACCCTCAGTTGTGGGATTATTTTTATTTTTTTATTTTTTACTTTTCCGGGATTATTTCATACAATTTAATACATGTATTATTTATACCTTCGCCCGTGCACACTGTTGGATTCCGTCGTGTTGAGTATGGAGAGAACGACCAGCGCTGTATTTCTAGCTGTTTCCCTCGCATGCACTAATGGATGTCTGATGATTTCAGAGCTTTCTCTCCGTCCGTGCAATAGATGCACACCCTTGAATGAGCGCGGGTTTCTAGTTCATTTACTTGAACTTCTGAGGTAATATCTTTGGTTTGACCCATCTGAGAGGCGGCCAAAATCACATTGTAAAATTGACTGATTTAAAGCTCTTTATGAACTTGACGTGAGATGCCGACTGACATATGTGCTTGCGTGGAATCACTGTCACATGCACAAGCTTAGAGCAATGTTGTAAGTAACTAATACATTTTTAACTAGCAGAATAATAATGCATCAATATGCACATAGTTAACTGCTTGTATGTTGTGAGAAATGTGTGTGATCTGTGTTATGTACTTGTATACATGCTCTTAACTAATTGCCCCTTGTGAGATTAATAAAGTTGATAAAAAAGTAAATAGTCTCATTAACTATTATAATATTTCGAAGGGCAAAAACATGAACTTTAACCATTGGCTTTACTTTTTCAATTCAGCGCGAGGGCAGCAGCATAGCATTAGCACCTCAGCTCCACCCGTGTCCCGCCTCTTTGCCCATTTTAATTTAGACGATAGTGACGAGAGGTGACGCCTTGCCAAGATGGCGACGGCCGGCCCCGCCCACTTTAGGCTTCAAAAACGCTCTTCAGAAACCTACGGGTGACGTCACGGATACTAAAGTCCATATTTTTTACAGTCTATGGGTTTGACCCGAACCAGTCTAAAATAGTCTGAAAATAAACACTTATAATAGGTGTATACTGTAGGGATTCAGGATAAGACAAAAACACGTTTTGGAAAATGGATTCATGATGTACACGCTTATTACATACATTTTGCACATTTTAAACACAGAAAAGTTACGGACTGCAGCTTTAAGACGACGGGAGTCCATTTCTGCTAAAAACAAGCACAAATGAGATAATCATTCTCTCTGCTTGCAGTGCATCAGTCACACTTGTCAGGAAAATGAGTCAGAGAACACAAAAAAACACAGTTCTATTGAATCATATGGTATGAATAGCGGTTCACTTCCGTGATTAAGCACAACTGCGTTCAAATCAGCACCGAACCGTATCGGAGTTCACATGAACTGTACCCCAGACCACCCCTTTTAGGTAGATTCGGGCAGTTGGTCGGTCCGCACCAAAAGTGCTAGTTTAAAAGCACCCTAAGTGTCACCAAAAAGGCATATAGTGTGATATACCTTGTAGGCTCTTGGCACTGGCATAGTCCATGCTCCAGCTAACCAGAGCCATAGTGAGACCCAAAAGAACCAAGAAGATCCAGTCCTCCCCCAGCTTTGTCACCATATACCTCTGGATACGGCCCAGACAGTCTGCAAAACAAACACATTCTAATGGCTATTCACTCTGGATATTGAGGGGTTTTTTGTCACTCACCCTGGCATTTGGAATAGGGGCGTGGCTTCTTTATAGAGGAGGAGGGGCTTAAACCTGATGTCATGGGCCCCACATCCAGGCTGGCATGATGTGCTCGGCCATGGCCTCTCCTGGTTGCCTTGGAATTGCCGGCATGCCTCTTCCGTTGCCTTTCAGTCAACAGACGCGTGGCCTCCCGTCTGGCAACATTACCCAGCTGCTCCCGGTATTCCCCATACAGCTGAAAAAACAGACATCTGCGGTTTTCTACCAAGAACAGAAATGACAATGTGACACTTACATTGATCAACAAAGTGGAGAAAATCAATGGAGGTCAAACCTGCTGTTACTGCAGTGTGTAAATAATCTTGATGATCATATAGATATTGCAATTCAGCAGTGAAAAATCCTTTGAATTCCTGATTTCACGTAACCTTCAAGAGTGCTCATTAGTTCAGTGTGATTGTGTGCATGTGAATACTTGTAGAAGTGGGAATGTGAAGTGAATCAATGTAAGTGTGTGTGTGGTGGTGAGTTACAGTCATTTGTATGTGTCAGACAGAAATAGTCAGGCTGTCGAACGGGGCAGAATGGAAAAAGAGGTCCCCTCTCGATCACACAGCGCACCGACCGACACACACAAGATTCACCCCGAAAATGTTGCCCTCAAACTGTACAACTATATAGCACGAACAAAAAATGCCAAACACCCCAGAAGAAAGAGCACAGATTCAAGTCAGCATGGACCAGAAATTGCTTCCAATTTTTTCCAATTGCTTCGAGTGGCTTATTGAACGAGAAAATAAAATAAAGTACTAGTGCGAGACTTGATTTAGAGCCCGACCGATAAAGGATTTTGAAGGCCGATACCGATACAAATATTTGTAGGTTTTAAAATCCGATATTTTTTATTTTTATTTCAGAAACGCGCAACAAAACATTAACTGATTTCCCTAACATTAGTTATTTGTAGTTATTTATGAGTTTTAACTAAAATAATATGATAATGCATTTTAAAAAATTTATTGTCACAACAGAATGAGGAACATCAAAATATATAAAAGTTCTGATAAATAAAATAATAATTAGTCCCTACGTTGCCTTATAAGCTACCTTATAATTACAATGTCAGCCTGCTTATCCCTTTACCTGCACTTTTTAAATTCTTTCCATCAAGTCGCAGGATGTGTGGCACATTAGTGTTGCCAACAGGGACGGTGTAGAGTGCCCTCTGGTGGACAAACTATACAACTGCAACACTCATGACATGGTTGAAGCGTGTTTCGTCCGTTTTTATTTTATTTTTGAAATATTAATTTATCGGCCATTATAACTGCCGATAACGATAGTATGGAAAATGTCTAATATCGGCCGATAATATCGGCCTGCCGATAAATCGGTCTGGCTCTAATTTTGTCCATTAGAAATTGACTGGAACATTGAAAATGGGTGTTGCAAACTAAATGGAGGCCATATAACAAATAATAATTATCAATTCTGATTTCATAAGTATACAAATCCACAAATATCGAGCTGTCCATCAGGACAGACCACACTCTGGCTATTGGCCAGGAAAGGAGGAAGTGATCCACGAAGACATTCTTCCCCTTTCTTCCATTACACCCAATACACACGCCTACATACACACATTCTGCAGCAGCACAGACCCCACATGGTGCGAGACTGAAGGGATCAGATTCAGCCCCCTCATGCACACTCAAAAACAAGAAATGCTCAACATAAATATACGCCTCAAAATATTCAGCGTATTTGTTTTTGATATATTTAGTTAAATTATGTGATAAATAAATATATTAACTAATAAAAGCATGTTAGGATTTAATTAATAACATTTTGAATGGCCAACAAACATTTGGGGAATTTAACTTATTTTTAAAATCTCAATAGCTTTATCAGTCAATGAAACAATTATTTGATCATTAAGACATGATAGCTCAATTATACAAATAAGTTACATGTATATTTCTTAAAATGTTATCCAAATGTAACAATTTTGTAACTTTCACGAACAATTGGCCGCAATTTAAACAAAATAATCTATTCATTAACAATTATTACATAGTAAACCAGAGGTCAGTATCAGAAAATCAATGTTAATGGCAACTAACTTGAACTAAGGTATGAAAATATAATTAAATACTGAGGAAAGTACATTAAATAATGATCTGTTAAGTGTATACTGTGTATATATATATGTATATATATATATATATATATATATATAAAACACACACACACAATATACAAGTATATTTTCACCAAATATTGTCTACAAATATATGTAAGAATATATATAATCTTAAATATTATGATTATTAATCTATTCACTAAAGTTAATGTTACCTTAATAATTAAGAAGTAATTACTGAAAGTAATACTAATTAGGGTAACACTTAATTTTAAAGTGACAGTAGTTACACGATCCTACATGTATGTACTCTAGTAAAAACAGAAACCAAACCCTAACCACAACTCATGTAAGAACATGTATTTAATGAATATTACTCGGTACTTATTTAAGTAAAGTACAAAGTTATGATGTACATTACAATGTCCCCTTACAATAAAGTGTCACCCAATTAATAAGTAAGGGTTATGAGATAAATGAAAGTGAACAAGAATGCAGAATTGTATAAAATGCATCTATAATAGAGAGTCAGAGACTAATGCAAACCCACCTCTTGTGTAGCTGCAGTCTTGAACATACTGTATAGAGATTTTACATTCTCCCACAGAGCATTTATACACACACGCAACTGATGATTTAACTAAAACCCGAAGTGAAAAAACCTGACAGAACAAGAGGTATACTGAATAAAATACTTGACAAACTGTGTCTTTCAATTCCTTTCTCATCTATTACATTACTGTGATAAGATACTACAGTTTGCGTCAGATATAGAGAAGACCCAAGGCTGACTCTATTATTGATGACTCTTCAATTTTCCAAAAAGTCAGTACACTGATACAGGATGACAGCGTGAGAGAGACTGTCCCAAAACAGAAAAACATTTACTTTAGGACAACATATTCTCTCTCGCTCTCTTTCACTCTCCAACACCTGTTTTCCTCATTCCTCTAACCGATTTTCACAGTGAAGGCATAACTTTACAACCGTGGCCTAAAACTCATTGGGCCTGACGAAACGCTCAGATCAGATGTCTTCGCCAAACAACTGAAATTAATAAAATGATTCTTTAAAACAATTTGACCATATAATATAGGAGGCACAAAAAAATCAAGAGAGAGTAAGAAAGACAAGAAGACTGAGTAGAGAGAGTGAAAGTTGCTAACAGACATAAGCATTGAAGGACATAGTGACCTTGAGAGTTAATTAAAACACAGAGGCCTCACACTTACAAAACACACTTACCTCAAGGGCATCCAAGATGTAGGTGTTTTTGTTTCCGCAATATTTTCAATTTTCAAAATTGAAACTACTGTGGAAACAAAGACACCTACATGCCCTTGAGGTAAGCTAAAACATATCAAAACATAATTTCAAAGTGAACTATTCCCTTAAGCCTTTTTACGTGCTTGTCTTCCGGACAAGTAAGTAAATCTGTCAATCACTTGTCTGAGTAAAAAAGTTGCTTGTCCGGATTTTTTAAATTTATTTATTTTTTTTATTCTGAAGCAACATTCTCATCAGTGTTCAATCAGCTTTGATATTTAAAAAGGCATATTGTAATATCTGCACCTTTAAGAGCATCCCCTCCCTTAAAGGGGTCATGAACTGGCTTTTAAAATGTTATTATATTGTTGTCTGAGGTCAGCTAATGACGTTCGCTTGGTTTTTGCATTCAAAAACATCAAAATGAATAAGTAATAGGCTATTTTGTACCCAAATTGTGAGCCTTCCTGAAAAACGGTCGTCGCACTGAAGACTTGGAAATAAACGCCCACTGCTGTGAGTGGAGAACAGTTTTGCATATTATAATGAGTTTAACTCACCCGTCGCAGAGCCATGACCCGTCGGTGTTCGTGGGGAAAAACGTCCAATGTTGTCAAATGGCAACCGGATTCGCAAATACATGTTCAACCAAGAGTCCGTTTGTTGCACAATTCGTGTCAGATCCAATAGGTGGCACAGCAGGTTCTTTACTCTTAATCGTCTGCAAATCCAGTCGTGTTTACAAAACAATCCTCAGTGAAATGAAGCGAACAGACGACGACGTTTTACCCTTATCAGCTGGAACGTCATTAAAAATAAAGTTTATCCATGAAGTCCTTTTGGAATCCAGCAGAAGCTTATGCAGCGACTGTCTTCTTCCACAATCAGGTGCTGCACAATATTCTGCTTGGTAACAATCCGGTTTGTCATGTCATCACGAGATATAGGCATGTACAGTATATAAATACACACACATGCTTGTATATATTTAAGAAATATATTCATGTATATACTGTATATAGATTTATATAATATGAATATAAATATTTTAAATATAAATAATATTTTTTTTCTTAAATATACATGCATGTGTGTGTATTTATATATACAGTATATACAAAATAATTATACACAGTGCACCCACATATATTATGTGAAAACCAACTTTTATTTTGGATGCGATTAATCACGATTAATCGTTTGACAGCCCTATTTTTTAAGCAGTAATTTTAAATGAAACCACCAAGAAAAAAGAAAAGAAAGGAATTAAATTCTGTGAGACTACTAGAATATAGATTAACCTTCATCCCAAGTTTCCATATAGGAATTTTGAAATGGAACACTGTACAGTATTTGGTAACTAGTAACTAAAATGTTTAAGCTGAGAAAAAAGAAGAAATATAATAATGTTAAAACCTCACCAGAATCTGATCATAATTCAGAACAGTCTCAAAAGTGTTGATGGGCTCCCTTATCATCTTGCTCTTTTATTCTCTGTCAGTCGGTTCCTATCTTCATTTAGTTTCGCCTGCTATATACCTCAGCTCCTCCTTTCCTTCTCCTTTTCACCTTCACGAAATATTCCAATATTAGTAACTGTATCTGCCTTATAGGAGGTGTCCTGTAGGTTAACACATAAGCAAACCACACTACCCATAATGCAGAGCACTCGTGGTTGACAGTGTGCTGTCAGCAGCTATTAATTCACAGGGCTGTGATTTCCTAATCCTGTCTGGCGGTCAGATGAAGTCCACTGCAGGTATCTGGACGTGCAAGCGTTTTCTGCATCATTTCATTCATTGTCGTCTATGCTTAAGTTGAATTCAGTTAAACCTGCATTAATGATGTTGATTGACGTGTGCGGTTTCATGCTGCTCATCAGCTTTGTGACGTAAAGTGACATCTCTAACGTTTCCTTTCATTAACATGGACTACTTTAATCTAACCGGACGATTTCAGATTAAAGCAACTTCCAGGAGTGCAAAATTATTCGCCAATTCACCTGGAAACAAATTCATGACCTGCATTCAGATTAAAAGTGCTTTTGATTAAGAAATAATGACTGAATTCGGTAAAACTTGCCAGGTTATCAGCCAAGGTTACTGGCATTGAATCAGAAAGATATTAGAAGAAAACACTGAAGTGCATTTTAGGATTTGTCCTTAAAATAATCAGCTTTTGGTAATCTGTTTTGTTACCTTGGACAAATAGAAATGATGAAGTAACGTATTCAGGTACATTTATTCTGTGTTTTTTGTAAAGCAGACTGTGCTGTGCACGTTTTTTTAAGACCGCCTTATCAACAATTTACCCACCCTTAAAAAAAGTGGACCAGACTTTGTGTTAGGGGTGCACGATGTATCGGCCACCATATCGGTATCGGCCGATATTTGCTCATTTTTATGTTATCGTTATCGGCCCGATAATAAAATTTGGCTGATATATTAAAGCTGATAAATAATGAATTAATTCCTTCAACACTTGACACCTGAGACACGTAAGATGCGCACTGTTCAACATGATTGATCTTAATTGCTTGAAATATGATTGGAATCAAAAAGGAAAATATAGTTAAGTGCAAAATATCTTTTTTTTTATGTCATATCAGCTACATGAAATTATAATGAGAACATTACAATTGTGTTGGGGAGTGGGGATGAATTTTAATTGTGCGATTTTTGCTTTTGCAATCAGGATTTCAAAAATTATATAAAAATTGGATTTAGATTTATCGGCCGATATATCGGTTATCAAATATAAAGAATTATCGGTTATCGGTATCGGCCAAAATGTGTCGATCCCCACTTTGTGTCGATGGTCAAAAATCAGGCTACGCAAGACTGTAATGCTGAACCGACTCATTCGATGATAGACATGATATACATGTGTATTTTCACACAGCATATCCATTTTTTTGATCAGTAAAGCATTTATTAATTATCAATAATAATTACATGAAGTTATTAAAAAGTTCCACGAAGAAAAACAGTCCAAAAAACCTCAAGCAAAAGTTGGTTTGGATTTACATATTGCAGAATTCTGTAGTCTGCAATTCTCAGAACCTCAGGAATATGCTAATTCATCATCAAAACAGCATTATTATTTGCATTTCTGCCCAATAACGAAGTAAAAATTCAAACGCAACAACCCTTTTATCTCCTGCACACTTCCTCCGCTCTCCCTATTTCACTCTCAGTCTGTTCATTTCTGTCATTCAGCAGTCAGATTCCCAGAGGCCTCTGTGCTAAAGAAGGGTCATCAGCAGCTGTATGACCTGGAAGTGAAATCACTTAACTGTGACCATTAAAAACAACATGTAGTGCTGTTAACATTAGTAAGCAAACACTGCTGTAAACGAATACACCGATCATCTAAGAGCATTCACACGCATTGGTTTTCCCAACATAGTGGAAAGTTTCCATTGACTTCTTTCATTTACACCAAGCAAATTATATTTTCCATCCTCCAACTCTAAACCTGACCCTCACAGAAACTGTTCGGTATGGATGCCCTAAAGGGGCATGGTGAAAAAAATGAGATGGGTGGAAAATTATGTTTGCGTTCTCTCGCTAAACTTTTGCGTTTACTTTTGTCATGGAAATGAGGTGAGAGGAAAAGGTATATTTCAGTGCTTTCTCAAGAAAAAGCAAAGTTTCTCAGGGAAAAGCAGTAGTTTTGCGAGAGAACACAAATGTTTTGTGAGAGAATGTGAAAAAGGAAAAAGCAGAGGTTTGGAAATATAGCTCCTCCCACTTTATATCCAACACAAAAGGTGAATGCAAAAGCAAATCATTTTTCCTTCAATCTCATTTTTTTTTTTCCCATCACAAGTTTTCTCGTAGTGGCTGCGTAGTTCTGAATTAAATTAAATGAAAACGATTGTCTGGTTAAAAAATGAAAAATCTGTCATTTACACCCCCAAATCATTTGAAAAGTGTTTTTGCCCATTCCAATGTCGTTTCTGTCCCACAGAAGAAAGCCACAAAGGTTTGGATTTAGAGAATGATAGAATTTTGGGTGAGCTATTCCTTCATTCCCTAACTAAAGGGATAGTTATTTTTTAATGAAATCTGACAGGTTTCCGTCCCTCCATTGACAGTTACGCAACCACAACTTCGATGCTTCAAAGCGTTAAGAGATCGTAAAACTAATCCATATGAATTGAGGGGTTAGGCCCCATTTTCGGAAGAGACGCACGCAATCACTTTATGATGAACAGATTGAATTTAGGTTTTTATTTACATATAAACATTGATCAGAGAATATAAACAGAATCTCATTGGTTCAAAGCTCAAACGTGCTGCGTAAAACGAGGATGACCCTCATTGGTTCTTGCAGAATCTTAATGGTTTCATTCACCCAAAAATGAAAATTAAGTCATTAATTACTCACCCCCATGCTGTACCAACCCTGTGAGACCTTCGTTCATCTTCGGAACACAAATGAAGATATTTTTGAATAAAGTCGTTATTTTTGTTTGTTTTTTACGCACAAAAAGTATTCTCGTCGCTTGATAAACTTGTACTTGAGCCACTGTAGTCACATGGAATATTTAAACATTTTCTTCATTGACTTTCTGGGCCGTCAAGTTTCAATCCCTTAGGGTGCCTATGTAGCAGTGATCCACCTCTCAAATTTAATCAAAAATATCTTCATTTGTGTTCCGAAGATGAACGAAGGTCTTACGGGGTTGGTACAGCATGGGGGTGAGTAATTAATCTGACTTAATTTTCATTTTTGGGTGAACTAACCCTTTAAACATGATGTGTATTGCGTAACACGAGAATGAACCCCATTGGTTCTTACAGAATATTAAACATGATGCGTAAACATTAGAATTAGAGGTAGACCAATTCATCGGCAAAAAATCCGATTAATTGGCCATTAATCGACCGATTAATCGGCCATGAGAATTGGAGGTCTTTTTTGGCATTTTTTTACATAATCGGCATCGGCCAATATCCAAGTACATCAAGCCGATTATTAGGCAGGCGCATCTGTGGGCAGCCTAGTGTTGTCAGCCTAGTTAGTAGCTGGATTAAACATCGTTAAAATGCTGGCCAAACAGTGTAAAGTGTGACAGTATTTCACTGTAGACTAAAAGGTCCAATAGAGGGATGCCGTTGTCTGAAGAACAACAGACGGATGGTGCGTTGTGGTGCATTTAAAGTTTTTGTGAAATATAATTTTCCCATCTGGTGGTTGTTTTTGTCGTTCAAGAGCATTTTACTAGTGAAATACGTTATTGTTAGAAGTTAAATTAAATAAAATATAATAAATCTTAATAAAATTAAATAATTTAAAGGGTTTTTTTTCTCCTTTTTTGTGATAATTAGGTTATGTCCATTTGTCTTTGTCCATCAACAAACAAAACAAACCAAAAATAAAAGCTTCAGGACATTTTTTGAGAGGATAAAATGTTTTTGTTGAGAAAGTTTGTCTATGTTAAGTAATTATAATTTCATCTTTCAAATAGAGCTTAAAAACCAAGCAAATATCGGCCAAAATAAATCGGCAGGATTAATCGGCCGTCCCGGATTTCAAAAGATCAGTATCGTCATTGGCGTTGAATGTTTATATGTACATAAAAGCCTAAATTTAATCTGTTTATAAAGCAAATAGTATCTTTTCTTTTCTTTTGTCTATACAATGTTTGGTTACCGACATTCTTCAAAATATCTGCATGAGAACGAAAGTCATACAGTTCTTGGAATGGCATCAAGGTGAGTAAATCATAACAGGATCATCCCTTCAAGTTGGCAAAATCTGACCACACACACTTACGTATAATGTCTTGGGTGAAAAAAAAAAAAACTCAGTCAGCAGCAACAGGGTAACAGCATATTCAATCTGATAAAACAGAGGTAAACATTCACATAAAGCCTATGAATAGGGCTACTGATCGAGTTTTTCTCTGACTGGATCATTTTCCCTACAGGAATCTCCTGCGTGCGCGAGACAGACAGAAATGGGTCGGCAGGGGCAGTAATGCGTTTATGCGTAAAATTTACAGCGGTTAAAAAAAGCTCTCGGCTCTGGCGTTCTTCCCATATTGTGCAGCATAAGAGGAAAATCGATGTGGGAACTTGTAAATGAGACAAGAGAGGAAGACAGGTGGAGAAAAGGAAGGTTGTCTGTGGGAACTTAATGACTTGTTACACTGCAAAACTGACAGCTAAAGAATTGACACTCTTCCCCAAGTCTCACTTTCTCACACATCACATTTACGACTATTCTCTAGCGCTTGCTTTTGACACTTTTGTCCTTTTACTTTAATACAATCTTTAGGCCTTCCAATGCCACCAAACTCTAACAAATAGCTTAACGCACCTGACCAGCTGACCATACGTTCCTCTTGGCCGTATAGCAGCCACCGAGAGCAGCCCAACAGAGAGAGCTAGGCGTATATTTAACCTGCATGCTCAGGTTTCTGCTAGCATATAGTAGCAGAGATGTACTGCGTAGGTTAGCACGAATGTGCACAAATCACGAGGTTTGGTCCACACATCTGCTTAGCTAAGCAATTCTACGACCAATCCTCAAGGGCATTGGAGATATTTTACAGAATCTTCAGAAACCTGAGACCTTCTCCACAGAGATCCAGTAAAGAGATTTTGGACAGAAAACGTTCCAACTGGAAGCTGCGTAAAGCAATCATAAAGTAGAACACACAAGCATGGTTCTCGGCCAATAAACGTCCGACAAGGAAGCACAAATCCACAGTATTGACACTAATGGAAGTTTACGAGGCATATTGCCTTTAATCAGCAGGGTGTTGACACAGGTTACGACAATTCTCATACCTATTCATGAGTTGTGCTAGAACAGCCCAGTGAGCTCCATGTGTGTCGCCACTAAGAATAGAATGGAAAATCAATTAAAGCCGAGGCTAGTGAAGTGAAAGACTTTGAGACCCATTATTTAAAGAGTCGTATTTTGGGCAGACAAGCGTTTCTAGGTTAGAAACAGACCCGGCTGACCACGACAAACCTCAGCAAGCCACCCACCAACCAACAGCAAGACGGCGTAAAGCAACAAAACAACGGGAGAGAGAAAGAGGCACAGAAAGACAGTGACTGACCAGGGTTTGC
Organism: Pimephales promelas; assembly: GCF_016745375.1. Next base: position 1,559,924 of record NW_024121455.1, read on the forward strand.
TGGTATCTCAGAGCTTTCCTTTGCGACGCATCGGCAGCCATCGACACGCTCGCACTGAGCCAAAAATAAACACACACAGTCTCACAGTCCTGTGTTACAGCATATGAAACACATACACTCACCGACTCTTACCCGTTTATTCAGTTACACACACACCACCCCACTCAAAGCGCGAGATACACACGCTGTCTCACTCTTATGTTACAGTACCCGCAACACACACATGCAAGAAAAATGCTGAGACGTGTGATTCTTCAATTAGATACACTGGAACACTAATGCACGCCATCCACAAACGGTCAGAGAGTCGGCCTACCTGTAAAACACTACACCAGCAACGCATATGAAGGTGCAAACACATCACAAACAAACTTGCAAAACTTTATGGTGGTACCAATACTTGGTTTAAGCTAGAACTGCAATCAGGGAAACTAGAAACACAAAGTCAGTAATCTCAATCATTTTGAGCACGAGTTTCCATAACTTTTCCCATTCTAGAGTACGGGATGAGGATTTTAAAAAGAAAATGTTTCAGAGATTGCAATCTCTTCAGAGTCGAGCATTATTTGAAATCAGTCTGAAATTTCCATGAAGTTTTAATATGTTTTCTTTTTTTTTTTTCTTTTTAACGTTCACATGACTTTTCTGTGATCTTTTAAGATGTATTCATTTAATTATAAATTCCTCTATTTCCAAAACCATGGCTTTTTTCTTTACTTTTCAAGTGCTGTAAACCACACTTTTGAAATTCCCTGATATTTCCAGGTTTTGCGGTCTTGGAAAACCTAAAAATCCTAAGGATTCTGGAGGAAACTACAATTACTGACCATGATAAGTTCTTGTTAGGGAACCTATTTTATCTACATAAACACATTCGTTAATCAATAGGAAACATTTAATCCAAACCCTAGAACAAACACATATAGGAAATAGATTAGGAAGGATCAATCGAAGACGGCAAGAGGATAATGGATAAAAATCACTATAAAGATGGATGGGCGAATAAGTAACATCAGTGAAAAAAAAGACTCAAACAGAGAGCGACTGAAACAGATGAGTGCAAATAAGTGTACTTGTGTTAAATAGATAATCATGCAAGTCCAAATCTGCTTGTCTTTTCTTAGCCGCGACACACAGCTAATCGCACACCTCATCTCACATTAGCGCCATCCCCGCTCACAGCCGTTACTAGCAGCAACATGCCTCCCCATCCGTCTTCCGGGCCTGAACCCCTCCCAACTGGATTTCCGTTTTGCTTCTACCACTACTTGTTTTCGCTGCTTCTGGCGAGCACAGGTGTTTTTTTGACAGGACACCACCCTCTCGGGGGCACCCGTGTAACACGATGAGTGAGTATGCGTTTTGGAAGGCGGTAGAGGGAGGCAACGTGACTCAATTCAACAGCATTTAATTCAACAGCGAGGAAACTCGGAAGCCCCGCACAGACTTAAAATACAACACATTCTTGCTGTGATTCAACCACGACTGATTAACAGGCTGATGAATGTCAACTCTCTGCCAAGTCCCTCGCCATTCTGCATGGCTTCTAGAGACTGAAAGGTTTACAGACCGACAGACAGATTTCGCAAGGGCAGGGGTTCCCACACTTTTATTTTAGCCCTTTAGACATAAAATATTATATATATATATATATATATATGATTAATAATATCCAAAAAAAAGTTTGTGTTTACATAATATATGTGGGTGCACTGTGTATAATTATTTTGTGTGTGTATATATATATATATATATAAATACACACACACATGCATGTATATTTAAGAAAAAAATATTATTTATATATATACAAGCATGTGCGTCTATTTATATATATATATAAAATAATTTTACATAGTGCACCCACATATATTTCGTAAACACAAACTTTTATTTTGGATGCAATTAATTGCGATTAATTGTTTGACAGGCCTAATATATAATATATATCACTTCAAAAACATGAGTTTATCATGAGTATTTTTTACAGTCTATGGTTTATCCACAGAAATGTATAAAGTGAACCAAAAATTCATGTTGAACTCACTGCACATACAGCAATGGAGTTGGTGAGAAAAAATACTTTTTTAAAGGTTTAGTTTTAACAATTAATGTGATCTTGTTATACTTTTGATCTAGCTTTATAATGTATTATATTATATTATATCCTACTATTAAGAGAGTGGAATATCGAATATCATTATCATAAAGTGTTTGTTTACCCTTGTGGCTTTTGTAAAAAAAAAAAAATATATATATATATAATTATTTCCATTTTTTTTTCTTGTCACATGACTTATATTTGTCACCTGCTTTTGAGTGTGTCTGATTAAGGTGATCAACTGTTTTCTATAAAGAGATGAAGACACCAAATTAGGGTGTTTGGGATGTGGACACCTTTTTTCTATTTTTTCTCATTTTTATTTAGTTTAATTTGGTGAACTAAATTGACTAAAACTGAAATAAAAGTGACTAACAACTAAAATAAACTAAATAAATGACAAAACACATCAAAATTACATCAACTTTAAATGAAAATCTAGAATACAAAAATAAAAACTTATTTAAAATACTATAATAGTATTTCAATGATACTAAAACAATGCACATATGTAACATGTGTAACCGCTTTTCACCCTGAAACACACACACTCACACACAGACTATACTTAATTAATTAAAAGCACAATCTTTGGTTTGATAATAAAACTAAGCTAGATTGTGATTTCAGTTTTAATTCAATCAATTGTGGAGACACATTTACGGATTCTAATTTTACATTTGGTTGAATTATTAGCTGTTCATCAATTCACAAACCCCCATTTATGTCTCCCTGCTCTTTATCTGACTAAATGACCACTGATGAAATGAAATGACCACAAATGAAAAAAAACAACAACAAAAAAAAACAAGCCTGGATTCATATACAACCCTTGTTTATGTCTTCAAGTGAATCCGAAATGCATTGTCGGTTTTCACTTTTTTTATGACAACTGTGTCTCCAAACTGATATACCTGGAAAGAAGGCTAAATAAAGCTTAAGAACAAAGTGATTAAAATAATCCTCCACACATTACATACCATCTGATCCCAGTGGCAAAGACTTCATGGAGTCACGCTAACAGGTCGAGTGGGTAGGGCTCGGCACAATGACGGCCGTTCCTGCAGCCACGGCAGGACAGAGAAACCCGAGCACATGGATAAAAATGCATCACCACGGAAGCAGAAGACAACTCTGAAAAACAGAGAGGGAGAGGGAGTGCAAGACATCCAATACTAAACTCAAAGTCAATACAGAACATAACATCCAACATGGCTATGACACTTACCAACTCAATTAGAACCAAACAGACAATTCACAGTGTTACTCAAACACACAACAAACACATTTATTAATGAAACGACAAGTGTTGAGGGTTATGCATTACAATGAGCTATGTAATCAGATTACTTTTTTCCCCAAGTAATACGTAAAGTAATGCATTAGTTTTTTTTCCCCATTAATTGAGTGACAGTTCTGCTAACACACTTAGTAACATATACAGTGGATCAAAAAAGTCCAGTTGTTCTAAGACAAGAAAGGATATTGTTCAAAATTCATTAATAACTTTGATGAAAGGTTTTGATGCACTTCAAATGTTGACTACTGCAGTTACTTTTTTTAGGGAGCACAACACAATACACAATATTGTAATGCATTACTTTAAAAAGTAACTTTCCCCAACAATGCAAATTACAATAAAACGAAACGACACAAATCAAGGGTCTTTGGAACAGTATTTTTTTATTGAATGGCAGTTTCTGCATTGCAAAAATACAAAAATTACAGTTTCCCTATAGTTGATTTAAGCACCCATCATAGCTGGTTAGTACACATAACAAAGGCAGTGAATAAAATCAAGTTTACTAGGCACTCATCTGGCACAGTCAGGCGGGGAGTGGACTGAACTGGATTTTATAATATGTACCTATGTAGCATGTGGGTTAACACTTTCACAGCACAGGAGAACTTTTTTTAAACATGTTACCATAACAAGAACCTGTAGGGCTCAGTGTCACAATGCTGTTACAATTCTGAACACACGTTCAAAACTAGGTGAACAAAGCCTGAGAGAAAGGAGGAGAACATGCATGTGCTGGCATTGTCTCAATATGAATGTCTGCAGCAATAAATAAATATTGCTAAACTCTTAAACACTTTCTATTTCCATTTGTTTTTCATTAAAAAATAAACACGACTTCCAAAAATGACTTCTAGTATTTCATCAAATAACCAGTAATTTGTTTAAATACTTGAACTTTTTTTAAATCATGGCACCATTTCCATTCTGAAAGTAATCCTTTATAAATGATGTATCTGCACCAGTCCCTCATTTTTAAATTTAGAATTTTAATATTTGTTTAAAATGTACATATGCCCATATAATTCTCCCAGTTCAAATAAGCTTATTGGTTAAAATAGCAAGATAGTTGAAAAAAAAAAAAAAAAAAAGCAATAGTTGATTGAAAGCAATATTAGCATGAACAGTGTAAATCTACATCGAACATTTTGGCTGCTAAAACGGTATAAACTAAAACACAGTAAATAAAATATCATGTTCAGTGATAAATCATGCTGAAGGTGACGAGTGTGAAATATAGAAGAGGGCTTGAGGGATGCCATGGCAGTGGTCAAAGGTCATGACCTTAAACCTAAAACTCATGCCTCTTAGGCAAGGAAGACGCATACACTTAAAACGGCACACTTCAATTACAATCTGCTTTCCCAGGAGGAATAATGTTGTGTGTGCAGAACAGGAAGACTGTGTCTAAACACTGGAACTTCTATATGACACGAGGTCTGCTGATGAAGTGTAAAAGCTCTCTACTGCCATCTGTGCCATCATAATGTGCATTCAGTGGCACACAGACTATTTAAAGCAAAAAGGAATGTGCAAGAAACTGGGGTATATGCAAAAACAGCGGCATATATACAGGCATAATGACACAAAGCGTTATGAGAATATAAACACATTTCATTTAGGCAGAAACACAATTTGGAATGCAACATCAATCTGGAAGTTTTGGAATTACAGAAATATCTGTAGAATGATCAAGTGTATTGATATGCATCATATTAAATGGTTTGACAATTAACTATTATATCCTAAACATAAAGTGAAATAGTGTCACAGAGTAAAGAAGTCCTATTAAAAAAAGCTGCCATGGTGCATACAGAATAACTTTAACTGATGTTGATACAGTGTATGTAAAGTTGCATTAAGGAAACCTAAGATAAGAGTAAATCTGCTCAGCTCAAATCCACTGAGTGAAATGTGAGGAGGAGTGAAGTATGGTACTGGCACAATGTTAGAACGCATGTTTAAAGGGATACTCTACTTTTTTTTTTGGAAATACGCTCATTTTACAACTCCCCCAAAGTTAAACTGTTGAGTTTTACCGTTTTTGAATCCATTCAGCCGATCTACGGTTCTGGCGGTACCACTTTTAGCATAGCTTAGCATACATCACTGAAGTGCACAAGACCATTAGCATTTCTCCCCCAAAAATTACCAAAGTGTTTCGATATTTTCCTATTTAAAACTTGACTCTTCTATAGTTACATCTTGCACTAAGACAGACGGAAAATGTAAAGTTGCGATTTTCTAGGCTGATATGACTAGGAACTATACTCTCATTCCTGCGTAATAATCAGGAAACATCACTGTCGTACCATGAGTGCAGCAGGCGCGATGACTACACAAACTTAGTCCCGGTCACGTTGGAAGCTGGGCACTATTTTCAGGCGCTGCGTCATAACATTACGCCTGCTGTACTCATGGTACGACAGTGAAGTTTCCTGATTATTACGCAGGAATGAGAGTATAATTCCTAGTCATATCAGCCTAGAAAATCGCAACTTTACATTTTCCGTCTGTCTTAGTGCACAATGTAACTACAGAAGAGTCAAGTTTTAAATAGGAAAAATATCGAAACATTTTGGTAATTTTTTTGGGGAGAAATGCTAATGGTCTTGTGCACTTCAATGATGTATGCTAAGCTATGCTAAAAGTGATACCGCCAGAACCGGAGATCGGCTGAATGGATTCAAAAACGGTAAAACTCAACAGTTTAACTCTGGGGGAGTTGTAAAAAGAGCCCATTTCCAAAAAACGTGGAGTATCCCTTTAAGCATGCAACTGTATGTGTGTGAAATGTAGAGGGTGTCATCAAGCTGCTCTGAATTTACCAATGAAAAGTTCATGGTTTGGCTTTAAAAAGGCTTCACAATTACAAAACTACTGAGGGGCAACAAAAACATACAAAGAAAAAATGTTTAGAAAAAAATAAATATAAGTAAAAAAAATGATTAAAAAACAGTTGCCTTTAAAAAAAAAATATTGGAATAAAAAACTTATTTTTAACCCTAAAGTTTATCTATCATGAACAAAAATGGATATTTTTTTCACATAGACTCGGAAATGTCACCTTCACTCTTTCCTAACCAAATTCAAAAAGAAGAAAAGAAAGAATATATGGAGAATGAATACTAAATATTTTTAAGTGCACATTAGAAGACAAAGTTCTTATGATTAAAAAAAAAAAACTCTAAAAGCTGATCTTAGCAAATGCATGCTAAATAATGTACAAATGTATTGCACTGAGGAATGTGAAATAGATGATACCTGGAAGATGTAGATTTGCATGTTTGTATGCTGAGCAAACAGCGGGTGATGGATGAACACACACGTGTGCTGAGCTCCCAATACTGCATCAAAATCAGTTCTACGGGCAGTGTGTGTTATGTGTGTGCTTTGTGCATGGGCAGTGTGTGCATGTGTCTAGTTGTTGGGGTAGTACTTGGGGAAGAGGTAGAGGTCTTTACAGAGGGAGCTGGTGAACTCGGACATCTCTTTACAGCGATGATGGGCTGAACCAGGTGCGTATCCCTCTCTGCTTTTAATTCGACCGTTCACCTATAGACAACAGAGTGAACCAAATACTTTTAGGAAGTAAAAGCCCTTTTAGCATAATTCCAAAAAAAGCTCACTTTAAGGTTGTGGTATACATGTCTTTTTGCTATGAAATGTTTACATGTCTTTTTCAAGTAAATATAAGATTAATATTTATATTGTTAGTAATATTTCAAGATGACCACTTATTGGTGTGAAGCAACGGAAGATCACTTAATTATCCATGCATTGCATTTTTAATCTATTTTCTATTAAAATGTGAGTATTAAATATGATACAACAGACTTTTGAGGAAGGTATATTTGTACATATTTCAATTACAATTGTATTGCATTATATGTTTTGCAACCACTAGAAAAACTACAGAGCTTTGATCATAAAAATAAGCATTTAAATATAATATTAGTTAGACATATTATTGGGAGATGTCAAGAATCAACTGATATTTATATCAAGTAGTCTGCTATTATACTGTTATAAAGATCTAATCGATTTACATTACAAGCTATCAGAAGTCCATATTGCCACAAAAATAAGGGATGCACCAATACCACTACTTTCATTTTTGGTACTTGCCGATATCTATATTTTCACATTTGTCTTATATATATATATATATATATATATATATATAGGGTAGTGAGACCAAAATAATATGAATCATATTCTTTGCTTTTGCAATATTAGTTTCTTTAGCAAATACATATTTCCTTCAGTTATTTTAATGCTTAATTAAGCATGTTAAAAAAAGGTATTGTATGAGCTTCTGTTACTTTTACTGTTCATTCTTTGCTCAATCATATTTTATCTTGCATTTAATATCACAGCGCATATTTATAGCTGATCCTCTAGATCATGTCACAGATGGTAAAAAAATTTGTCTACTTAAAAAAGAGATAAGAGAGAGAAGTTTTACCTGCACAAGCATGTCTGACAGGTGTGTGTTATTGGCTCTCTGTCTGAAGGCTGTGTTCAGCTCCTGAATAAACCAGGACCCTTTCTTGGTGTTTCTCATCGCAGCAGTGCCTGAAGCACAAAACATGCACAAAACGCAACGCATCAGCAATCTGCTCAGCATCTAAATGTGACATGATGAATGAAAATAAAAAAACTTTATATAGTATAGGATAGTTCACTTTGAAATTAATTTTCGATATGTTTTAGCTTACTTCAAGGGCATCCAAGATGTAGGTGTCTTTGTTTCCACAGTTTGTTTGTTAATTTGGACATCTCTGTGCATGCTCTTTTAGGAGATCCCCATAGACTTCCATTATATGACTGACAGACAAAAACAGTTTGACCTAAAAATATTAATATTGAAAATAATACTGTGGAAACAAAGACACATACATCTTGGATGTCCTTAGGTGAGCTAAAACATATCAAAAATTAATTTCAAAGTGAACAATCCGTTTAATGTGTGAAAAAGGAATATACAACAATGTGTACACACTGAAACCTTTGAGGGTGGCGAAGCCACAGATCATATCAGATCTCTGGGGTAGTTTGACTCTCAGACTCTCCCTTTCTTTCTCCATCCTCACTTTGTTGTCTCTCTCCTCCTCTCTCCCAGCATCCCTCTGTTCACAGCCTGGAGACTGAGTCCGCTCCTGGCCATCCAACTGGTCCACGCCATTGTCCATTTCCTCTGAAATACAAAGAAAGGTTTGTTTTCTTGCTGGTTAACAATTTAACACCATGCCAGCTTCCATCACTATTTAGGGCCTGAGCACCGATGGTGTGAGGAGGACCCTATTGAAATTGCTCTGGAATTTATATTTCACGGCCAAGTTAAAATACAATAAACTCAACTCAGACACAAATCTATTCAAATGTTTCAGCTGATTAAACAAATGACATTTTGGCATGAGGCATGTAATGGTAGATCTTAACCTCATTTAAGCAAACGAAACAACCGATTAATATGCAGATTTGTGTCATTTTTCAAGTATTGTATCATTCAGTGAATGTTACAGCATTTATATCTGAGAAATACTGCTATATATACATTGCACAATACACATTTCATTAAAAACATATAATATATATATATATATATATTACCAGCCAAAACCATGACTATTCAGTCCATCTCATCCATTTGTTTGGGTTTTAATTCTTAAAATTTGTTTTTGTAAAAATTCAAATTTGTATACAAAATTTATTCTTGTAAGCACTGAAACCTTTAGATCAAAATCTTTTTTAAATAATGAGAAAGTTATTTTTCCATTGTTATTTTAGTATTTATTATATAATACTTTAGTATTTATTAGTACACACACACACACACACATATATATATATGTACATGTATTTAGTATTATTAGTACATACACGTGTGTATATATATATATATATATATACACACACACACACACACACACACACACACACACATCATATATATATCTTAATTTCAATTAATGAAAACCTTCAATTAATTAGTTTCAATTAATTTTGTATATTTAAAAGGTTAGTTCACCCAAAAATGAAAATTCTGTAGGCAATTACTCGCCCTCATGCTGTTCCAACCCTGTAAGATTTTCGTTCATCTTCGAAATACAATTTTAGATTTTTTTGATTAAATCTGAGAGCGGTCTCACTTCTTCATTGGCTTCTATGTAATTTCATTCTGCCAGACCAGAAAAGTTAGTACATTGTTAAAATAGTCCAAGTGACTACATTGTCTCAACCTTAATTTTATCAAGCAATCTCTAGAAGCCTATGAGAGGAGTGAGACAGCTCTTTCATCAAAATTATCTCAATTTGTGTCCCGAAGATGAACGAAAGTCTTACGGGTTTGGAACAACATGAGGGTGAGTAATTAGTGACAGAATTAATTTTTTGGGTGAAAACCACTTAACTGTCACCGTCCCACAGGTGGGACGTTTGCCACTATATTTTTAAAACAATAATATCTTAGTAAATACCTTAAATAATATTGACAAACTATATCATTTGAAAGCTTACAATCTCTAGTTTCCATATTTGGTGACTGATTTTCAAAATATATTACAGAGGAGCCATAATTTATCAATATAAAACAAGAATATTTTCATACTCATAAGGCGTGTTCAGACCTTTATTTTAAAATAGCAGTAAACATGAAAAATCATGAAAAAATGGTAGATACCTCAGTTTGTTTTCATGCTTAAAGTTCAAAAGATAGAATCCATTCAATTATATTGGAAAAAAAAGGTCTGAAAAGTTTGAAATATCAAGAAAAAAATAATAAATTCACCATTTGTGACGTGGCAGCTAGCTATGACTTACATGCGTGTTCTTTGTATGTGTTTCTTAGAGGTTCAATTCATATCAAAATCTGCCAAACTTCCCATGCTACTTCTGAATAGGATCTCTACTTCAGAAATTATATGAAAAATGTGAAAATAATGGTTCATATCACTCAAAACACGAATGGAAATGCAGACGCCCTTATATGGGCAGTAATGGAGTCTGATTGTGCCCTAGTGAAAAAGTTTGGTACTGCGCTCAAACAAAATCTTACTGAAAGCTCATTTTTTGAGATATCAACCTAAAATTTGAAACACAACTTGTTCAGATTTTTGGCTTTGATCTTTCTGCCATTTTAGAGTAGCCCAGGTTTTGAAAACATATATTTTATGTAAAATATGAATAATTAATATTTTTACATTGTACATTTCCATAAACTCAAACTTCTATAACTTTTTTTCTGTTTCACTTTCTTAATTTATTTCACTTCTACAAAAATCTGCCAAATGTCTTCTTTAAAACAAGACCAATCATATGTTTATATTCCAAAGCATTCTTGAATTACAACCATTTAAGTTCGAAATGTGCATTTTCATGTCTATTCAAAAAAGGGGGGGTGACAGTTAAAGGTGCAATGTGTAACAAAGTTGAGTATCTATTAACAGAAATGCAATATGACATCCATAACTATGTTTTCAGTGGTGTATAAAGAACTTACTTAATTAGCCGTAATGTTTTTATCACCTTAGAATGAGACATTAATAGCTCCATAACCGAGGGAATCCCCTTCTATGAAGGTCGCCATGTTGTGACGTCATATTCCTACCGTAGCCGAACGTGAACAAACAGCGCTACAGAACGCGTTTCATCACTACCTTGAAAGAGAAGTAGCGGAAAGCTGGAAGCTAGCCTTACACTCCGTGAGTAGTGACTTTTCCCTTGTGAGTGGTGTAAAATATGTAGTTGGGATTGTTTCATGTAACTTAGTTCTCCCTCGCTGTGTTATGGGTTTGTTATGTTGGGGATAGATGTGCTGTTACGTTCGTGAGACAGCTGATGATTAGTATTCATGTCATTGACCGTAAAACAGTACGTTACAGGAATCACTAACCCGTCGATAGAGACTTTTACTAAAGTCTTTTATCACTAAAGTCGATCGCGAAGAATTTTAAAAATCAGAGAAAAAAAGCCTATTGTGTGTAGTAAATAGTATCTATGGGATGCGGAGATGACATGATTGTAACAGCGCGCGCACTTCCGACCTTTGGACTCATGCGGACGCATCCCAGCTCAGCCACAGTAACAGCTCATATTAGCCAGCTAAACTATTACTACCCTGTTAGAAAAAATATATAGCTGCTCCCTCGCTGTATTATGGGTTTGCTACAGTATGTGGGGAGAAATGTGCTGCTGGTTACGTTTGTGAGACAATCAGCTGATTATTATTTTATTAAATTATATATTAAAACCCTTGATCCTCACCTGACTATGGCTTTGTAAACAGACATTCATGATGTGGTTTATAATGGACTGTGGTACAGAAACAGTGACAATGTTACACACTCTTGGCTTACTCTGGCTATTCTCTGCTGTCTCAGCCGACGAGATGTTTGTCCCGTTTTAGCAACCGTAGCTTCTTCGAAAGGGAGGGGTGAGCAGTGGGCTGAGCCCTTAGTGCAAACCTGGTGCAAACTCGCAACCGAACCACTAGATGTCGCTAAAAGTCACACATTGCTCCTTTAACAGGTTAAATATATATTAAAAATCACTGGTTAAAGAACCGATAACACTCACCTCCTCGACAAGCCTGAATGAAGAACATCTTTGGCTTATTCTGGAGCAGAGGGCAGCGGGCGTTGTCAAAAACCTCAAACACCCAGTCCAACTGAGAGACAGAGACATTGAGGAGTTTAATCTCTGTCTGTGGTTTGAAACTCTGATATCTAAAGGAATCTTTTACAAGGAAGTAAATGTACTTCCCTTTATAAACGTACAACTGTATGTCCAACTAAAAACTAGGTATTCAAATCAGGCGCACCTCCACTAGCTGTCCGTCTGTCCCATAAATAGATCCTTCAACACCATGAGAAAGTAAACACACAACAGCACAGTCATACTCTGCATGATCCTGCCGCTGGGCAAACTGTTCAAGGCACCCACGCATTGCCTGAAAAACACACAAGAATCAAAAAATTATTAATAAATCACTTTTCTTCGCAGGGCAGTCTGACTCTGCAGTGTATTCAACTCTCACCTCTGCTGTTAGGTCTTTGTGCAGGCAGACTGTGAAATCCATCTCTGTGAAAAGTCTCCTCAGCATCTCCTCATCAACCTCTCCTCCCCTCCGGATGTCCAAATCAGTGTTTGCAGAGTCAAACCTCACATTACTCAGCACCAGGGCCAATCCTCGTGGGCAGGAGCGCATTGGGTAAGACTAAAAGGAAGGACATTTGCATAGAGGATCACACTGAGCTAAAGTAGAGTAAATATATATGCTAATAAAGTGGGTATTTGTGCATGTGTGCGCATTGAAAGGAACAGAGTTTGTGTCCTTATACCTGTGATCTGTGGGACTGGTAAAATTCCGGTGTGCAGGGAAGTACCGCTGTGGTCACGGGACAGTCAGCATCTAAACCCGTCTCCATGGACTCTAAAACATACAAAATATATATATTTGCATATACTTTTATAACAAGTTAGCTTCTGCTCCTCTAATTTGATTGGTGGAGGGGGTGTTCCAAGAGCACTAAAATGTATTATAAAAGTTATTGTTAACTAAAAGCATAACAAATCATTTTCTGTAATTTTATTATTAGATGGGGAAAAAAAAAATATATATATATATATATATATCATTAATTAACTATTTTATAAAATTAAAATAAAACTACAGAAATTGTAAAAAAATAAAAGCACATAACAAAATTACAAACAAAAAAAAAAAAAAAAAATTAAAGCTACACTAGGCAACATTTTGATCTAAAAAAAAAAATAACAAAATGTTATTTAATGAGAGAGTTTATCTTCCAAAACTTTAAGTCTTTACTTTACCCAAATACACAATAGTAATGATTTATAATTTAGAACTGTCAGGACATATTTTGAAAAACATTGCATAAATACAACATTTGCCTGTGCGTGTCACATCATAAATGTACACAAAGAAAAGTAGCTATGGCTGTCGGTAGTGTGAAGCTAAAAAATTGTCGTCACAACGAATGAGAATTTGACCATGTATCATTAAAAACGGCAAATCTCCATGGAATATTATAATTTATTTGGCCATACTCTCTGATAGGATGTCCTGTATCCATATGCATTCATCCGTGTGGAGGAGCAAAGCACAACAAAAACAACGCTCTTCCACAACTCATGCAGTTTTATGTTTTAACTGCTAGAGGGCCAAAGGTTACATAGTGTAGCTTTAAAATGAAAATACAAAATAAAAGTTAATTCAAACTATCATTAAATACTATTATAGTACATGCATATTACTAAAATAACTGACAGATATACTGATATAACAGACGTTCACTATTTGTGAACTCTGCTTATCAGTGATTGTGCGCACATTAGATAAATTCTGCCATGACATTAGCATAGTTTTACATTGTGCACAAACACAAATAAAAGCACACTCGAGTGCTCACCGTAAGTCCTGGCTCTTTTTGCAGGTATCACACATTCCTGAGTTGGAAGAGATAGTGGGGGCTCTGAAAAACTTTCCTATAAAGATTTAAAAAACACACACACACACACACACAAAATCACTCATCTACATTAGCTACTACAGGCTTTATGTGTGAATGCATACAACACAAAGTTCAAGTCAGTGTATTACTCACTATTCCAGGTGAAAGGAGAGTTGGTACTTGTCTGTTTGGTTTTTGTGAAAGAATCACTGCAGTTTGGGTGTGGTAAACTGGTGCACAATATGGACGTTGCTACACAGTAACTTCCCTTTAGTTCTACTCTATCTCCCTTTTATTCTACTGACCCAGCTCTGACCTCTGTGGGTGGCTCGATTTCTATACGTCTCATGGTCATAAGATTTACACCACAACTCTTCCTGGCACTTACTGTCAGGGAAGATTTTGTATTTTGGATAAGAACATTTTAAATAGTTTATTTTATTATGCATAGTTTATTTATTAAAACTGCCAATATAAACAAAACAAATATGCTTTAAACCCTTGTCATTAAGTGCAGATCATCAAGTAAATAACTGCTTTAGAGAGTACAAAAACTTAGAATAATGATGCACAAATTTTCTTTCTCTGAATACAGCACTTCTGTTTTCCTTGCCTCCCTGTTTCTTCTGTCATCACTAAGAAAGACTTTCCAAGTCCCTAATTACTTGATCTCTAGGACTGCCCCCTAATAGTCGACTAATCCTTTTTTAAATTGGCCTGTATCTTTCAACATATTTTTTGATGTTTGTTCATGTTTATTTCGTTCTGTAACGTAGTAAAGAGGAAGGAATTGGATCGCGTTCACTCGCAATCTCAAATTTTGTGGTGATTGCATAAAGTAATCAAAAGTTACAGCATTTGGAACCAAGATAGTCTTTTTGTTCAGTCCTTGATGCCCCCTAATGGGCATTTTTAAAATCGTTCCTCCATGAGGAATATCTTGTGATCAACGCAATAGATTACTTTGTACTGCCGGTGGGACAATTGGGGTTATACATATGCGATTAGTCAACCAATCGCTTAAATGAGTGTCTAATAGTCAACTAAAAAATGTTTAAATCGAGGGGAGCCCTATTGAACACTGCAACCAATATGTTCTTCTAGAAACCGGTCAAGTCAGTCTAACTGGGTGTGATCCTGAAGTGGAGGCAGCAACTCACGTCTTTCTCAGTGAAGTCCCTAAGCAGTCTGCAGAGGTGCTGTTGCTCTGTCGCCTTAAGAGCAGCACAGAAGCTGCTAAATGCCCGAGGGCCACGTTTGGGCAAAAGAAACAACAAATGGCGACTCTTGCCCTGGGACGTCGATTTAGCCTGAAAGATTCAAATCATGCCAAGGTTAAAAATAATTGAAGCATTATTTATGAGGCTTTACACTAGAGGTCAGATTTTCCCAATAACGATAGCCAAGTTGGTTGATTAATTAACCAATAGCCAACTGATACTGAATCAAAACATAAGTGCTGAATTTAATGCAAAAATAAAGAGCATTGACTGAACCATGACAGTGTATTGAACTTTTGAAATAAAATATAGAAATGATCATATATTTAGTGAATTAATCCAAAACAATTAAAATAATGTATATGTGGACGTGACTTCGGAAACTTTGCAGTGTCTGTGTGGCCGTTGTTCCTCTTAGCAGCATGAAAAACAAAACTTTTTTTAATATATATATATATATATATATATATAAAGTGTGGAAAGAACAGTCTCTTTGTAATCACTAAAAAGCTGTCACTCATTTCTAGGGTTGGGTCTGGTTCAAACATTTTCCCTTTTCAATACTCTAGAGGCAATTTTGTCGGTGTAAAATATAGATGAATCTGTATTAAAGTTACAAAAGCTATTCAGTCAAGATCAGGAAGTGATTTTCTTTTTTGACCGATTTACAGGTTTATTTTAGGCTGCTGTCACTAAGACCCAATGAACAAATAACATAAAAAAACTGCCACACATGCGTTTTCTTTCCCAACTGTTTAGGTTCACTTGAGACATAACCTACTGTTGTTTAAGTAGGATATTTTTTATTTATTATGATATTTATTCTGTTCACAAAAAATAGCTCAATAAAATTTTCGCGACTTCTTTGGTTTGAAAGGATTAAAAATCACATTAA
This sequence comes from Pimephales promelas, assembly GCF_016745375.1. The sequence continues at coordinate 1,575,918 of NW_024121455.1, forward strand.
AATGCGCACACAGGAATCGATAAGTGGAATCAAAATTTAAATTTTATAGCAAGTATTCGATTCCACAATTGGAATCGATTTGCGATTCCCAACCCTACTGAAGAGATCAACAAGCATGTCTACGATTGGCTATACTGCTCAATGCTAAAACACTTTTTAAATAGAAACCTTTGTTGATCTCCAGAGGGCAAATACAAATACGCACCGGACAGTTTGCCAAATGTGATTAACTAATATGCACCCTCTAGTCCCCGTAGAACTCAACCCTGTTGAAATTGTTATATTCAATTGAATGTACTCTCTTTTAAAGCATATTGTGATTAGACTAGTAAAAAATAAAAATATGTATTACAGTGAAGATTTTTTTTTTTTTTTACTGAAATCAGATGCGTTCCTGACTTGTTACGCATCTTTCGGCTGCAGGAACATATCACTCACGTCACCTTGCAACTTAGCTGGCTAACAAATGCCAGCTGTATATAAACTAATGCATAAAGACCGTAATTATAATGACATTTAAACGTTTGTATTTTTTGTCCCATTGTTCTAATCACTCGAGGTACCAATGTTAACGCCCTCTCAGCCTTGTTGGCAGACAACTGCTCTTCTCTACTAATGCAGCATATAGGATTTTAAGATATGCCAGCGTGCTCTGTAGTTTACTTTATACAATCACAATTAATCACAATTATTTTGCTCAAAATTATAATTTATTTTATTAAAAACGGTTCCTATACACTTAAAAAACGTGTAGGTGGAACAAATTCATTTAACCAACGAAAATGACATAATACAAAACTCGTGGTTTTGATGAGCGCTTTGCGATCTGTAGTTTGTTTGATTTTCTAAGCGACACAATTCGTTTGCACACAAGGCAAACCACAGCTTAAAATCGGTTAAAGTGTTGATTACAGCATTCCCTTTTGAATTTAAGTTGCAATATTTTCTGTTTACAATTTGCAGTGATTTCATGTGGATCTAAAATTACGCTTTACACTTACCATTATGCTCTCTGCCATGTTTTCTGTGAGGATTCCATCTTGTTGCAGACACTGGATCAGAAGATCATCCACCACTAAATCCTGCAGCATCATGACAGAGTTCTTTCTGAGCGCTAGCCTCTCCCATTCTTTCATCCCACACTCTCCCAGCATGATGAACCGCTAAATTAATAACAGACATAAGTTACAAAACATTCATTGTAACAAAGTTTATATAAAACAAACTTTGGTTTTTGTTTACTGTAAAACAATAACAGATATAAAAAATATAAATCTAGACATATAAATATCAAATTATAAAAAATATATACATAACATAAGCAACTGGTCATTTATTATTATAAGGAAAATGAAGCGTATTCAAAGTAACATTATAAGACTGCATTGTAACATTACTTCATTTTTATTAATTGTTTATGAAGTACTGAGATCCCAGTAGTATTTGTTGTGGTGATGGTTTCAAATGATATCAAATTAAAACTATTTTATTATAGTTACTTCTTTAGTATTGACAAATAATGATAAAAAAAAAAGAATTTAAGAATTTAATTTAATTTCTTTTTTACTTTTTATATATAGAGATTTTGGGGTGAAAGTGACCTTTCCCTAACCCGAATCACATAAAATTACAAGTTCGCACACACACACACACACACAGGTGAGGAGTGTCAACTGATCTAACGTTACATGCCTTCACACACCGTTCTGCTAGTGTCTGTCTGCTAATGCTAAAGTTACAAGCCAAGGTTCACTTTACCTGTTGTGCTAAAGCCCTCGTCGTGTGAAGATGGCAGTAAAAGACACTACACGAATGACGTATGAAGGATGATGTTGATTTGAAGTAAATCCAGAATTATGAATACCAACTCGCGCTGCGACTAGCTTAGCATGCTAATCAAAACAAAAACACAATCACAACTGTCAATATAAAACACGTCTGACAGCATAAAAGCAGAACAGCTATTAAACTGCAGCTCAAATCGCTTTTTTTTACCCTTTCCGATATCAAGTTGGCGACCAATAAAAAAATAAACTAAATTAACAACGAGCTACACAATACTATTATTAGCTGTCAGGTGCTAGCGCTTCATACGAGCTTTGTTTTTCTAGATGCGGAATTCGTCCTTTTAAACTTCATTGTCTCTTTGTTTTTCGTCGTTGTTCACGAGGCTACACGCGGAACGACAGAGTTTGTGCTGAAAAACGGACGAGTATTTTAAAATATAACTGACAGTACGCCGATTCTCTCTGTACAAACTTCCGCGGGTCCTGATGCAGCGAGGCAGCCAATCGGCATTGTGTGTGAAGATGATTGACGCGAGCAGCAGCCTATCACAGCCCCGTCCGCCCACTAAAGGGACTGAAATCAGGCTGATATTGATGTTTAATACACTTATTTGAAATTTTAAACTTGAAAGTTGTGTAATACCACACAGACGTTTCCATGGTGTAAAATTAACATTAAATACCACCAGCAGCAGTACAAGACTAATTTCTGTTCACTGAGCAGTCAATTTCAAGTTTTCATATTTCCCAGACTTTTTCAGTATAAATAAATGCAATAAATCTAATAAATCCTAGACTGTTTCAGTCACAGTACAACCTCAATCTTGTCAATCCTCGAGAAAAAAAAAAAAATGTGTGTGCATACATAAAAGTGCATACACAATTCAGTAATCAAACACTTTATTCATACTTTCCAAAGCACACAAAATGAATGTTTTCACACTAAAATTGTAAAGAACACAAAAACAGTTGCAAGAACAGTAAAGTCACCTCTTTTCACAGGCCTGTATCTCATGAAGCACACCGGAATAACATCAAGTCAAATGCGTCATACCTTTATGCTATTAATATGGACTCTTATTTATTAAAGCAAAGCATTTCTAATCTGATACTATAGAAGTGCTTTTCAAAGAGTCTCTAACTCACCTTTAGACACAGACCAAAACTTAAATGGTACATAATAGTAGAGCACCTTATAACTATCAGCTTTGTTTCTCCTGATCTTGTAAATAGTTGTAATGCTATGATCTATAGCTCAAAAACAGGAGTGTTTATGCTCATTTATGATGATCTCAGCACCTCAAGGGCATAAAGAAAATGAAATGACTCCACTAAAAACAAAATCAAGCTTAAAGCATCAGTGCATTCAAACACATGATACATTAACAAAAGTGTAGAAAGAAAAATATACTGCTGCTCTGTCTTAATCTGAAATTTTGCACTGTGGTTTCCACTGAGGCTTTACAGTAATTCCTACTGTATGAAATAGATTCCACAGTCAAAGAATCACATTAATATTTGCAACATCAAAAAGTCAAAAAAAGAACAAAACCAACCATATGGAAACGCATTTCCTTTCAGATTTTCTTTGAAGTTGTTTCACTTTAACTGTTAATTGTTGTCAGCGGTAATGCGCCACAGATGACTTTCTCCAAGAATACTCTTTTCCTCAAATATATCCAATTTATCGTTAATAACATATTTCAGAAACATTATAACAGGCTGAAGAGGTAGGCCTGATCCTTGTGTAACTTCTCCACACTAACATAATATTCAATTTGGAATGTAAAGCGAAGCATATTTGTGAGTACAGTTTTTCAAATAAACAATTTCAGTGACTTTTTGGAAAATTCTGAAAAAGAAAATTCATGTTTAACATTGATTGAGTTGGAGCATGAGCTTAAAAAACTTCATTTCAGTTTAAGCAGACATTGATTAACCATTCAAATGGAAATAAGTACTTGTACTTTATACCAAACTACATCTAAGTGGTGACCATATCACACAGTCAAGCAGCATCGATGTCTTTTACTACCTATAGACTGAAAACAGGGGCATCAAATCTATCTGAGGGACTTTGGATTTCTGAATACTAGTTAGCAAACACCAAATTAACATTTTAAGGGATAAACAGAGAATAAGTGCTATTGGGAAGTAAAAAAAAACAGCAGCACTTCTGAACTAGGAACACGCCTGCTGAATTGAACATCTCTCTTTGGGTTTCAAAACCATAAACTGTCCAGCCTCTGTTCATTGGTTGTTATGATTTGGTCACATGGGAAGTAAATGGTCATCCCTTTCTTCTGGCTCCTCCCCAAGAGGTTCAGTAGCCACACCTCTGTATGTGGGGGGTTCCTCTCGGTTACCACGGGATCGGCAAACGAAATCACATCCGTCCTGTTAGGGTAATAAAAGGGTATATTTGGTTCATAAAAGGAAAAAAAGAATGACTGAAACAGGAGACAGAGACCTATATACGTATTTACACCTACAGCAGATAAGTTGCCGATCTGTGACCAAAAGGCATAGTTGGGGAACTGTTCAACTCCCTTGGCTCCAACTACCAGTCGCTGATAGAGGAATCCACCGGTAAGATACAAAGCCAGGCAGGAGAATACACTATGAACAGCATACAGGAACATTACATGTAAAGTATGTGCAAAATACATGAATGTTTTGCCACTAATGGTGTGATGATCTCTCTGACAATGTTGAAGCACTCACACAATAAGGAATATGGAGCCGCCACTGAGTTTGGATGGGGTTTTTTGACAGAGTACATCAGTGTCCAGCTCAAACAGGTAATAACAGCCCTCTTTTTTCTTATTGTCCTCCAAAACCACAAAAAAGTCATTCTAACAAAACACAAAGCAATAAATGATTAATAAGAAAATGGTAAGTTGATTAGGTTATTCTGGCTATTGTCATGCTAAAAGCTACACTATCTTGCATATCTGAGATAATTGTTTAGTCTAAAAGTGACAATGCACTAATGCTAGTAGCCAGCCAGGGCTTGACATTAAGGGGATACTCCACCGTTTTTTCATATTAAACTATGTTATTCCCTCAACTAAGACGAGTTGATCCATACCTAGATCGGCATTTTAACCTTATTTTGTGTGTATTTGACCGTTTACGCGCAGTAAGGAGCGAACACAAAGCTTTAAGGTGCGATGACAAAATCTGCGGGAATGAGTAAAAATTTTCCCAAAATTCAAGCACTTTACCACCAACAATATTCATCCGGAGCAAAAGAAACGCATGAGTGAGGGAAGGCGGGTTTGTTCTACGAAAACTAAAGTAAACACAATTTTTTTAAACAAATGTACATAACAAAACTACTAAAACACGAAAAGTGTTTCTGAACTGTCACTATTGTCATTTAATGCAACAAGGATAGCCAAAGTCAACAGATTTTACAAATAGACCTACCAATCCCTGTGTAAAAATAAAATAATGATGCTGCCATGTTTCTTAAGTTATTTTTTTGGAAATTCGTCACTCTGACCCCACTCTACAAAACATATCAATCCATGGCATTTAATATTTTGGCTTTCATCACTTGTAAAAAATATGAAAAGTTTCTGAAATGTGGTTGTTTGGACACAGAATGACCGACAGTCCTGCTCAGCTGAAAAGGTTAAACATTTTCAACTTCAATTCAACGAAGTTGAAAATGAATATGTGCAGGTGATCCCACAATTCCAAACAACCATTTCCACTGAATATATCTCAACAAGCAATCTATGCCATATTCAAAGGATAAAAAGTTCATACCTTAGCATTTCCGTTGCATGAAATCATAATCATGGCTTTTCTTGCCTCTCCTGAACAGTGGTTGTCATAATTCTTACCCCCCTCATAGATTAACAAAATCCAGTCACCTGCACCAGGAATAAAAGCAGATCTATTGTAGAAAATGAGTTAACAAGTTTCCTGTGACACCTGTAATAATAATTTAATAAAATTTGATCTGTGTATTATATGTGTTGTTGCAAAAGAACAATGTAATTCATGTATGGAAATGTAATTCAATTGGCTTTATGCCCAGTTGCACTACTTCCTGAACTTCAGCCAGCTCCTTGTTTCCTGTCTGCCATTATTGGGCAAACTTGATTAATTCAGGTGTGTCTGATTATTGTTGCCATGACTACTGAGGTCAGGCACACCTGAATTAATCAATTTGTCCAATAATGGCAGACAGGAAACAAGAAGCTGGCTGAAGTTCAGGAAGTAGTGCAGCTGGGCATAAAGCCAATTGGAAAAAGATACTGAAGACCATAATGGGTTCAGAAAAGTCCACCTGTAGTAAAAAAAGAAACAAAAGCAGGCACGTCATTCTAGAGGTCAAGCAACGTAACATACTTCCTTTAATGGCTCGTGTTTGATTGTAGTTCCCAATTCGGACCAGCACATCAGGTTTCTCAGTTTTCTGCACAAGACCTGCATTCTTCATTCCGGCAGCATCTCCACACACCTGAAAAATGTACGAATATGGTTCCCCATCTTTTCCTTTCACGGTGAAGCTGTTCAGAGTGAATATGAGGATAGTTAGGGAGTTGACACCTTTAATAAGACCAGCACAACCTGCAAACATGAATGCAAGACTACTGTAACTTGCAAAAAGCTGGTTTACCTTTGATTGGTGAGAGGTTCTAGCAAAATGAGCGCATTTTTCTCAGATTCGCTGGATGAAATGAGCTGGCAGTTGTCCGTGTTGAGCTTAGCTTGCACTCCAGCAAGTAGTACAAAAAGAGGAGTGATTATTCTCACAGACAGCAACATGACTTTCAGAGGTGATGCCTGATGGGAAAGGGGCATTAAATAAACGTGTCAGTGAATGTCTCTATCGACTGAATGACGCCTGCAATCAGTACATAAAAACCCATGACAGAATTGTGGGCAGTGTAACAGTAGCATTACACAATACAGAATATATACACATGTAATGCATATTGTATTATACAATCATGTGTTCTGTGATTAGTAAAGAGCTCATGAACAACAATTTGACAAACGGTGTCCTTTTTCTTGGTTAACTTCAATCACTTTTGGTCTCTTATAACATATTGCATATTTTATATCATTTTATTCAGCTATTAGTTATTTTTTACTGTCCACTTCACAAATACAATAAATCAAAAACTCTGAAATATTGTCAAATATTTTTGCTCAAATATGATTCATATTTTAGCTAGCTACCATAACACTATAAAAGGGTTAAAAATGAATGTCATGAGTATTTTTTTCAAGTATACGTCATATTTATAAAGACCACAGAATGAACCCATTACTTTATTTCGAAAATACAATTTTATAAAACTCGAGGAAAATTGCAAACTGTGCATGTTTACTAACGTTACAACGCCTGGTTCTAATGCCAAACACGATGAAATAATCTGTACGTGATATTACTGAAAACGGTCCGAAAAGACAAAAAAACTTAAACTGCATCGATCAAAGTTCAAATTACGTTAAGCAATGAAGCAAACGGTAATTAATAACTTTAATTAGGAAACCACATACACAAGCTGCTGTTAGCATAAGCTGCCATCTTTATTATGTAGGCAAATAAATAAATGCACAAAGTTAAACATTAACGTACCTTTCGGAATTTTTATGACAGTGTTAACTGTAGAAAAATTAAAAGTGGAAGGTCTCAACTAGTTGTCAAGATGTGGACACCCAGCCTGGGGTTCTTCTTTCCAAAAGTGTCGCACTAGAATTGATGTCCTTAAACAATACTTAACGACATTCTATCAAAATATACGGTAGTATCGATAATTACACAGTGAATAAACAAACTTCGGACAATATTAGCGTTAAAACAATTGCATAATTTAAAGGATTTGTCTGTTTCTGTTCAAACGCGGAAGTGAAACTAAACAGGCGCCACATGTGACTGTGCATGACGCGGAAGCTGATGATGCGCTGCTGCACGTGAACATGGGATATTGAGTGCAAGTGAATCTAGACGCACCCTAGCGATAGGTCTGGCTTGCCAGGCTATGCAAGTGTGAGTGCTTCCTTATGCCACTGTCAAACTAGTTGATCATCAAACAAGACCTGTTTTTCCCTTACAAGTCTCAGTCAGCTCTCCTGTTTGACTTAGATATTATCGTAGAAGTAAACTACAAAAGATTCAGTTAGGCGAAGAAGTGAGGATGAAAAATAATTTTTATTTTTATAAAGAATAAAGGAATAACAAATGAAGAATAAATTTGAGTAGTGAAGTGAAATGTTGGGCCCTTGAAGCAGAGAGCTAAGGGAACAAGGGCATATGTATAGGAAACTACATCCTCCCTTTGTATAGGCTATGTCAGATATGGGTCAAGTAGATATCCAATATGTCATAATGTCAGGGTGTCCAATCCTGTTCCTGAAATCAACCTTCCTGCAAAATGACCATCGCAGTGCAAACTCTCTTAGGTGCATTCTAAAATAATATAGTATGAGTGTGTGTAGAAATGTAATTCGGACATACTCGCCATGTTGTCATCAATTATGTTGATCTACCATTCATAAATCCTCTCCCGTGGCCTCATGGGATGGTAAAGTGTCCATCTTATGCACACTTCAGAATCTCCCCAGAAGAAGTAGGTCATCCGGGTACTTTTTGCCTACTCTTTTTTGAGTACTATGAATTCGGACATACTTCTTTTGTAACATAGGCTACTGTTTTTTCCCTATATACAGTAGGGAAGTATGATTTGATTTCAGATGCAGCCAAGATCTTCAGGAGCACTTGATAATTACAGACAGGTCAGGGTTGGATCTGGGCCACCCCTGCATGCATTATATGTGTAACAGCATGACCGTTGTGTTTCCCGGTCACAAGTTCTGTCGTTACCAACACAATTCAACAGATCTTGCAGCCATAGTTAGCAATCAATGCTTTTGCACCCCTGGTAAGTTCGAGATTAGTTTGAGCAAACTCTATTTTCTCCATTTGCACGGCTACATCCCGTGCGTACAGTGTGTTTGTGAAGTTTTACCTAAAATACCCCATAGATATGTTCAATTGTCACTTTTCGAGGGTGAGCAAAAATGCTTCGTTTGTGTGTGTGTGTCCCTTTAAATGCAAATGAGCTGCTGTTCGCGGCACAGAAGGCGGAGCTACAACCGCTTGCAAAGACATGCACTGAAAATTTCTGAAAATTTCTAAAACACTTTCAGCCTTTCATGTTCAAACTGGAGTCAGACAAAGATGGAGAGACTCAAGAAGAGGTGACAACGTGTAGGCAACATTTCTGAATGGTTTGTTGATTAATTTATGTAGCTTATGTGTGTAGTTACCTTAGTCACCGATTAGCATATTCTGTCATGATTATCTATCATAGGTTATCTATTCAAGTTTCCCATGCCCCATGAGGCCTTGCGTCAAAAGTGGGCACGTCTTCCGGTTCGAAGTAAACAAAGCGCGACTTGACATGCTTGACACTCATTCATTCAACAGTTGACAGTCATTCAAGTTATAGCGATCCAAACTAGCTAACGATGTGGGAACACAACCTCAACGAAATTAAAAAGGGTGAAATAACAGTACCTTTACCCTCCGCAGTAGTTGATTGGGAGTATTATAATAACATCATTAATAATCAATACTCATTAAGGCATGGTGACAGACAGTTGTGTGAGCTGACAAACAATTAAAATAAAAAATACACACTTAGTCATTGTGCTTTGGAGTTTATTCAAAATTATAAATGAATGTGCTACTTGAATACATTAACTGGCACATTGGTATTCTGTCAACACAGGCTTTGATCCTGAGTTTAGGTGTAACATCAGTAGCGAACAGCCAATCACATGCTGATAGAGTTTATAGAATATTAAGAATTTAAACAAATGTACACAGGAAGATTCGTCGTCTTTTGGGAGGTGATGGAAACTACAGTCGTTGGCAGGATCACTCTGATTTTGTTTTAGGCTTATGTTCAAAACCTCTATGTTCAAAACAATCACATTTAAGCCACTGAATTAGTTTAGTCCGGTTATACGTACAACCGCGAACAGCACATGTTGTCCCTGAGCTCCATAACGACATCTCTCATAAAGGTTTGAGTCTTTAAATAGTAAAATAATTCTCTGAAAAACAGCTAGCCTCTTCGCTAAATAACACACAAAATACCATTGGAATGCTACTTCCGCTACTGCTACTTCCGAAAGCATAGGATTGTGTTATATTAAAGGTAGCGAAGAAGGATACATCTATGCTGCCTTCATACCCGATCAGATGAAGGTATCTCAGCAGACAGGAAGTGAAACCAACATTGAATTCAACCTTCATGCCGATTGCAGCTCTGTAATGAACGGCAAGAATAGATAGACTAAAATATATATGCTTTGTGGTTTTGACACCTTTAGAAGAAAGGAAGCATGCACAGCAAGCATTTTTATACACATTCGAGTCTTTAAAAGCACTATTTATGGAGAAGCACATCTGGTACATTGAACTATCAATTATATTTTTATATTTTATATGATTTTTATAAAATATTTTTGTGATACTTGTTAACTAACCAACTAACTAACCTTTTTGGGTGTCAGGATATGCTCAATCTTAAAGGAGTAGTTCACTTAAAAAAAAGTTTTGCTGATAATTTACTCACCCCCATGTCATCCAAGATGTCCGTGTCTTTTTTTCTTCAATCGAAAAGAAATTAAGTTTTTTGATGAAAACATTCCAGGATTTTTCTCCATATTTTTCTCCAAACGGTCCAAAAAACAGTTTCAGTGCAAACTGCAAACTGTCCAAAGGGCTTTAAACGATTCCAGACGATGAATAAGGGTCTTATCAAGCGAAACGATCTCTCATTTAAAAAAATAAATAACAAAGTTTAAGTTTTTTGACTCGAAAAAAATGACTTGAAAAAAGATTTGTTCATTTTAATGAACGCGTTTGAACAGGAGAGTCACGAACGCGCATCACAGAACAGAGCAAGGCGAGCGTTTGAGCTTAAAAACTTTTTGTTATTTTTATTTATTAAATGAGCGATCGTTTCGCTTGATAAGACCCTTATTCATCATCTGGAATTGTTTAAAAGCCCTTTAAACAGTTTGTAGTTTACACTGAAACTGTCTTTTGGACCTTGAACCGTTTGGTTCCCATTAAAGTGCATTATTTGGAGAAAAATCCTGGAATGTTTTCATCAAAAAACGTAATTTCTTTTCGACTGAAGAAATGGGGGTGAATAAATTATCAGCAAAAGTTCTTTTAAAAGTGAACTAGTCTGATTAAAAGTATTTGATTAGTTTCTTGCAGTCTTCCCAAATTAGTCGTCTTTTTTGCCTTACAATAGAACATGTTGATGATTGATCATTTGTCTTAACCTTTGTCCAGGACATTTCATTGATTTGTATCAGCTTTGTTTAGATTAAGTTTTTCATGTTTGCTTTCAGTTAACAGCACACTCTGGAGCTGAGCTTATTCAGATGGTTCAATGGCAGAAAACTATTTATAACAAAATAATCAATTAAACTTGAGCATTTTTGGATTACAAAGATAATGCTTACAATTTAAAAAATTATGACTGACCACTCAAACATATATAATCTTAAACTAATCCATTTAAACCAGAAATACACTCATTTGACATAATTTGAAAGGCTTTGCACATAAAGAGCAAAAATAAATAGATTCATTATTGTTCCTAATGTGTAATGCAGTTTCCACTGTATTTTACAGATTTTTCTGAGAACTGTTACTTTTTACAGTTAAATAAGCTGCTGACGACGTTAAGGTGTATGGACACATTCATACTTGTCCGCCCCTCCCCCTTTGCTCTCACTCTTTCTCATGCCTTTACCTGGGAAAAAGACACACCCAGCATCAACTCCACCAATCACAGCACACAAGAGAGAAGCAGCAGACTGTGAACTTCCTGTTGCTGTGTTCAGAAGCATGCAGTGCCAGTGAGGGTGAGGGTGAGGTGAGTGAAGGGCTGAATTACTGGAACAAGCTCTAACGCAATCACTGTGTGTCTACTGAGTTAATGAGAAGCAAAGAAAAGCTGCGTGTAAGCTTAAACAGACGTTTACTCTTGGATGCCTCTTCAAGACAGTGCTGGAGGGGAAAAGTAAAAAGAAAACAGAAACAGGAGGAGGGAGGAATATAAGTGTCAATCTGTTCAAACTTGTTTGGGAATTTGAGAAGGGCGGGAGGAGGGGACGAGACAGAGAGAGAGAGAGAGAAACAGAAAGAGAGAGAGAGAGAGAGAGAGAAACACAGTGAGAAACTTGAAAACTATTTTTGATTACATGAACAGATTAAGTAGGACAGAGACAGGCCGGATAATTTAATCAGTGTTTTCAGTGGATCATTTATCTCACTTGACTTTGGTTCTCTCAGTGGGCAAACACTGATATGTGGAATGTCTATGAGTTGTGCAATTCCTGCTAGCTCCACTTTGTCTGGAAAGCAAAGAAAAAGAGGGGGAGAGACAGAGAAGCGTCCCCCAAGACACTTCTCAGGTGAGTCCTCTGCATTATTCCCAAAACTTTATCTTCTGTCCTTTTTTTTCTAACTTTAGTTAAACAAACATGTCCATATCACAGGCAAATGTTGCCATGTCATGTTTGGGAATATGTATCTGTGTTTATGCTGTAGAATTTGTTAAAGCTTTTGTGCGTTAATATAATTCACCACGTCTTGACACGAGTCAGCTTAGTTGAGGCTGTGTTTCTTCAACCCCTCTTAATAGTGTTTTGGCTCTTCCTATGCATGAATTACTTGAAATGCCTCTGAACAAGGTACAAGAATAGCAGTTGGTTCAACTGCATTCTTTGTAAGCACTGATTCGTTATTTAGATGAACTCACAATGCATTTTAACTGCATTAATGTTTCATATTGTGACAGTTCTTATTAGTTAAATTAGTTTATATGAGTGTATACGTTTAGTGTAATTGCCAATATATATTATATAAGTGACCTATTTTACAAGAATGATGTATTTCTGTTGCGTTGTAACTTATCTGGTAGGGTATGGCATAAGAAAAAAATGGCATGTTAATAGGTTCAATTGCTAGGGAATACAAAATCTGATAAAATGTATACTTTGAATCCATCCTAAGTCATTTTGTATAAGCATCTGCCAATGTTAGATATTCAGATCAACACGTTTTTTAAAACAGGCCACGTTAATCGTAACTGTGTAAGCTGCCAAGATGTATCTGACATGTTGCAACAAGATACTGTAAAGTTTTAAAGATTTCCCAGAATATGTTTGACTGTGATCCTCTCGGAATATGAATTTTGGTTGGTTTATTTTTTGACTTTTCACAACATTTCATCCCATATAGGTTCTCTATTTTGACAGACCAAGGACATGGACAGACCAAGAGACAAAGAAAGAGAAAGGGAGCCAGCCTCATATGATTGGACTAGGGAGAGGGAGAAATTTCCTGCAACCAGAAGAAGAGATGGAGAGATTGACGGGAGAGAAAGAGACAGGCGGAGAGATGGAGATCGACATGCAAATGGAAAGTCATCAGTGTCAGAACATGCTGAATATGGAGACCGAGTCAATGAGAGAAAAAAGGGGGACACTTTTCCAAGAATGACAAAACCAAGCAGAGATGGAAGGATGCCACTTTCAGAATATAGAAGGGAGCATCACTTAGGAAGACAGAAAGACATTTTGTATGAAAATGACAGAGAGAGGGAAAGGAGATACAGAGAAGTGGACACGCAGAGTGAAAGAGAAAACACAAGATACAGGGAAGAGTTGAAGAAAAATGAAATGAGAAGGCCCGTGAAGGAGGAGCCAGAGAGACGAAGGGAACGAGATAATGAGTTTGACTCTGGAAGGAAAGAAAGAAGGAGAGAAAGTCACACAGGGGTGGTTGAATTTTCAGGCATGAGGGAAAGAGAGACAGACAGAGAGAGAGACAAACTTAGAAAAAGAGACAGAGAAGACAGGTATTATCCTCGACTCGCGGAACGAGAGATGGAGAGCTTTTCAGATAGGGAAATGAGGACTGATAGACAGAGAGAGGGAGAGAGATCTAAGAAAAGAGATACAAGAAGTGAAGGAGACAGTGATGGAGACAGGGTTAAGGTAAGGGAGAGAGAGGATGCTAAACATGGACACAAACCTTGCAAGAGTGAAGGAGACAGTGATGCAGATCGAAGGGTACAAAGAGTTAGAGAGAGAGACAGACGTAGAGATAGAGAAGCAGAGAGACGGCAAGACGTGGTGATGCCAAGAGAAAGAGATTACCGGGAAGCAGGTTATCGTGATCCAAAAGGTGAAAATTTGGAGCGACTCAGAGAGACTGATAGAATTAGAGACTCCAAAGAGAAAATAATGTACAGAGATGCATACTCATACACAACTGAGAGGGTAGGGTATAGAGATAGGGATAGGTATTCTGAAAGAGAGATTGAAGCGAGGGAGAGGCGAAGGAGAGAGAAAGAGCGAAGTAAAATGGAGAAGAGTAGCGGAGAGCTGATTTCAGGAAGTGTTGTCGAGAATGAACAAATGAGAGAGAGCCCTAATGACAGAGAGCGAGAAAACACTTTTGAGATCGATAAAGAGAAACTGACAGGAAGAAACGAGGAAGAGCGAGAAGTAAAGACTGCACTGAGGGAAGAAGACACTGAGGAAGCAGTTGAAAAGCCAACTAAGATCAGGATACGGAAAATGTGGCTGGAACCTCGAAGTGAGAAGAAAGAATCCAGAGAGAGAGAGAGAGCTAGAGAGATGTACAACCAAAGATACAAAGAAAGTGGTAAAGAAGAAGGACCTGAGGGAAAGAAAGAAAACATGAAAAGGAGCCTTGAGGACAAGTATAGAGAGCTTGAAAGGGCTGGGGAGTTCATGAGGGATGTGGATGTAGAAAGGGAGGAGAAAAGCACGGAAGGGAACGTGGTTTGTGAAGGAGAAGCCCTGGAAACAGAGTGGCAGGTGGAAATGGAGAATGCGACCGATGACATGGAAGAGGAAGGCAACAATAGACACGAGGACTTGGGTAACGGGGAAGGAAGTGAGGGCGAATCGGAACAGGAGAAAGACAGAATGATGTCAGCAGATGATGGATTTGTGACCGTCTCCAGTGGTGGGGATGATGCTGAGGAAGAGAATTTTGAAGACTGCAAAGAATACTGGGATGGTCGAGTTGCTGAAGATGAAACTGCTCAGGGCAGAGAGGTCAGAGAAGATGAAGAACTGGAAAACCAAACGTCGAACGAGAGAGCGGGTCGTAGGCCTCCAAAAGGACCCCTAAAAGTTTTTTGTGTGATTGGTCAGACCCTTCCCAAGTCCCAAACCAAACAGAATGCATATGTGGATACTACTGTTGAGGAAGCAGACAATCAGCATTCAAATCATGATGGGGACAACCAAGGTGAAATGAGCACTGCAAATGCATTTGAAAAGATTAATGAACAAGACATTGAAAGAGCGATTGATGACCTCACTCTTTCTACTAATGAGGACAAAGGGGAGGAAACGGCAATTAATGACCTGGCAAAAGAGGGTGTAACATCACTGGAAGGCCAAACGATTATTTCCAATGAGGCATCAGAAGAAGGCACCCAACTCTTCCCAACACAGCCTTCTGAAACTTTAGGGCCATGCAAGGATAATGGTCATGGGGCTCCAGAAATTTATATTCAGGACACATTACAAGGAGGAGAAAAAGAGGCTACTGGAGAAACAGTGAAGCAGGTCGATTCAGATGACACATGGGGCACAACCGAGGAACGAAATCGATGCTCTACTGCTCCTCATCTTAGATGGGCCAAGGACGTGGTGAAAGAGATCCTGGGTCTGAATGCGGTGGACACAGAAAATACGAGAGGTAGTGTTACACTACACATAGACATGCAATCCAACACACAAACAGAGGGTGAGAGAGAAATGGACAAATCAGGGGAAGAGGAAGAACTAACCGAGGGAGGAGAAAGACAGGGAGGGACGGAGAGAGAGTTGAGTGAGGAACATGACCGGCTTGATCCTAGCTCTATCCAGCACATTGTTTCCTTAGAAGGAGCGGCAGACAGGAAGGTAGAAGAACAAGTTTCTAAGAGGAAAGATTGTAAAAAGGGAGTCGTCCTGAGCTCTAGTAGTTTTCAAGATTTGGGGAATGAGTCTCGCAAAAAGAGGCGAGGGTTCCGAAAGGCAGTGGAGAAAACCAAAGAAGATGAAGAGAATCAGAAAGAAGAGGAGGAAGAGGGAGAAGAAGTTGGAAGGGACCGCAGGACGAGAATATTCAACATATCAGGTGAGAGGAGAATTAACACAAGAAGAGTAAATTGGACATTCAATGAGCCCCTTGCTCCACCCTTGCTTTATCAAAGTTAAGTGCTGTAAAGTCAAATAGAGGGACTAAATGTGCTTATGCAAGAGTGTAACACAGAATTCCATGAGTCACCTTCCCATAAATAAGTGTCAATATGGGCGGGTCAGGTTTATTTTCCTGTCATGCAATTGAGAATCCCTAACATTTCACTGAAAGATTGAGACTGTTAGATCTTTATTTATATATTTCAGCCTTGGAATAGTTAAAAAAAAAATGTCCAAAAATCATATCCAGGGCATGCATGGCTCTATTGAATGTTTTGGTAACACTTTAGTTTAGGGTCCAATTGTCACTATTAACTAGAGCCAGACCGATATATCGGCAGGCCGATATTATCGGCCGATATTAAGCATTTTCCATACTATCGTTATCGGCAGTTATAATGGCCGATAAATGAATATTTCAAAAATAAATTAAAAACGGACGAAACACGAAACACTTCTTTTTTAGTTAAAACTCATAAATAACTACAAATAACTAATGTTAGGGAAATTTGTTAATGTTTTGTTGCATGTTTCTGGATTTTTTTTTTTTTTTAAATATCGGCCGATATATCGGAATATCGGATTTTAAAACCAACAAATATTTGTATCGGCATCGGCCTTCAAAATCCATTATCGGTCAGGCTCTTAACTAGTTTTTTATTAGCATGCATATTGTCTGTATATTAATACTTATAAAGCAAATATTAATACATGACCATATTATACCTACCTTAATCCCAGTACTATTATTAAGCAGTAATTAGAAGTTTACTGAGGCAAAAGTCATAGTTAATAGTTAGTTAATATTGAGAATTGGACGTGAATCTTAAGTGTGATTAATGTTTTTAAACAGCACATGGATATAAATGTGGGCTCTACATTTTTTATTTTTGAACATCCAGTTTTTCTATGATATCTGAAATGATTTGATACCAAATTTTCAAATGGATTGGTGGTGCACATAGACACTTTAAAGAAAGGTAGCACAAAATGTCCCAGGCCGTGCATTTCTATCGTTTTGCTTCACAGTTTTCATTCATATTGACTGTGCTTGACATAATTAGCCACAAACAGATTTTAATGACAACAGAAACATACAACTGATTGTAAACTAATCCTGAGAGAGGGTAAATTTTTAGGACTATTTTAAAGAAATTTGTGTACTTTTTTTGTGTGTGTGGTCTCATTTTAATAGCCTAGAAGCTCCTGGGGGTTCTTGCAGGGGTTTGAGTCATGACCACTGAAGACTCCTTAGAGCATTTCTTGGAAGAGGCAGAATTTTTAACTGCCAGATTTCCGTTGTTTCACAAACTAAACCATTCTCATGTAATCACTAAAAAGTCCTTTTCCTGTTTCTTCAGATTTGTTTTTATTGCATTAGAGCTATTATTAGTTTATTGCCACATTTCCATTAGAGCTGTTGAATTGCACCAGAGGTCTTACAGTCTAGTCTATGTTCAGTTATTCACTGGAAAGCAAGATCTTGAAGCGCTTCCTTTTGTACAACATGTGTAGGTCCATGTAAAGCATTGCCCATCTGTTTTGCTCAAGTTGACAGATTACTTGTTTTCGGCTGCTTAAATTCTAAATCTATCTTGGTGTTTTGTGTTGTGGTTGTACAGATAGTGAGGAGGATGAATTAAGTTCCACCTGGAGTGAAATGGATCTAAGGTAGGAGAACCAGACTTTACAGCATGTATATGTCCCATATTCCAAAATTGGGGTTACTAACCACATATTGGGTCTTAAAGGAGTAGTTCACTTTTAAAAAAAAACTTTTGCTGATAATTTACTCACCCCCATGTAATCTCAAAAGAAATTAAGGTTTTTGATGAAAACATTCCAGGATTTTTCTCCATATAATGGACTTCAATGGGAACCAAACGGTTCAAGGTCCAAAAGACAGTTTCAGTGTAAACTGTTCAAAAGGCTTTAAACGATTACAGACGATGAATAAGGGTCTTATCAAGCGAAACTTTAAAATAAATATAACAAAGTTTAAGTTTTATAAGCTCAAATGGTCGCCTTGCTCTGTTCTGTGATGCTCTCCTGTTCGAACTCGTTTATCAAAATGAATCTTTTTTCATGTCATTTGGTTCATTCAACGAACGAAATGAATGAATTGACTCATACAAAGATTGGTTCATTTTGATAAACGAGTTTGTGTTCGACTTCAGTTTGCACTGAACCTTGAAACGTTTGGTTCCCATTGAAGTCTATTATATGCAGAAAAATCCTGGAGTGTTTTCATCAAAAACCTTTGATGAAAATTTCTTTTCGACTGAGGAAAGAAAGACATGGACATCTTGGATGACATGGGCATGATTAAATTATCAGCAAAGGTTTTTTTTTTTTTTTAAAGTGAGCTCCTTTAATTCAGTCTATCACCTCTGGCAGTATTTTGTTTGTGGAAAGTCTTACAAATGACCATTATATCTCAGTTATCATTTGCTCTCTCTCTCTCTCTCTCTCTCTCTCTCTCTCTCTCTCTCTCTCTCTCTCTGTCTTACTTTCAGGAAACTTGGGAGGACAAAAAATAGGAATTCTAAATTCTACAGTAAGTATCTGTTTGTTTGTTTTCCTGTTATGCAACACATGGCTGATCTTTACATGTACATGACAATGTACATAGTTATAACAGATGATTAGTGTTTAAAGTTCATTAAAACATTACAAAGGCTAGAACCTTTTTACATGGCCCTCTGTACTCATTGTCCTGTGCATAATATGATTGTAACTGGATGTAATGTGTAAAATCTATTAAATACATGGTTCCTACATGAGTTATAGTTAAAATGTTCAGAGCAGTAAAAGTTTTGTCATTCCTAACTATGCTACTTTGCTAGGCCTCAAGGCAAAGAACAGGTTTGTGCTTGCACGTCACTTGGAACTGCAGATGAACAGCTGCAAATACTAACTTGCAATTACAAAATGGATTTTCATGGATGTTTGTGCTTGTACAACTTGTTTAGCTATTCTAATTTTTCTGACCTGCTACTTGTACTCTGTTCTTAGGGTTGTGAAAAGCAGAAAAAAACGATGCTAAATCCGAATAATACAAAATGCAACTAAACATAAAGTTATGCATAGTTAAATAAAACAAACTAAATATATTTAGTCACTTTTAAAGGCAGGAGAAAACACTCCCCATATGTTTGGTGCAAATTCAGCTGTTTTTTTGGTAAAAGCTATGCCTAATGCCTCAACTCAAGGTAAAAGATATGACCCAGTTTGCATTAAACACAAGATCAATTGCAATGAAAATAAACATGGCTGGTTTGTGCCAACCTCAATGTATTTTGTACGAATTATCGGTTGCTTATGAAGTTCCTTGTAATATTAATAAATGGCATTGTTTGATTTTAAGGACATTTGTTTATTTTGTGTAAGTAAACATTTTAGTACCTCACTGTAAAAAGTGATTAGTTGACTTAACTTACAAAAGTGAGGAAAACCCATTGCCTTATAATGAACGCCCCCCTGTAGTCAATAATTGTCTCCCTTTAAATTCAACTTTTATCACCAAAATGACATATTTAATTGTTTTTCCTTTAAAAAATGTCTTCATGCCTTAAAATAGCTTGAATGTAACTTTACAGCATTGACATATATTATATATATTTTCACCACAGGAGGACCAATGGGTTTTCCTACCTTTTTTAAAAGTTAAATCAACTGATCACTTTTTACACTGATATCCAATATAAAATCAGAGTCTAGGTAAGAAGCACTGCTCTATAACCATATAGATTATGATATCTCTGTCTCTTTCTCTCGCAGACTCTCAGTTGTATCAGGAATACAGTGAGGTGGTCCAGAACCGAGAGATCCTGCTGTCTCATACTGATTCGATATCAATAAGTGGAGATATCCGTTCATCTTCTTCTCCAAATCATTCCCCTAAGCTATCACACAGACCTCTCCCACCTCTCCCTCAAATCATCCACCACACTCTGCCTCTAACCAACACCTTTAAAAGTCTCACTGTGCCTCAGAAATCTTTAAACAGACCACCTTCCCCTCACCTGTCCATCTCTGCCTCCTCACCCACACTGTGGCAGGAGCTCCCGGGAGTGAGGAACAGCCCAGATTTTGGGGAACTCAATGAAGATGCGAGACGTCTGCAGGAGGTAGAATTATTCATTCAGTATCACCTAACATTGCATAAAACTCAGTTGGCACGAAAAACTAAGGGGCATTTACATGACACCATTTTCAACTAAAAATTGAAAATATTGTATGCGCTTTATTATTTACACAATAACGTTTTGGAGGCCTGAAAACAAACTTTGTACATAAACTAAGTGCAAGTTTTTAAAACCGATATCGTTGTCGTCTACCAATATATAAAATGGTGATGCAATGCGTATGTATATTACATGTTCAGTCTGTAAATGCGTAGTGTGTTTTTACAAATTGACATCGCCAAAACACAAAGGCTAAACTTTCCCGCTTTTAGTACATCGTTGTCGTGTAAAAGTGCCCTAAGTCATACACTTAAAAATATATGAATGCCATTATGCTAGGTAATAACGTTTCAAGTATACAGTATTTTGACAGACTGATCTCATGAAATGGCGTATGTATGACACGCCAATTCGTATTTCCATTTTTGGAGTGCTATCAACACGCATAATCGCTTTTCAGAGTGTTTATGAACGCCGTTGAATAAGGCCTTGAAATAGGTTTACACGAGGACGCTCGCGGGTGAAAACGTACAAATATTTTATTGGATGTGCCTTTCGTTTACACGGCGACTGCGTTTTTGGGGCTTAAAAACGCAAAAAAGTGAAACCATCCTCCAGAGTGGAAATCTTAAAAACGCTCCACCGCCGCGTTCCCGTGTAAAGTGTGAAAACGGAAAAGTCTGCTAGACAGGGAAGGTTGTACGCAGGCGCGCGGACTTGGTGTTGATGTGTGGCAGTGCTCCACATCGCCACCTAGCCGCCTGGAGTGCACAATACATCGAATTTCACACACTTTCGCATCACCATATGCCTGCGGATTTCCCACCCATAACGCGTGTCTAAACGCAGAATAAAAAGTGATGACGCAATGCCACTTTTGCGTTTTCTTTTCAGATCGTTTCCATGTAAGCATAGCCTTAACGTTACATTACTGTATAAATATATGACCTGCCCCAACCCCGTCCCTAAACCTACCCATCACTGGGGTTAATACCATTTATGAGTCTGCCCCTACCATCCTAGGAAAAAAATATCGCTCCCCAGATGTAGATCTACATTTTGCTTCGTTTCGTTCTGACATTTAACAGCATGTACATGCACGCAGAATCACTCGGACATTTAACGGCGTAGACATACACGCATACACGTGGATAGCTCAAAATGCGTTTAGGTAACATGCATGTTTACGCAAAAGTCATGATGTCATGTTGATTTTGAAGACAAACAACCAGAAGAATTTACAGAAGAGAATCTACTATGATATTTTGTTATCAAATGTGATGAAATTCATACATATTTAAGCTTGACTTAAGTGTCCACTGTACACACAATCTGGACAATATAGAATTGTCAGAAAAGGTTTGTCAATAAGATATAAAACAACATTGTGAAACATTCATTTTTATTAGTAAAAACATAACCATAAATAATCTATATTTTTCAGGTGAGGTTTGAGGTCGTGACCTCTGAGGCATCATACTGCCGCAGTTTGGACATCGTAGTGGAGAACTTTGTAATGTCCAAGCAGCTCAATGTTATCCTGTCTTCACAAGACAAAAACTGGCTGTTCTCCAAGCTAAGTGAAGTTAGAACCGTCAGTCACAGGTTAGAATAATGTCACTGAACAATAACAGAGTTACTGAAGAAAAATGTTCAGTTCTCTATATCTACTGTGTGTGCTGCTGACACCATTTGACAACTTTGACTCATTAAATGTGCATGAAATCTTCATCTCCAGCCAATCATCTTCCAATTGAACTCTGACAACATCCTAGAGTCAATTCTAAATTGTCTGCTCTTATGCCACTAATATATGGTTCTTTTTATTTAGATTTCTGTCTCACCTGGAAGAAACAGTAGAGAAGGACATAATGCACTTTACCGTCTGCAACATCATTATCAAACACTGTCCAGTATTCCGAAAAGTCTATGTGCCATACCTTACCAACCAATCATATCAGGACAAGACGTATCAAAGATTAATGTGAGTGTTTGCAATTGTTTAAAGTGGAAATGTGCTTTACTATGGAAGCTTGTTTCCGCCACTGAACATAAAAATAAAATAAATAGTTGTGACTTTTTATCACACAATTCTGACTTTTTTTCTCACAATTGCGAGATAAAAAGTCAGAATGGCGTGATATAAAGTTGCAATTGCGAGTTAAAAAGTCAGAATTGTGAGATATAAAGTCAGAATTGCGAGATACAAAGTCAGAATTGTGAGATATAAAGTCAGAATTGTGAGATACAAAGTCAGAATTGCGAGATATAAAGTCAGAATTGCGAGATACAAAGTCAGAATTGCGAGATACAAAGTCAGAATTGCGAGATATAAAGTCAGAATTGTGAGATACAAAGTCAGAATTGCGAGATATAAAGTCAGAATTGCGAGATACAAAGTCAGAATTGCGAGATATAAAGTCAGAATTGCGAGATACAAAGTCAGAATTGTGAGATACAAAGTCAGAATTGCGAGATATAAAGTCAGAATTGCGAGATACAAAGTCAGAATTGCGAGATATAAAGTCAGAATTGCGAGATACAAAGTCAGAATTGCGAGATACAAAGTCAGAATTGCGAGATACAAAGTCAGAATTGTGTGATATAAAGTCAGAATTGCGAGATACAAAGTCAGAATTGCGAGATACAAAGTCAGAATTGCGAGATACAAAGTCAGAATTGTGTGATATAAAGTCTGAATTGTGTCATATAAAGTCAGAATTGTGTGATATAAAGTCAGAATTGCGAGATACAAAGTCAGAATTGCGAGATATAAAGTCAGAATTGCGAGATACAAAGTCAGAATTGTGAGATACAAAGTCAGAATTGCGAGATACAAAGTCAGAATTGCGAGATACAAAGTCAGAATTGCGAGATATAAAGTCAGAATTGCGAGATACAAAGTCAGAATTGTGAGATACAAAGTCAGAATTGCGAGATATAAAGTCAGAATTGCGAGATACAAAGTCAGAATTGTGAGATACAAAGTCAGAATTGCGAGATATAAAGTCAGAATTGCGAGATACAAAGTCAGAATTGCGAGATATAAAGTCAGAATTGCGAGATACAAAGTCAGAATTGCGAGATACAAAGTCAGAATTGCGAGATACAAAGTCAGAATTGCGAGATATAAAGTCAGAATTGCGAGATACAAAGTCAGAATTGTGAGATACAAAGTCAGAATTGCGAGATATAAAGTCAGAATTGCGAGATACAAAGTCAGAATTGCGAGATATAAAGTCAGAATTGCGAGATACAAAGTCAGAATTGCGAGATACAAAGTCAGAATTGCGAGATACAAAGTCAGAATTGTGTGATATAAAGTCAGAATTGCGAGATACAAAGTCAGAATTGCGAGATACAAAGTCAGAATTGCGAGATACAAAGTCAGAATTGTGAGATACAAAGTCAGAATTGCGAGATATAAAGTCAGAATTGCGAGATACAAAGTCAGAATTGCGAGATATAAAGTCAGAATTGCGAGATACAAAGTCAGAATTGTGAGATACAAAGTCAGAATTGCGAGATACAAAGTCAGAATTGCGAGATACAAAGTCAGAATTGCGAGATATAAAGTCAGAATTGCGAGATACAAAGTCAGAATTGTGAGATACAAAGTCAGAATTGCGAGATATAAAGTCAGAATTGCGAGATACAAAGTCAGAATTGCGAGATACAAAGTCAGAATTGCGAGATACAAAGTCAGAATTGTGTGATATAAAGTCAGAATTGCGAGATACAAAGTCAGAATTGCGAGATACAAAGTCAGAATTGCGAGATACAAAGTCAGAATTGTGTCATATAAAGTCAGAATTGCGAGATAAAGTCAGAATTGTGTGATATAAAGTCTGAATTGTGTCATATAAAGTCAGAATTGCGAGATAAAGTCAGAATTGGGTGATATAAAGTCAGAATGGCGAGATATAAAGTCAGAATGGCGAGATACAAAGTCAGAATTGCGAGATATAAAGTCAGAATTGCGAGATACAAAGTCAGAATTGTGAGATACAAAGTCAGAATTGTGTGATATAAAGTCTGAATTGTGTCATATAAAGTCAGAATTGGGTGATATAAAATCGCAATTCTGAGAAAAAAAGACAGAAGTGCGACTTTTTATCTCACAATTATGACTTTTTTTTCTCACAATTGCGAGTTAAAAAGTCAGAATTGTGAGATATAAAGTCAGAATTGGCTTTATGCCCAGTTGCACTA
The DNA here is from genome assembly GCF_016745375.1 of Pimephales promelas. Next base: position 1,600,393 of record NW_024121455.1, read on the forward strand.
CTTCCTGAACTTCAGCCAGCTTCTTGTTTCCTGTCTGCCATTATTGGCCAAATTGATTAATTCAGGTGTGTCTGATTATTGTTGCCATGACAACTGAGGTCAGGCACACCTGGATTAATCAATTTGGCCAATAACTGCAGACAGGAAAGCGCTATATAAATACTTTTCTTCTTTTATTCTTGTCCATACGATTTCTTTGATTCTTTCCGCCATCTCTCATAGGGACGAGAGTCATGAATTCCGTAAAGTTGTGGAAAGGTTAGAGCGCAACCCGGTTTGTCAACGACTGCCTTTACGATCTTTCCTCATTCTGCCGTTCCAAAGGATCACTCGCCTCAAACTGCTAGTGCAGGTAATGTCTTCATTGGTCCTGTTTAAATCTTAATCTACAGTATGTTCGAATGTTTTCCAAATAAGTCACTGGTATATCAACACGATCATCGATGCTCTCTTTTCTTTATCGGTAGAATATAGTAAAGAGAACCGCTCCAAAGACCAAGGATGAAGCACAGGCCATTAAGGCCATGAAACTACTTGAAAAGGTGAGACTACTCTTTATGTACTTGAAACAATGTGGTTATGTCACCCACATCTCCGCATTGGAATTTCTTATCAGTTATCTCAGTTTCTTGCTGCAGTATCTCATGCTTCTTTGCTGCTTTACAGATGATCCAGGAAAGTAATGAAAGCATCTCTCAAATGAAGAACATTGAGTCACTTGTGACTCTCAATGCCAAAGTTGACTTTGAGTGTAAGGTGAGCATGATACAACTTCATTTCATGCCATCTAATTAATGCCATCTAAGTAATGATATTTATAATGACTGTATTTTGTTTGTGTCCGTTAGACTCTTCCATTGATCAGTCAGTCCCGCAGACTTATACGGGAGGGACCTGTGACTGAACTGATAGACTTTCACCTGAGAGACAGGGAAGATGAAAGAAGTGCTTATATGCACCTTTTTAACGACTATCTCCTGCTCTCTTTGCGGAAGGAGTATGTTTGACCTTAACATCCATTTCTCAATTGTCTTTCATATTTTTTGAAAAGATAAATATTTATGCTGCAACTACTGTATGCTTAACTTCCTTTTTGCAGAGGGGGTAGGTTTACAGTTATCGACCATGTTCCTGTGTCAGAGCTGCGGGTTGAGAACTGCAGGTTCAAACTGCATTCCTTACAGAAAAACCTATTCCGTCTGCACATGCCACCAAAAGCCTTGCTTTTGAAGACGGAAACCCAGTAAGTCTTACAATGTGTATGTTTTTTTATGAAGAATTCAGTTGCACTTTCAGTCTTGTAAACATGCGATGGCTGCTGTGTGCACATGCAGAGACTATTTATATAGAGACATGCCACTTCCTCAATCCTTAATACAAATGTATAGGGAAAACCCGTAACACCAAAGATGGCGGTTGTATGCAAATGCCCCGCCCCTCCCCTCCCGTCTGCTTTTAACGGTCAAGCCGGGAAACTTTTAAGCCTATCATCTGGTTCCACCGACGCATGCGGTTTGCAGCTGAGGTTTGCGACAGCGGAAAATACGTTACTGCTTGAAAAGGCGTGTATGTGCGTGTTGTGTAAATATCAGACATCCCAAGTCTCCCAGAAGTTCCGGGAGTCTCCCGCAGATTGATGGCGGCTCGCTGATGACCGCAAATTAGTTCAAATCTCCCAGAATCTAGAGCGAGCGAGCAAGAGCGCGCACATACTGTGCTTCAAACTGTATAGAGTGCGCGACAGAGAGCGAGAGAGCCCTTGCGCATGCACAGTAAAAGTATAACCTGTGGGAAAAACAGCGTTTTAAACCTTATTTTGGGGCAAAGTCATCAAACTTTTTCAGCGATTTTTATCATATTTTATTACTGTTTCTATACAAGCAGATTTTATGTCCCGGTGACAAGTGCAGTTCTGACTCTCTGCCCATTCATTTAGATAGGAGCCTGGTCTTGTTAGTCCGAAAAAGCTGCCCGGAGGCGTTGCCAAGATGGCGGCCGAGTGGCATGACTTGCCTAAAAGGACTTTGATACTGCTCCATAGGGCTTTGATTATGAGGCGTGTCTTAATCGAACCAGGAAAAAAAAAACTCTGCACTCAATTGGATAGACCTACTACCAATCAGAGCAACGCAGTGAGTGACGTATGTTGAGCAAGTTATCAACAGAACTGAACTGCACGCACTCTGGAAAAAGTATTTAAAAGAAAAATTAGTGTTAACAACCTTTGCCGGTGTTGCGAAAATAATTTAAGGATTCGCGGAGTACTTGCAAACTCGAAAAACATTTTTGAACGAAATAGAAAATGTGAATGTATATACGAACAAGTTCTCCGTTTAGGATTAGATCTCGACAATAAAGCCAACAAATCTGCTCGCGTTTGTCGATCCTGTCTCAACTTGCCTTCAAAATGCCTTTATTGCAGTTCTTTGTTCGTCTTTTAAAATGAATGCGCCGTCGATTTATTCTAAAACAGACACGATAGCGTAATCTATACATCTAAATTCTTCAGCTGCAGTCATCTTTGTTGTAAACCAGTTCAAACCAAGTGCTTGATGATTACGTAACCGCAGATCATCTGTCCATCATCGTATAAAGCCCGCCCTGGCAATTTGATTGGTCCGACCATTTTTTTTACTAATCATAATTACTCCTCAATGGATCGAGTCCAGACCGAACTTCCCGACCAAAAAATGTTGTGGGCGGGGTTTGGGCTGGCATCCAGGCTAATGTTTAACAACCAAACACACACAAGAAGTGATAAGGAAATAACGCCAGATTACTCGAATGGGCTATATGCACGCATAAGTTCCGCATTTGACGCAAGGATGCTCGTCCATTTCCGGTTGTGGAGATTAAAGCGGAGGAAAACCGAGGAAAACGGGATTATGGCAGAATCTTCAAAATTTACTGTCCTCCCGTCTTTGAAACGAAACGTACATACGTTTAGATGTAATTTTATATATAGTTATGTTTATTTAATATAATTTTAAAAAGAAGCATAAACACAACGAGGGGTGTCTGTTTTGTCTGTTTTGTCTGTTTTTGTGACTAACGTTTCTTTAGTATAACCATGCAGTATAAAATTCAATATAAATTCTCAGTATGGCACTGGACTGTACGATCGGCGGAAGTTATCGAGCATCCTTACACCTTCACCAGACATAACGGCGTGCATAGAGCCCATTGTTTTTAAAAATTATAGCCCGCAAGATGCTTGCGATCCAAATAGTCATCATGTTCTGTTTTCCGGTTTGTATTTCCACAGGATAAAGGTAAGATCTTACAGATTTATGGATGAAACACTCGTTTTAAAATCTTCCCAGTCTATTGACATTTATTATGACATCCGCTTCAAACATTACAAAGTTCATGATAACTTTCGATAACTCTTCAACAAGTAAAACCACGTCACCAGCTAATTATTCGTCGACAGCCCGTTCTCATACCAAGGCGTCATCTAACTGACGCTTTTGATCATGCGTCAACATCCGACGCACATGGCACCCTTTAGCGTCAAGTGGTTGCGCCTCCTAGTGGTCTAACACTAACCCTACCCCAAACCTAAACCTACCTGCGTCATCTAACTGACGCTAAAGGTTGCCATGTGCGTCGGATTTAGCCGCCATGGTCAAAAGCGTCAATTAGATGACGCCCTAGGATGAGAATGCGATGCGAATTTTAAAGTCACAATTCGAAAGATGGCTGTGCGCTCGTTTTCACGGATCTGTGTGAATGGGGATAATTTTGACAACATTGTCTGTATGCGAAAAACACAAAACTTTTCCGTTTTAGTACATCATCGTCATCATTAAACGTACCAGAGATTTAATACACCTGAACTAGCTCTTCAGGATCACTAGAAACTTTCATGCAACTGTCTTGGAGCTAAACACTTGGAAAGTGGCCATCCAAGAGCAGAATTGGACATCCCTGCTGTAGGTTTTCATAATTTGTAAAATTTGTCACTCGGAAAACGTTATTGAATTTATGTTGTTCAATCAGGCAGTCTAGTGTTTTGCTATCTGGTTGAGAAGAATGATGCATTAAACTAATCTGTACCCTTCTTCTCTCAGAGCTGATAAATTGCGCTGGATATCAGCACTCTCACGTCCTTATCCTGAGGTTGACTTCAGTGCAGTTCAGGGTATGTTCCACTTCCTGCTCTTGCAATGTCAAAATAAATATTCTAATGCTAACAATATGAATTTCACTCTTTTCCCATTTGCAGACTTTTCACAAATGCAGTGCATCCGAGCCTTTGCTGCCCAGCAGCCAGATGAACTCAGTTTAGAGAAAGCTGACGTTCTATTAATTCACCAGCAGAGTAGTGACGGTGAGTTATAACACTAAACACAAACACATAAAGGAAACATTCCTCTCTAAAGCATTATGAATAGAATTTATTTTTCTATCGCTACACCTGAGGCCAGCTCCGTTTGGTTTCTAGAACAGTACACATACCACGTGCACAACATTACTATTGAACATTACCACGTTTAGACTACGTTGTTGTTACAAGGCCAGTTTTTCTGGAGCAACCTAAAGTTAAAAGGTTAGTTCACCCAAAAATCACCCACTCAACCTCGTGTCATTTCATCTTCAGAACACAAATGAAATCTGAGAGCTTTCTGTCACTTTATTGACAGCTACGCATCTACTTTTTGACGCTTTAAGAGATCGCAAATCTTATTCAAATGAATCAAGAGGTTTAGTCCAAACTTTCTGAACAGACTCGGCTTTTGTTCACTTTGCTCAATGGTGATAGTTCATGGATCACAGAAGTCAACATGGTTTGAACCTACAACTTTGGTTAAGCTCATCTTTAACCACAAGATTGTAGCACTAAGAACTAAAGTGTCATGGTGATGATGTACAGAATTGCCAACAGAGCCTGCATTAGCCTTTTTGTATAGTTATTGTCTAGTCTTGGAACTTCCACTGGAAGTATATAACCAACATTATGAGACTAATCTCCACTGTTGATGCAGAAGAGATTTTGGGGAACTAGTAGTGTAAGCGTATGCTGTTTTACAATTCTGCAGTGTATACCATGAACACAAAGGGATATGGGACACTTATTTGTAGTAGTCTAAGGTCCAAGAACTTACTACAACTTCAAGCTTTTTCAAGTGAGTTCATGTACTGTAGATCGTAATCATCATCTACGTATACCTGTGTATGGTGTAAGTGCCAGTCACAAATTTAGAGGAACTTCTTTTGGCTTAGTTATACTATAACTACTACTAAAGACCTCCAGAACATAGTCTGTAAAATGCCTTAAGCCTGTTTGCGATGATTCTACAAGCCCTAACAACATTTGCAAAGGTTAACTGGCTCTTATCTCGCCTGGTCAGCTAAAACAGACTATCAAGCATTGTCTGTTTCCCTGTTCCACCGGTTGAATTGCATGGTCTTGTCCTCGGCAGATCATTTCACAGCATGTTGCTTCAAGCCATCTAGATCAGTGTTTAACAACCCTGTCCCTGGAGCCTACTCCCAACAGTGCACATTTAGGATGCCTCACTTATCTGACAAATCTCTCCTAATGCGGGAATGGGCAACTTCAGTCCTGGATGACCACTCTGCAGAGCTTAGTTCCATCCCTAATCAAACAAACCTGCGGGTCATTTTCAAACAATCCTAAAGAGTTTGGTTTCAGGTGTGTTTGATTGAGGATTGAGCTGAAGGCAGTGGGTTTCAATCCTGGGCTGTGTTCGAAACCACCCCCTATACTCTCAAAAATAAGGTACTATTTGAGGGAACAGCCATTTGTGTGGACGTTATTGGGTGCATTCATTTAATCCCAAAATGCATCAGAATAACAAGTGTACAACTAATGTACACTCAACTGCCAGAGAATACCCATAATGCACTGTGAGGGTTGCGCCGAATGAATTCCCGAATCATCCATCCATCCATTATCTAAACCGCTGGTCCAATGTGGTTACAGCGTAATATCAAAATATCATCCAGGTATAATATTTTTAATTGATTATTAAATTGTTTATTTAAAGTTTGAACACAGATATTTCATGTCAGAGTTCACAATAAATCTATTCATTACTACTGGAGCTACCATTAAACAGCAAGCACAAACTATACAAAAGCAGCAAAAGCTTTCAGTGCACTCAGTGTCTAAATTAACTCACTGGTTTTCATTCGCTCCTATATTAGTAGAGTAATGTAGGGAAAAATGAATGAGGCTATATGGGGTGATTTTGAACACAGCTCCTGAGGACCCATCACTCTGCACATTTTGCTCAAAAGGTTCCTTTAGCTGAACTAAGTGGCTGTGTCCGAAATTGCATACTCTCTGGAGTAGTAAGTTACTACACAAGTACTTTTTTTACTCTCTAAATGTTCAATCCTGCTTACGGATGGGCCAACTTCCTGCAAAGTTTATCTCCAACACCTGCCTGGAAGTTTCTCGTGATCCTCCTGAGGACCTCAGCTGCGTCCGAAATCACATACTCTCTTGAGTAGATGTTTATTTAAAAAAAGTAATTCACGACCGTCAAAAAAAGTATGTTATTAGTATTCATTTGTTTTAGTATAAATGTAATTCGGATGTACTACATCTGCCATGCTGTCATTATCATGTGACCTACTTACGTCGCTTCACTGCCATTATAAGTCTCCTCCCATGGCCTCATGGGATAGTAAAGTGTCTATCATATGCAGTAAGTCATTTGGGTACTTTTTGTCTACTCTTTTATGAGTCCTGTGAATTCGATCACTTATTTTGTCACATACTGTATGCGATTATGGCAAGCCGTTTTAACTTTTAGTTATTTCCAGGATATGAATTCTTGATATCAACAATTCAATTCTTAATCTCAACAATTACATTTTTGATATCAAAAATTGAACTTTTAATGTCAACAATTGTATTTTCACTAGTGAAATGTCACCATAGGCTGCCATTCAAAAACTATTATTGATATAAAGAATTGATTTCTTACTAGTCGAAATTCGAATTTCACATATCAGAAATACAACTAGTAAAAACCTTTATTTTTGATATTAAGTATTCAGTTGTTACTAGTTGAGATGTCTATTCTTGATATCCACAATTTAATTGCTACTAGTAACAATGTTAATTTTTGGTATCATGAATGTGATTGTTACTAGTACGAAAGCCATTTTAGATATCTGAAATAATATTGATATTAGAAATATATTTTCAGATATCAAGAATGATCATTTTTACTAGTACCAATTGAATTGTTGATATCAAGAATAGACATTTCAACTAGTGACAATTTAATTATTGATATAAAGAGTAGACATTTCAACTAGTAACAATGTAATTATTGATATCAAAAATGAGATTTCTACTAGTAAAAAATCAATTCTTGATATCCACAATTTATTTTGAATGGCAGCCTATAGTGAAATTTCACTAGTGATAATACTATTACAGATATCAGCAATTCAATCAAGAATTCATATCATGGAAATGAATAAAAGTTAAAGCGGCTTGCCATAATACGATTTCCGGTGCAGCCCTTGATAAGCTAGTTCAAGAGTCTTTAATCAGGCCTGGAGCAAAACTCTGCTGGAGACTGAATACCTGGAATATCTGGTAAAGGTCAGAAACTGGATTTGGCTGTTAATCAAGACATTTTGTCATTTGCCCTAGAGGGTCATCAGGTGTGATAAACTGTGGCAATTAGAAATAAATTCTAGTCGTGAAAGAATGTTTATTCGCCCACACACTGAATCTGATGAGGTTTCCTGTACACTTGTTCACCAGTATTATCAATTTGACTGACAATTAGTAATTTGAACTGAATTGAGCTCATTTCATAATTGATGAATTTTACACTATTGAATTGAATCAACACTGACTTGAGTTGAATAATATGGTCTACTATAGAGTTGCTTTACAGCATAATCTTGTCTGAGAAGATCATCGTTTACATCATTGATTGTTATTTATTTTCCTAAGTGAAGCTACTTTGAAACAATCTGTATTGTAGAAGCGCTATATAAACAAAAGAGACTCGACAGTACTGATAAGTGAATTAATACTCCTCTGAGCATACAGAACTACTAACAAAACCAGTTCCTATTAGATATGCCAGGCACTATGCTAATGTTGTGTTACAAGTAGACTTATTGAATTGCCAATGAACGTTTTGACAAAAAATCCCTAGAATGAAATTCTCTTCCTTTCCCTCAGGCTGGGTGGAAGGAACCCGTCTGTCAGACAGGCAACGTGGATGGGCCCCCGAATCTCACCTGGAGACAATAGTCAGCGACAAAACAAGAAAGCGCAACCTGCTGGACACCATGAAAATTGCCACTGCTGCATTGTGAAGCCATATGGACATTCTTCAAGGTTCTCAGGCAAACTTATTCAACCACAGTTTTTTTTTAATGTTACTTTAAAGCCTTGTGTAAAAAGAGCTTCAAGAACTTTGGACTTATGTGGGAAGTTTCTATTTATTTTGTGGATGTACTCGAGCTGATATGGGTGATGCGGGCGATATGTCCGCACCCATGTCAGGGTACTCCACACCCTGAGAAAGACTCTGGGATGATGCTGAATTGTGCCAACAGAGCTTCTTGGATATCTCAGTATTTCTTGCAAATGGCACATCCAAATGAGCATCTATGCAAAGTGTTTATGTAAGCATTGTGGAAATCAGACCACCGGCTCGCTTTGTTTTCCCCTTTTATGAGTGAGTTGTCTCACTGAGGAGCAAGGACAGCTGGATATAAGACGGTGAGAAATACGGTCCTTTTCTCTTTCTGACTGGAGCGTCGTGGAGAAAGAGGAGTTTGTTGTGCTCAAGGACACAAGATGCTATTAGGACAAATTTTAACAAATTGTGAACTTTTCTTTTAACAAATTGTGATAATTTTATTCAAGATCATGAATTATACCAGGCTACTTAAAATTGGGTGGAACACTCATGGTTATGACAATGTATATAATTTCTACAATGTACATAATATAGGTTTTTAACTTTAACGATACAAAGTATTATGTTTTCAGGGAATAATTTCATCCCTGTTCAAAGCAGAGTGGCATATCACTGTAATATGCGTTAAAAAATAAACTTTTCACTTGTTTCCTGAAAGAACATTTCAAAGTTTAGCAGATGAGATTTTTAGTTTTATCAAAGTGCACTTTGATTTTTACTTGTAATTACGCAAGACCTTAAGGAATATGGAACAAGAACGAAAGAGAACAGAGGCACAGGATTCAATAGGAAATCAAATGTTTTAGTGTCATCTACAGTGTGCAGAATCAATACGAATTCATTTCATAAATGTTTCTCTCAGTATGACAAGAAAAGATCATACCATAAACAGCTTCTTGGCTACATGGGGAGAGAGAGAAAAAAAACATAACAGTGAAAAATGGCTTTAGGATCAACTGAACTGTACATGAAATATCCACAAATTATTGGTTCCTGAGGCAAAACTGAAATCTACTTGAGCCCTGACCCGTAATCAAAGGTTACAGAGTAAAATGACATTAAAAGTTCAAGATAATGCAAACAAAACATTTAGGTTCAATTAGTTAACATTAGTTAATACATTCGATTTTATGAACTAATGGATTTTTTTATTATATGCTTTTTTTCTATTTTCAACCTTCTTTAGTGTACTAGGGAGCTGATTGAGATGCATCCATAGTAAAACATGTGAAAAATAGTGTTTTTGAACATTCAAAGCATGAAAACCTATTCTAATAGACCACAAAAACAAAATCAAGACTTTGTAAAAGGGCAAAATAGGTTAACGTTATTTTCCACAAACATTTTTAGCATTAAATGTTGTATTATGAGCAAAAATGAACCATGGATAAAAGTGTGTTTACAAGTTAACACTAACCTACATTAATATATGCTCAAAATATTATTCTTCAAATTTAGTTAGGACACAACTTATGTATTAACTAACGTTAACAGACTGAAGCGTATTACAGTGTTCCTGAAAACATTATCTGATGGTAAGGAATAGGAAATTTGTGATAGAGAAACTTGGCATTTTTATTAGCCACTTGGAGCTTTAAATATGTGCTCAAAGGAGCCATGAATAGTCTAACTCAAGCTCGCTGCACACTAACAAACACCCAACATGCATCCAGACATATACAGTGAATTCGACAAACACTCATGAGAGCTTCAGCACCACGTGAGACAGGAACTCACTGATGCACCTCACACACACACACACACACCATTATGCGGAACTAGACTAGACCAGAACTATTACCAACTGTTTTAACATGTATCGTCACTGATTTACACTATTTAAACTTTTCACATGCTGAACAGTCAGTGTCGTCTAATAGGAATCAGGGCTTGATTAAGGGAGACACATGCACAAAGACTCCACAAATCAAATCCAATGTGGTCCTAATGTGAACATACAGATGCCGCTTGTGTAGAGTCGCACAGTGTTAAACCGGGAGGAGTGCGTGGGTCTGTGTGCACACTGTTTTAGTAAATCCAACATTTCAAAAGTCTGCAACACTTTCTTTTCGATCATCTCTTTTCAACGCAAGTTACATTGGATCTACATGTCACCTAACTATCATTAGAGTATAAGTAGACAGCTTAACATCTGCTAAAACTTTATTGTGATGCTCCCAAACAGACATTCTACTGACTATAAGCAACTTTGCAACTATGTGTCAACTTATTCAATTAACCCTAACCCCTTTACTACTAACACACTGCGAGCCTTAGCGCTCAATTCCAATTTATTGCTCAGATCCGCTGTTCACATTGGCCAGGTTTGCGCAAAACTTTTGTGATATTTTTCTAAATGTCGATAAAAAACTATTGCAAAATAACGCTGTTTCCATTAATCAGTGTTATGTGACTGAAACAGAATTTTCCTCTTGCGATAAGTCATTCAAAAAAATCATAGCAACGGACGTTGGTGAGTTTACATATCAGCCACCGCACTAGTCATTATTTTTAATCGAAGGAGACTAAGTCATGTTATCCAAGCATTAATAGCAAGGAAATTTCCAGTTATGTGTGCCATAAGCAGCGGTCTGTGGCCGTCACATCACATCTGTAGGTGTAACTTATAGTCAACAGAATGTCTAAAGGGGACCATCAAAATAAAGTGTAACCCAAAAGTCTTTCAGTCTGTCAGGTAAGTGCTATGAGATACAGAGAACAAAGACACACACTTGGGACCACTGAGTGGATCACATGACATGACCCAACCGAGAACTTCAGCGCAACACATAGGCCGACTGCTATAGGGCTGCACAGCACAGAGGGCTGATGTCGTCACTGGACATTTCAGTTTGATGTTTAACTGAAGGGAATTTCTTGAGCTTCAACTAGGGACGTCAATTTACATAAAATTCCCAAAATCGAACTTTGTTTAAAGTGACAGTCAACTAATCGATTAAGCGTTAACCTTAACCTCTTAAATCCGAAGCGGGGGGCGCTACTAAATATCACGTCACTTAACAACCACTTGTTCAACCAACACAAAATAGGTGAATATAGGGAATATGACCATCACTTAGTGCCTTTAAATTTGCTGACATATAAGTGATCTATTTTTATGGCAAATTGCTTTAAATGAAAATGCTATTTGTAAAATCATCGTACATAACAGATACACTTGTATTATGTATTGTTGAAAAGGTTTCAACAAGCATATCTGTTTCAGTTAGAGACAAAGCCGTCGACGCACGTGCAACCATTATACACTTGATGCTTTTGACCCACATAAGACAATGCATAGGTCACAGAGTGACATGACATGTTGCTAGGCTAAAGCTATAGGATTTTCAGGATCCGATTACATCGCTTTGCTTCATAGACATATACACTAGACCTCACCTTGGGGTTCTAAGCATGCGTCAAAACTGCCGCCATCTTGGAACAGGGGTCTTGTCATAGGAAGTAGCTAGGTAAAGCTGCTATCTCTGCCTTTACGTCGAATTCATTGATGGTGGCGGACTTTTGTGCAGCGTATGATGTTCACGGATGAAATCTGAACTAGGAAGAATGTTAAAAAAAAATAAATAAATTTCTGGAATCAATGATAAATACATGTCTGACCGTTGGAACAAACCAAAAAAACAAGAAAAATCGCATTCATGATGGTTTATGGTGATTTTATTTCCGTTAGACCTGTGTCTACTACATTGACGCTGTTGCATTAAAGTGGAGGGGCTCCCCTGTTTCAAAATTGGCGGCTCTATTGACGCATTCGTTCCAATGAACTGCCGTAGCCAAGGTGACGTCTAGTGTATATGTCTATGGCTTTGCTTAATCCACCATTCTATCGATTCAATTAATCGTTAGCATCCCTAGCTTCAACCATAGCAACAATCAATCGGGGTGAGTTTCCCGACAGCAACTATGGTCGCAAGTTCCAGCGTTACCAACATGCTTTTGGGAAACGCACCCCTGAACAGATACTATGAAGTCCATTTTGTGGGTTTGAGAACCAAGTTCTCTTCCAAAAACAGCGAACCTGAAAGCATAAGTGTGCAGCCCAACCGCAGCTGTGAGCATCTATCTCTATGAGTGAGGAAACGGAGGTAATAATAGTAGACTTGGTTCAGAGCACAGTGGATCTGAACAGCACGATGTGGAGATTGAGATGGTAGGTGTGTGTTCTGTGGTACATTAAAATAGTGAAGGGGTTTCACTGTACAGAAGGATGAGAATCACTCCACGAAGTCTTCCAATTATCGATTATCCGTCCCTTTCAACCTGAAGGAGCATAAAAAAAGACAATCCAATGGTCAGTTTTTATGTGCTTATGAAAGTTGTGTTTGTTGATATAGGATTTTGCACCTTAAGTATATGTAAGAATGTGTTTTTCTGAAACTTGCTCGTATCTAACTTAGGAATGGTTATATGAATGATTTACACAAATTTATTCTGCTCATTTTTCCTGATCAAACCCACTGATGACAATACATCTTTCATAAAGCTATATAAAAATCAGAGGGCAGAGATAGCAACAGTAAGAAAAAGTCAGCAAATAGTTTAAATTATTAGTTTATTTCTTTGTCAGTACCTGTTCATATTGGATATTTATATAATACTTATATTTATACGAGTTTTAAATTGTGCATGTTAATTTCCACTACTTTCATTATTTACATTAAGATTAACTTTAAGCGTTGGATGGCAGCAAAGGTAATCTTTAAAAACACAATAGATCTTTAGCAAATCTCAAAATTAATATAAATTTTCTATACTGTCAATTAAGTTTATTTGTAACATTTAAAATTATAATTTTTAATTTTAGTATGCTATTTTTTATTTATCTAGAAAAATTGATTTAAATTAAATTAATATCTGCAATTTTAAACATGAGAACAGTTTTTGGTTTATCGCTATCGGCTGGATATATTTTTCATTTTTAACTACTTAGGCTATTAATTATGTACAATGATTATATTAGAAAATGTGTAAAAAGGACATTTTAAGTGTTCCAATACCCCCTTTCACAAATTACATGTGTGAGCAGGACCTTTAAAAAATACTATTACCAGTAAATTCCTGGTATAAAGCGGTGTATACGGTATGAGCAGATGCGGGGTCAGAACATTCTGATGTAAGAAGTCTGCTTTTGACCAATCATAAAGCTCTGTCAGAAATGGACATAATATAAACATGCGCTAGACAGACGTCTGACCGTAGCGCTGCATCTCACGTTTGAGACCTTGCCTTCATTTCCATTCATCAGTACTGCTACTCTGCAATTACTATTGTGTACTATATAGGGGTGTTACGATACACATATTCGTACTGAACCGTTCGGTACGAGGCTTTCGGTACACATTTTTAAACCGAACAGTTCGTTGCATCACTTTTTCCTGCCGACCAAAATTTTGTTATTTCAAATGTAGGCACGTTGCGCATGGCTAGCGCGCTCATAATGTAAGAGACGCCTGGCGTGACCACAACATTGCCCAACATCAAATGGCAAATGTAATGTGAGCGTAACGAAACTGAGCTACTCGTTATTGTGTGGTTGACGGACCGTTTATCAGTTTGGACCAATGCAGCGTGAGCCGATCTTGATCATCAGCACTGTTAGTACACAGCCAAATCCAGTAAAGAAAACATCTGAATTGGCTTTATGCCCAGTTGCACTACTTCCTGAACTTCAGCCAGCTCCTTGTTTCCTGTCTGCCATTATTGGCCAAATTGATTAATTCAGGTATGTCTGATTATTGTTGCCATGACTACTGAGGTCAGACACACCTGAATTAATCAATTTGACCAATAATGGCAGACAGGAAACAAGGAGCTGGCTGAAGTTCAGGAAGTAGTGCAGCTGGGCATAAAGCCCATTCGCCACTGAAGTAATAACATCGCTGCGAGATCTAGTGAGAAACATTCACATTTCTCCGTTATTAACGAATCAAACCATGCTGACGTGGAAACCAGGAAGAAACTGTGCCATGAATGAACTATCCAGTGTCCACAGATCAGCAACATCACCATGGATTTAGTGTATAACACTACTATCTGTAAGTTTGGCAGGAATAGTAGGCTATAATGCTTTCAAGTAACATCACGTCGGTTTTATTTTGACATTATGAACACAATTGCTGCCCTCAAATTTTAATCTAAACTAAAATAAACCTTTGTTTATAACTACTAAAATATTACATTTCATTTTGTCCAAAGAGCTGTTTTGTTTTTTATGCTCCTAAGAAAAGTCAAGTATAGCTCCATCATTGCTCAAAGTTAAAAAATATCCTACTTTATGATGTTAGTTTTAATAAAAGTATAATTAAAAAAATGAAATCAAGTAAATTTATCTGCCATTTCTTTCTTTTTGCTGTATTGGAAACGTACCGCATTGAACCGAACCGTGAATTTTGTGAACCGTTACACCCCTAGTACCATAGTAACTGCAGTGCTATATTAACTATAATGCGCATCATGTTTTTAAGAGCAAAACTGAGTTCTGTGTGAACATCCTCTTATGCCTGTCACTCAGAAGTAAAAAATAAAAGAAAAAGTTACACTTTATTAAGGTATTTATTAAGCTTTATTAAGGTGCTCTTGTAACAGTGTAATTATACACTGAGTAATTATAATTAAAAACATGTACTTCGTACATAATTAGTGTTTGGTTTTGGTTTAGTTGAATGTAATTATGCATAATATGCAGTTAATACTATAGTAAGTCCATGTAACATGATTTCTACAGAGTTTACTGGTATCTTAGTAATGATGTGTGATCTTGCCAGTAAAAAGAACGCGGTTGCTTGTGTGAACAGCACATTTGTGCATTTACCGTAAATTCGCTCAGATATTATTACTGTAATTTGCTGTGTGAAAAGGGCTTACGATTGCTAAGCGCCTGTATGTATGCATGTATTAATACCTGTATGAGATGGGTAGGAGAAGGTTGTTCTTCTTCAGAGCTTGCACTTTGCTGAGAGTCTGTGGGTCGAGGGCGATGTAACAGCGTCGGGCGTAGTCCAGAAGCTTTTCTTTAGACGGGTCGAACTCGCCCACCTCAGCCACCTTCTCTGGAGCCACCAGCAGAAGCTCAGCAATGGGTGTGGTCGAGGCCACCGTATTACGATCCACACCATGGATCTGGAAGGCCTTGGACATATTCTTTAGCCTCTGGTATGTCACCAGGATCTTTTTATAGCGGAACAATACACCTGCTGAATCTTTCACTGCAACAACAGCAAAAAGGAGAGAAAGAGAAAGAGGAACAAGCCTTCAGAAAGAGAAAAATCACTAACCGGTCATGTTTCCACACTGAATGCTCACACTCACCTCTCTGCCTTTCTCTCCCTCTGGCGATTCTGTAAACCCTCCTCCTCTTCAGAGCGGGATGACTGCCGGAGGGTCTTACAGCTGCGCCGATGTTCCGGAGGGACATGCTGTCTGTTATCACATCCTCTCCTGACATCATTTCCTCTTCCTCCAGGTAACTATCCTCGAGATAGTCATCCTCTTCATCTCCCAGAAGAGAGAGGGATTCTGCGGCAGCACAAGTAGATGTACTTGAGTCAGGCGTCGTAATATATCTTTACTAAATTCATTCAATTGAATAAGTGACAGTTAAGATATTTATAATGTTACAAAATATTTTCATTTCAAATAAATTCTGTTCTTTTGAGCTCTATATAGGGCTGAACGATTTTGGAAAATAATCTAATTGTGATTTTTTTAACCAATATTGCGATTGCGATTTAATATGCCATTTAAGAAAAAAGTTATTTACCTTCTGTATTAGTCGACAAAGACAATCAATAAATCATTGTACAGTAGGGATGGGAATCTTTAGATAGCTCATGATCCGATCTACTTTTTTTCTCATTAATTAATCTTAATAACTCTTAAAATATGTATTTAATTACATGTGTAAAAACACATACTTTAAAAAATAAATATAAAAAAACATTTAATTAAACCAATTACATGTTAAGAATTTTAAATAGGCTATATAAAATAATATAGCTTCAAAATATAAAAGCTAGTAAATAAAGAGAAACAAAAACAAACAAACATTACAAGCAATAAACAAAGAGTGGTCTCAGTATTTAAAAGTAGGCTGTCTGAATGTTTTTCATTCAAGAGCTGGAGTGATTTCCCCTCAGTTTAGATACGATAAGCTGCTTTCACACTAATGCATATATCGCTTTTGAAATTGTAAATGTGGTTTGTCCTGTTGGTTTAAGATATAACTGACCGTGTTTACATCAATTTCGCGTCATAAAAGCATTTTGACATGCAAGTACATTTACCAAAGATACAGTCGGCAACGCGTCATAGTTGAGGGGCGTGGTCGGCGTGGGGGATAGCAGCGCGACCATCCTATGTATTTGAATGACAAAAATGTCATATTGCGAGTCATTTATGCCTGCCGACCGGCAACGGTACATTGCAAAATTAACTGTAATAGGTTATGATTGCCCTTATTTAATTAAAAACTGGGTCAATGACCCAACCAAATGGCCGGAGGTGTCGTTTCCAGACTATTATATCTGGTTGAATCTTCAGGTAAGACATCGCGGAAGCTACCGGCAACACAAGCCTGTAACTCAATCAACTTGCGTATAAGTTACTATAAGTCCATAAAACCATGTCACTTACCAATTGTACGTATGCTTCACTCCAAACTATAAATCCTTTTGTAAAACGGTGATCAGTAGTAGTCGCTACGAAGTTGCAGAGGGACTTTGCTGACACTTATCCGAATTCTCACAGACTGCAGTCTGATAACCTTCAGCTGATAACGCTAATGTGACTGAGACATCCCTTATGAAAAACAACTAAAGGAATCTTGTAGTATTTTAGGACAAAATATTATAGTAACGTTAATCCTATAGGAATAGGCTACTATAGTATTATAGCCTAGAAGTATAGATATTAATGAACATCACAGAAGTATTATACACTACTATAGAATACTATTAGCCATAGGATTACTATAGTTCTTTTTCGTAAGGGATGTAACGTCAGACAAATCTGGCCCACTGCCTAATACGAGTTAAACATCTACTACTATATCACACGGACCTCTACTCACACAGTAATCTAATAAGATATGATTAATTTTGCCATTTTGTCCTCCTATCCGGTTCTGTATGTATGTAAGAGAGGCTGTAGAACTTCAATTTATAATTTGTTTGTTTATTGGTGGTACAGAAAACGACACCGCAACTCTTCGGCATGATTGTCCCATGTATTTCAATGAGCGCCAAGGCAATGTTTTCCCCCACGGGCTAAATTCACACCACGTGACGGGGCGTTCCCGGGGGCGTTCCCAGACCAACCGACTGTATCTATGCACGAGAGCTCTTCACAAAGCACGCGTTAGTATTTTAAAATGAAAGCAGCCTTCTCAGTGATTTTCATGGTTTTAATATATAAGCCAACTGCATTCCAAAAGACATAAATAATGCCTCTGTGAAGCATTTGTAAAGAAAATTCCCGCGGGAGAGAACGCGCACTGCAAGTGTGACGTTATAACATCAAGCAAAGCCGCAAAACCTGTTCAATGAAGCCCGCGAATGTCCTTGTAATTTGGTTCAACCCTGACCTTTATAAAATAACGTTACTATGTTTTGGAAGGTTCGAGCGGTGTCGTGTGTGTGAGTGAGGAAGAGAGAGAGCGAGAAAATAGAAGCAAGCAGATTCAGAACACGGTTCGTTTCTAAAGCACGCGCAGCGTCATCACGCATCTGTGTTTAAAAACTAAGCTCATACTCGATTCTGAAATTCTCTGAATCGATCCAGGATAGTTGAGGAGAGGAGAGAATAAATAACACAATAAACTGTTCTTTTCTGGACGCCAGACCGCGTAGCGTGGCAAGTTGATGCTTTATCTTGCAGACTGCTTTTCTCTCGCGTGTCAAGTGACCAGTGTAATCGCAGCTCTTGCGATTACAAAATCGCGTTTCATCATATCGCGATTTTATCGCAAATGCAATTAATCGTTCAGCCCTAGCTCTATATGCATTTTTTTTGCATTTCCTCAAAAGCAACAGTACAATTGACTGGAGTAATGATGCTGAAAATGATATAAACCCAGCATCACAGGTATAAATTACAATTAAAATGATTATTTTAAATTGTTTACTGTATTTTTTTTTATAATAGCCATGTCCACTTGACAGATTATTGATTTTGAGTTAATATCATATAAAATGTGTAAATTACAGAAATGTTGTCCTTATATGACATAAAGTGCAAATTTTTAGACACGCCCATTTATTTTTAAATATTAATATTTTCAGGTGACATTTTAGAAAAAAATATTAATCTCTTAATATTTAACATTAAATAATATACATGAAGGTATGCCAAAGTAGCCTTCACTATTTCCTTCCATTTCATAACATTGTTTAAAATTACAATGTTTAGTTGAGTATAAAAATTTATATTTTTATTCATATTTTAATTTAGATTTTTAGCTTGAGCTTTACATCAAAAGATTTGATCACCAGACACAAATTCTTCATTGATGATCAGTGAACCACAACACATTATTTACAAAAATACATTAAATCCAGGGAAATTATGCCGAATGTTGATTGCTGAAATTAAAACAAAAGTAAATGAACCAAATATGATTTTTTCTTAATTTTATTCATGATTATTTCAACCACAATGTCGATGTCGAGCAAAAACGTTGGAGCTGGGCGATATATCGTGTTTGTACAATATATCGAGATTTTTTTATGAACTATATGGGATGAGGCGATACCGTTTATATCGATATACAGTAGCTTCCAAGCGCGTCAGCTAACCTACATGGTTACAGCCACTATACTTCGTTTTTCATAGCCTTCAATATGAACTAAACACACTTCAGACACACCTTGCAGTTCATTGAGGGACCTGTTGTTGCTACTGCAGCTGCTGCTGGTGCTGCCGCCGCCGTGGGCCTGCAGGAGCGGCTGAGGGTGGGGGGGTCCGAACATAGAACTCATCTGAGCACTGACGGGACCGGGAACAGAGCTCAAGGCCTTGGAGTTGGCTGAAGTCTGTTGGGTTGGCCTCTGCTGGAATGACTGACGGTTTGCCAACCGCTGGCTCTCTGCTTGTTGATCTGAAAAGTTAATGATTATTGTTGATTCTGATCTTTATATTTTACAGAAAACACTCTCCTATTACCGTACACAGAACAGACTTTGGCCAGAAGGAACATCTTGTAATAATTAAAGTGTTTAAGGGTTTATTCATGTTCTTCACAGGTTTATTATAATTAAAACTAATAAAACATTTCTGTTAACAGAAATACAGCTGAATGAAATTGACCTTTCGCCGGCCCCTCCCACAAAATGGCCATTGTCCAATCACACATCATAGCAACCGTTACTGTGTGAGCTGTTCCGTCAAACAGTAAGCGGTGCGCCCACGGCGTATGTAAATCGGACACATAATACCCCGAGAGATTGTCTGGAGAAGTTGTCTTTTTTCCCTTTCCAAAGCCCAAAACACAACGCGAGCGGTGCCTAAGATGTATTAAACAGTGTGGACGGCCCCAATTCCAGTTAAATGTGTCGAACATGGTTAACTCGTCTCGCGTGCAGCGTGCGTGCGACTGAGATTAGTCAAAGAAGCACGGAGAAAGCAGATCAAGAGGATCCACAAAGGACTTACTGTACATTTTCTAAAGGGTTGTTGTTAACATACCATGATATTCTCTGGGAAAATGAGCAGCAGTCAGCTAAGTTAGCAGTGCAGCACCGTAGACTACAGTTTAGAGGACGTTCGCAACGGGGAAAGCATGAAACTTACATGACAACATCAGTTCATATATCAATATCGTAACGAATAGAAATAACCTTAAATAATGTATGGTTCTCTGCTTATTTCCGTCTCTTATGCATAACGTTAGTTACTTTTTAAACGCGAAAATCGCATTGAGCATGATGCGTGTTAAAGCGAACGTGTACTCCTGTATCGGAGGCAAAATGAATAAATATGCAGCGCAAGTTATATATTTCGAAGTCCAAAAAATTAGCCACTGAACCAGTTTATAAAATCTTCAAGGCTGTGCTGGTTGCATTTGAGGTAACTTAGCATGGTCATGGGGTTTTTCTGATTTTTCTTGAGACTGGTAAGCATTAGCATCAATAGTACTCGTGTCTCATTCATTTCTTAATTTTATATTTTGAATAAATCCCTCCACCGCATACTGTAACCCCTTTTGCTTCGATCTTGCTTGATATCGCGGAGGTATTGCTCCAAAAAAGGTCACTGACACGCACGGGAATACCCTTTGCCGTCATGGCAATCTGTCGCGCTGCCCGTGTTTGACCATTTGTTTGACGGAGGTAGCAACAGTAACTAAGGGGGGCGGGGCTCAGCGAAAGGCTAATTATGTATATATATATATATATATTATATATATATATATATATATATATATATATATATATATAAAACATTAAATGTATTATATATATTACATTTAATTTAATACATTTAATATATATATATAATACATTTATATTTAATATATATATATATATATATATATATAAAATAAATATTAAATTAGAAACATTTAATATATATAAAAAATGTAATATTTATTACATAAATATAATAAATTATATATATATATATATATATATATAAAATTTTAGAATAAAACATTTTAACTAAAAGCAATAAAATTACTAACTGGAAAAAAAATAAAATTAAAACTAAACAAAAATATTAATATTAAAAAGGAAAAATAAAGACAAAAGCACATAAAATTACACACAAAAAAAATAAAATAAAAAAAAGACAATTTAAAATGTAAAAATAAACAATTTCAAAATATTAAACTGCAATAGCATATAAATACTAAAATAACACTTTACCGCGATCATTTTCTCTTCTCCTCCTCCAAGAAAAACTCCTGGAATCATTACCTACCGGGGAAAAAAGAAATTCAGGTTCACTCTTTTAGTCCACTAAATCTGTATCAATACCCAGCCCGACTTATGCAGCATACAATCACAAGAAAATGTACATGAACATCTGTTTTACAGGAACACAAACTAAGTTTGTGAACATTACACTATTACTCAAATGACCTATGACCCCACTCCATTCACAATTTTTCTTGAGGTTCTACGACATCGACACCGTTTTCGACTAAAAACTAAACCTTTTTAAGCGTTTTGGCCGTTCATTTACACCTGAAAATGCTGAGGGCCCTTATAGACTACAATTTAAAGTGGTTTAAATGTTGACATATCTTATTAAGATGCAATTATATATTTTTACATCATTTTGGTAAATAACTAGACCAAGGTGAATATATTTAGGCAAGTTGTGAACCCTGTTTTTTTTCACACAACTGAATCCAACTTTGAAAAAAGTAACTGTCACTTATCAACAGTTGTAAGGCAACAAGAACAGTCCTCTGTGAGCTAGACAGTGCCATTTAACAACACCCGTTTCAACCTTTGCAGGCTTCTACGATGTCTACGTCCTTTGAAGGAAGCAGCCTTTGAATTGGGACACAGCTTCTGTCTCTTCTCTCCTCGTCTCACCGTTGCTTTCCTGACTCTTGGTTGAGAAGATGAACCGATCGAGCTGGCAGCGCAGGAAGTCCCGCTCCTCCTCCAGGTCCTCAATGCGCTTCTGCAGCCATGAATTTTTCTCCAGCGAGATCTGCAGTTGTGTCCGCAAGTTAGTGATCAACAGATACGAGTTGCTCGGTGCTGGCGGATCACTACCTGTATCACAACATAAGCAAATATCGTCACACATACAGCACTTAAAGGGACAGTTCACCCAAAAATGAAAACTCAGTCATCATTTACTCACGCTTATGTTGTTTCAAACCCATAATTTTCTAAACACAAAATGAAGATATTATTAATTTTCTCTCAAGTTAAACTTTCATTCTTCATAATGTATAAAAAGACAGTAGTAATCCATAGGAATTTAATTCAAGTCTTCAGAAAAGACACAATTGTATTATATGAAGAAAAGATATTCATATAATTAACACATATACAGTACATATGGCATATTAAATATGGCAAACAAAGAAGCTTAACTGTGTGTGCTTGATGTGCCAGAACTTATGACATTCAATATTAAAAATCAATATGAGAGAACATTAAAAAATATCTTAATTTGTGTACCACAGATGAACTAAAAGACTTGTGGACGGTTCACACCAAGGACAAAAACTATAATTATATCGAAAACAATAAAGTTTTAATAATTGTTTAAATCCTGTGAGAATAGGGAAGCCTACACCACAGTAAAAAGGATAATGGCGAAGAGAAACAATATTGTTGGTATTACTTTCAGAATGTTTTTTCTTCCAGCTGATATACATTAAAAACATCTACAGCCAATCAGAATCCAGCAACAGATGACATAATTGCAGTGTGTGATTATGATGGACAGAACATTATTGTACATTGGTTTGGACACTGGTGTTGGACATTGGTTTTAACGTTATAGCCTACAGGTATCATTCTTGGTGTGAATGGGCCTTTATAGTTTTGGAACGATATTCATGTTAGTATAGGCCCTTATAAAGATAAATATATTAAAGTCCACACCAACGGACATTACTTATCAGCGCACGCTTTTTGATGGCTGCCTCTTTAAATCTCTTTAAAGTCAGGTGGATTCTGATTGGTGGAAAAAGAATTCTGAAGTGATGACGCGTTTTAACGACCATCAGCTTGCAGTTTTTTCTATTTACATTTTTTTTAAATGCATGTACATAACACTATACTTTTTATTATATTGCCTTTTCATCAATTAAATTACAAGAAACTATTTAACGCAGCGTCTTTGGGAGTGACATAAACTTTCATTTTATTTTGCAATTTTGAGCAAAAGGAAACAATATATGTATGTATTCTCTCATTCACCGCTATTGAGAATGAGGAGTCACGTGCCGATTTGGGCGGGGTCTGAGCCGGTCGGCCATGATGGTAGGAGACGCTATCGGTTACCAGGGGCAACGCCTTTAGAACCCATAGACACGACTAAACATTCCAGAGCTCTTAAATTTTCGCGCATTTATTATTTTGGCAGGACAAAGACGGATCTAAGAATACAAGAAAAAA
Source organism: Pimephales promelas (assembly GCF_016745375.1). Next base: position 1,623,929 of record NW_024121455.1, read on the forward strand.
AGGAAGAAAGTAAAGCAATGCTAAAAGATAAGGCGAAAGAAAAGGGACCTTACTGGAACAAACTCACACAAAGTGCAAAACAGCTGTATTTGGAGAAGCACCATCAATATATTTGTTCTTTTGCACTAATAACATTATTATTTTATTATTATTACTTATGTTGTCCATGAAACTGATGTTGTCCAAATAGCCTATATATTTCAGTTCTCAATAAATATTGTTAAGCCATATCAAGTTCTTTCAAACATTTATTTCAATGAAATAAAAAAGTCATGAACAAGGCACTCAAACAACACTTTTGCATATGTTCGTTAAGGCACAGCAAATAGTGAAAATCGTATACTAAAGGCATCAGAAAACCCAGCAAACCCAGCAATCTCATCGTCAGATCAGACTCTCCCTGCTGTGTCAATTTCGGTTAGCCGAAAAACTGTATTCCATTGTTCCTATGTTTTCCATATGTATCGTGTGAGTTACTGGAGGAGTTTTTAACACAGCAGTTACTTCCAGGCATGGTAAAACAGTGCGGTATTGCGAGAAACTCTTCTACTACCGAGCTAAAAACACACGTAATCAATACTGTTTTGCCGTGGGAATCCTACCAACATGGCGGAAAGGGGAGGGGCACTGTAAAATGACGTCAACTCCTCATTCTCAATAGAAGTTTACCCAACTATGACGACTTCTACTTCGAAATGTGAAAATGTGATATCGTTAACGGTGTCGTTATCATTAATATGTATAACTTTTTTTATATTAATAATTTATTGGTACAGTCATCGTACTTCATGTGAACAGTTAAAGGACAAGTACATAGTGTACATAGTGGGTCACTCACAGCTTACTCAAAAAGTGATACTCAACTGAACTGACCATCAAAGTTCTGGTCATTTTGGTTGTAGAAGCCTCCCTGCTGCTCAAAGTTGTTGTCTTCAAAGGGAATGGAGATTTCATAGGAATCCTCGTTCTTGGGTGCTGACGAATGAGATTAAAAACACGAAGGATGCACATTATTTTTCTGGGAAATAACTCACAGCTCATCAATAAATACCAACTTAGAATACCAATTAGAGCGCGTGCACTCACTCTGTAACTCTCGGGAACTCGCGTGCTTCCTCGTGGCTGAATCCGCATCATTCATATTTCCGTCTGTTCAGTTTATGATCTGAGTTTAGACACAGAGAGCGTCTGTAAGCCCAAAATACTCATGAGTCATGACATCTATACTTTATTTTATCTGCAGAGGATCAAATGCAGATGCGCATGCGGCTACACATCACGTACATGATGATATAACTTACATGAAATATCTAACGAGCTGTCAGATGACCAGCATCTGTCTTCCCTCTTAAACACGCACGCAACATAGTAAAACAGTCAGTAGCTAACGTTCATTCCCTTAACACACACCATCCATGATCAAAACATTTAACAACAAGACATGTCAAGGGGTGCATTCTTCTTAAAATACCAAACATGGTTAGTGTAGTGATGCATGCATAATGCACCATTTGGTCAGCATTATCTTATGATGACTAGCAAACTGGCTAATTGTTAACGTTATACCGTTCCAGACAAAAACATACATTCAAGCGCAGCATTGTGTCACGTGACGACATGTAAGTTACAAACCGTTGCTCGCTCGTGGGCGCGCTTTCCTGTCATGTAATTGAAGCGTGTCTCTGCACTGTCATCTGTCTGTGTTTGTGTTTGTGAAAGAAACAGCTTGCGAACAATAACAATAAAATTACCCACAGCGGCAGCACTAAAAACAACGGGAAGGAAGTCACTTTTATGGCACCTTACAATCGTCACGTTCAAAATAAAAGCCTTGACAAGATGCTTCTTTAATTTCACAAAATGCACAGTAGTATAATATTATATATGTAGTACAGTAGTAGTAGGTCTATTTAACTGATTAAAAGTCTGGGTGAAATTACAAAAGGGATTAGACTTTGTCGGAAATATCACGTCACGCACGAACGTCATCACAAATTCGTGGAAAACGGTTATGGGATTTTTTCATTGTGCTTCCATACTGAATGTACCCGGAATGCACACGTACAGTAGGCTGCTACATGTTTAATACTATAGCCTATCCAAAACATTCTATGTCAGATGTTAACATTCAAGAGATGCTTTCACAAATAAAATTAAAAAAGCATAATTTTTAGGATGTTTGCATATCACACACTCACAAAAAAATGGTTCAGATTATGCACTCTCTCATTATAATTCACAGATTTACTTTAGTCATTATTATAGTCATTATTAGATAGTATTTTGTTTTAGCTAGTTCATGGTCACTGAACAAGAGTCTCTATATATTATATAATTTATTTTTTCTTATTTAAAAAAAATTCTGTCCCCCCTGACCAAAATTCTAATATTTTTATTTTAGCTGAGTAGCCTAAACAAGTGATAAAACATGAACATAATAAAACATACATTTAGGCGAGAGTCAATTGGGCTAAGGCAGGTTTTAACTGAAATGAATTGTGTTCATTCGCAGCTGACTGAAACACGTGTTTTTCATCTGTCATTATCATCAAAGACCTCGACATACAAAATCATCCATATACAATGATGGGAAGATAATTATGAATTTTCAAATTTTCACGAGACCAGTGATCCACAATACCCAAATATCTGGCTTTAGTCAGCATTTCTAAAAAGGAAACTTGTGTAACTGGTATCACTGGCACTTGTGGTATCACTACTGGAAGATTAGCTTCCCTTTATGATCAGTGGTTTACTGGAATAAGTCACATTATGGCTTATTCTGTACATTTCATTTGGCTTGAAATGTAAGAAAAATGAAAATATGGGATTTTTGTGAATACTTCAGTTATAATGCCTTACCATATTTGGGGTCAAAATGAATAACTTACTTTTACACTGTTAATAATTTTAATTGATATTTGATTGATATTTAATATATAAGCCACATATCATGACTACAAATCTTTAAGTTTACAAGGTTAGTGGAACCAATGTGTGACGATCAGCAGCCGTGGTGCCCTCGAGAGCCACTAGAGGGCACTCTCTCCCCATGTTATTTTTCCCCACGGACTCTTTGTGTTTCATTATGTTCAGCTGTGTTTCATTATTGGTTATTGAGTTCCTTATTTAAGCCTGAGTTTTCCCTGTGTCCCTTGCGAAGTCTTGTTACAAGCGTGCAATTCCGAGCGGTATTCCCTGTTCTGTGTTTCCCTGGACTCTTGACCTGCCTGGTTCCTGGACTGCTCTCGAACCTGTGCTGCCTGCCTCGACCATTGCCTGTTTAGACCACGATTTTCTGGATTGCCCCTTTGTTTAAGTGTTTGCCAGTGTTCATGTCTGCTTGTTTTAATAAAGTGCTGCACATGGATCCGACCTGGTTCCCAAACGCGCCTGCCCACTCCAGAGTCTTTCCAGTCAACAGTGAGCAGATGAAAGAAATGCGGTCGATATCCGAGGCGTAAAACTGGGGCTGATGACTCATGTACCTGCTGCAGAAATCCTTCACACGCTTCAGGTGAGCCATTAAACTTCTCGGGAAACGGCGTACTGGAACTACTGCATACCAGGGGCGTAGCCAGAATTTTATTTTTGGGGGGTCCCGTCTTTAAATGAGGGGGCAACATTATTTATATATACTGTATATCAAGTTGATCTTTCCGTGCTTTTTTAAAAAAGTGTAATATACTTTGAGTTTGAGCGCCTGCCATTGTCACGGCATATTAACTCTCACGCAAAGATGAAGATAACAGCGTAAGTTACGCGCAACACGTTATATAAACAAATCAAGTTTGAAAATAAGCTGCATTTTACCGCGCAGCATTTTGATTGGTCAATCTATCAATCCTAATAAAACAACTTTTTTTTTTTTTTTTTTAAGCAATCAGAAATCTGAGGGGACCGGACATGTAAATGAGGGGGCCTAGGCCCACCCAGGCCCCCTCGTGGCTACGCCACTGCTGCATACGATACTCACACTGGGTTGCGGTGGAACAGGTGCAACGGGGGTTTGGGCTTGATTAGCCGCTGTGCTTGAGCTCTGCGGAGACTGCACGGAGCTAGCTAGATCCTCGAGGAGAGAAGTTAGTCTCGCCAGCTGAAAACTAGTGAGGCTAGCATAGAAGCTCGGGTCTTGACCACGGCGGATAGATGCTGAAAGTCTGCTGGATCCTCGTTTGGCGAAGTCTTCTGTAACGTACGGACAGAGACGGTCGGATCCATGTGCAGCACATTATTAAAACAAGCAGACATGAACACTGGCAAACACTTAAACAAAGGGGCAATCCAGAAACTCGTGGTCTAAACAGGCAATGGTCGAGGCAGGCAGCACAGGTTCGAGAGCAGTCCAGGAAACCGGCAAGGGTCAAGAGTCCAGGGAAACACGAGACACAGAACAGGGAATAACGCTCGGAATTGCACGCTTACAGGGTAACAAGACTTCGCAAGGGACACAGGGGAAACTCAGGCTTAAATAAGGAACTCAATAACCAATAATGAAACACAGCTGAACATAATGAAACACAAAGAGTCTTTGGGGAAACATAACATGGGGAGAGAGTGCCCTCTAGTGGCTCTCGAGGGCACCACGGCTGCTGATCGTCACACAATGTTTAAAAGCAATATTTTTTTTTATATTTCGCAATGTTTCAAATATATATTTTTGAATGCCTCATGACTGTTTTTCTTTTTTAAACAATTTGTCAAATAAGGTGTGATTCACTTATGTTTGAATTAGCTTAGACACGCCAATTCTTCTTTTTAACAATGCTGGGTTGTTTGAACCCAAATTTGGGTAAAATATGCACTGGAAAAAATATTGTTGGTTTAACTTAAAAAATGAAGTAACCTGGTTGCCTTAAAATTTTAAGTGCATTGAACTGGAAAAATTGATTTAAGCATCAGAAAATCAAAATATTATGTTATCTGAACTACATAATTTTTTTTAAGTTGATTTGACAAAAGAAAAAATTGTTGTGATTACAAATCGTGAAAATATATTTTTTACAGTGTGGACAAACCCAAATTTTGGTTAAAAATGTAATTTCAAATTTGAACCCAACTTCAACTTTCACTTTCAACTGTACATTTTTTAATTGCGGTTTTAACCAAACATTTGGGTTTGTCCATATTTCACCCGAATTTGGATTGAAACAAAAACCAGCAAGGAAAGTTTTTTTTTTTGACAGTGATGACTAAATCTGGCTGGACATGTTTTATTATCACTGTAGCCGCAGTGATTGTATAGTTGTGGATACGTAGAAATGATGACTAATCTCACTAGTCTTATAAGAGGGAATTCCTTCCTTCATTCTTGAAGGAGCAACTCTACAAGATCCTGCAAAACAGAGGTATCATGCTCTTCTCTCTGTCAGTCAGAATAGTTTTACAATTATATTAATATTATATTAAGACATATCTAATTATATTCAAATAGGCTCTCAAACAAAATGTAACCTTTAACTTCATAAATAACTTTAAAGATCACGATGAAAGATGTAGCCTGTTATATTTAACATATGTTGCGGCAGGTACTGAACTTTTGTGTTATCTGAATCATGTATATTTTGTATATAATAATTAGATTAAAATATATAATTTCACAGGTCTTTATTCTTTCAGAATTGCAGTCATCTTATCTCCTGAAATATGTAATATTAAATCTATTCTTCTTTTTCCAGAAATCGAAAGACAGAATGATTATTATTATCATTTGGCCTATTATTATTATTATTATTCTTTAAATGACTGAACAACCATATAGGCTAGCACATCCAAGGACAATATGAGGAAACTCCTGCCATGTACACTCACCGGCCACTTTATTAGGTACACCTGTCCAACTGCTCGTTAACACTTAATTTCTAAGCAGCCAATCACATGGCGGCAACTCAGTGCATTTAGGCATGTAGACATGGTCAAGACAATCTCCTGCAGTTCAAACCGAGCATCAGTATAGGGAAGAAAGGTGATTTGAGTGACTTTGAACGTGGCATGATTGTTGGTGCCAGAAGGGCTGGTCTGAGTATTTCAGAAACTGCTAATCTACTGGGATTTTCACGCACAACCATCTCTAGGGTTTACAGAGAATGGTCCGAAAAAGAAAAAACATCCAGTGAGCGGCAGTTCTGTGGGCGGAAATGCCTTGTTGATGCCAGAGGTCAGAGGAGAATGGCCAGACTGGTTCGAGCTGATAGAAGGGCAACAGTGACTCAAATAACCACCCGTTACAACCAAGGTGGGCAGAAGAGCATCTCTGAACGCACAGTACGTCGAATTTTGAGGCAGATGGGCTACAGCAGCAGAAGACCACACCGGGTGCCACTCCTTTCAGCTAAGAACAGGAAACTGAGGCTACAATTTGCACAAGCTCATCGAAATTGGACAAAAGAAGATTGGAAAAACGTTGCCTGGTCTGATGAGTCTCGATTTTCTGCTGTGACATTCGGATGGTAGGGTCAGAATTTGGCGTCTACAACATGAAAGCATGGATCCATCCTGCCTTGTATCAACGGTTCAGGCTGGTGGTGTGGTGTCATGGTGTGGGGAATATTTTCTTGGCACTCTTTGGGCCCCTTGGTACCAATTGAGCATCGTTGCAACGCCACAGCCTACCTGAGTATTGTTGCTGACCATGTCCATCCCTTTATGACCACAATGTACCCAGTGGTGGAATGTAACGAAGTACAAATACTTCGTTACTTTACTTAAGTACATTTTTCACGTATCTTTACTTTACTTAAGTACAATAAATAGTGCCTACTTTTTACTTTTACTTCGTTACATTTTGCAGCAATTATTATACTTTCTACTCCACTACATTTCTACAACTTCTGTTACATTTTCGTTACATTTTCTGATCAGTTTTTCCCCTGCCAAAACGTAATCTGACCGTCGAGCCCGTTCTCATCCTAAAGCGCCATATCGGACGCTTTTGCAAAAGCGTAAATATCCAACGCACATGGCACCCTTTAACGTGAAATGAGACGCAGATATATTTGGGCAGATGGCGCCCCCTAGTGGTCTAACCCTTACACCAGTGACGTTTGGTTGCCATAGATACAGTATATCAACCCGGCAGTATATCAACAGCACGGCCGGTCACACTAAATGCGTCTCACACGCAGTGTGTTTATCGTGCAACTCATACGCGAAAATTTGTTTTTACGTGCATAGGAAACACACCGTGTGTAATATATGTTTGGTTTGGTTAGGATTATGGCAAGCCAAGAGGTTCAGAATTACACCATAAATGAATCGCGTTTACTGCCAAACATATTAACATATAGTAAGGATAAGCATGATATTGCCTAATTGCAAGCTTGTTTCAGAAATGGTGACGTTTTTTTCCATCATTATTGAACATCATTATAGGAGTAGGCTATTAGGTTGAATGAGTTAGAATTAAATGTTTTATTAATCATTAGAAAATAGACATTAAGATAATAAATTGTTATGCAAGTACTTTTACTTTTAATACTTAAAGTACATTTAAAATAAAGTACTTTTTACTTTTTACTTAAGTATGGTTGTCATTGTGTTACTTCTACTTTTACTAAAGTAAATATTTATCTGGGTATTTGTACTTTTACTTAAGTACTGAGATTCAGTACTTCCTCCACCACTGAATGTACCCAACTTCTGATGGCTACTTTCAGCAGGATAATGCGCCATGTCATAAAGCTGGAATCATCTCAGACTGGTTTCTTGAACATGACAATGAGTTCGCTGTACTCAAATGGCCTCCACAGTCACCAGATCTCAATCCAATAGAGCATCTTTGGGATGTGGTGGAACGGGAGATTCGCATCATGGATGTGCAGCCGACAAATCTGCGGCAACTGTGTGATGCCATCATGTCAATATGGACCAAACTCCCTGAGGAATGCTTCCAGCACCTTGTTGAATCTATGCCACGAAGAATTGAGGCAGTTCTGAAGGCAAAAGGTGGTCCAACCCGTTACTGGCATGGGGTACCTAATAAAGTGGCCGGTGAGTGTATATTGATACTGGTGAGTCACTGGAAACGCATTTTACAAATATGTGCAGTCATTATAAATATTTAAAGGTCAATGTGATGACATCATTCAGTTAAGCAACATCAGACCGAAAGTTGAGTTTCCTGAAAAATAAACCTTTCCCACAGATCGTGGACGTTGTGACGGGGCAGCGCAGTGTCAGCAGTAAAAGGGATTGTTCTAAAAATGAATACTGGAGTGACGGGCTCTGCTGTGACAAATGCGCTCCAGGTATGGTGTCTCTAATGTTGAACCAATACAATCAAACATAAAGTTTTCAGTCTCTTCATCTGTCATGTATTTGTCTTCAGGCTATAAGTTGATAAAGGAATGCTCTAGTGGCGTGCAATCTGAATGTGAGAAATGTTCAGACGGGACGTAAGACAACATGAACTATTTCCCAAACTGCTTCAGATGCCAGAAATGCAGCAAGCGTAAGTGTTTAACAGTTTTCTTTCATGACTTGACTTAAAATTACAGATCTTGCTGTGTTGGTTTTCTTTAGATCTTCACTCATTTTTTTCTCTCCTCTTTTTCTTTGATTGGTTTTCTGACAGGTCATGCAGTGGTGATTTCACCATGCACACACCAAAATAACACAGTTTGTGGATGTAAGCCAGGACACCGCATGCGGTTATAGATGGGTTCTCCAGGATTTCATGGGATTGTGTGTCCTTGAATAGGATTAAAATCCAGACATTGTGAGAATGTTATTGCTGAAGTATACAGGTCTACCTCTAACTACTGTCTGCCATGAAGCAATAAACTTACCTCTAACAAAAGTGCTGAATTAAATAAATTTATTTCATATAAGTTTTCATATAAGTTTCATATATTGTTTATAAAATGTAGACTGAATTAGGTTTGCTTGATTATCCCTACATTATTTATATATATATATATATATATATATATATATATATATATATATATATATATATATATATATATATATATTGTTGTGTGAAATGATGCAATTTATTCTATAATAACCATGTGTAAACTGCTTGTAAAGACTTTATAGAACAGTCTTTTATGTAAAACAGCTTTTATATGAAACCATGTGTAAACTGCTTGTAAAGATCAATTAATCAATCATTTATTTATTTAGAGCACAGTTAAAACACAACCGAAGTTGACCATAGTGCTTTACAAGGAATAAAAGAGACACAGATATAAAACTGCAATACAAACTTAAAACCAAACGAGACAAGAGCACTGTAAACCCAGATTTTGTTTCTACTTAACCTTACGAGTGATCATTACTTATTCTTTTATGTTTTGTAAAAACCCAAGCACCAGATGGCGCGGCACACTCGCAAAGCTTTGAATATTTTTCCCGGAACAGTCAGGGGAAAGCAATGGGAAAGCAGATTCATGAGGCTTCATTTTCCCATCCCTAGCAGGTAACTTAGGCCTACTGTTAAATTAATTTCCAATTTAATTTTGTGCCCTTTTTGGTCCCTCCGCCCCTGCACATGTCTGTGCACGCCACTAGTTAAAACTAGCTTGAGACCAATAACAAGTACCCTCAGTGGCAGCAGTAAAATCAACGGGAAGGAAGTCACTTTTATGGCACCTTAAAATCGTCACGTTCAAAATAAAAGCCTTGATAAGGTGCTTTTTTAATGTCACAAAATGCGCAGTTGTAATAGTAGGTCAATTCATAGATATCTATGGGTCTATTTAACTGATTAAAAAATCTGGTTTGAAATTACAAAAGGAATTAGTTGATCGCGCACGAACGTCATCACAAATTCGTGGAAAACGGTTATGGGATTTTTTCAGGGTGCTTCCATCCTGAATGTACCCGGAATGCACACGTAGGCTACTACATGTTTAATACTAGCCTATCCAAAACATTCTATGTCAGATGTTAACATTCAAGACATGCTTTCACAAACAAAATAAAAAAGCATATTTTTTAGGATGTTTTTACATCACACACAAAAAATGGTTCAGATAATGCATTCTCTCATTATAATTCACAGATTTAATTTAGTCATTATTTGATAGCGTATATATATATAATATATATATATATATATATATACATATATGTACAGTATGTATATATATATATATATATATATATATATATATATATATATAATTTATTTTTTTCTTATTAACTCTGTCCTCTGAACCAAAATTCAAATATTTTTATTTTTATTTTAGCTGAGTAGCCTAAACAAGTGATAAAACATGAACTAAAACATACATTCAGAGTCAAATGGGCTAAGGCAGGTTTTAACTGACATGAATTGTGTTCATTCACAGCAAAGACCTCGACATACAATAGCTATCATTCATACAATGATGGCAAGATAATTATGAATTTTAAAATTTTCATTAGAATTATGAGACCAGTGATCCACAATACCCAAATATCTGGCTTTAGTCAGCATTTCTAAAAAGGAAACTTGTGTAACTGGTATCACTGGCACTTGTGGTATCACTACTGGAAGATTAACTTCCCTTTATGATCAATGGTTTACTGGAATAAGTCACATTATGGCTTATTCTGTACATTCCATTTGGCTTGAAATGTAAGAAAAATGAAAATATGGGATTTTTGGGAATACTTCAGTTATAATGCCTTACCATATTTGGGGTCAAAATGAATAACTTACTTTTACACTGTTAATAATTTTAATTGATATTTGATTGATATTTAATATATAAGCCACATATCATGACCACAAATCTTTAAGTTTACAAGGTTAGTGGAACCAATGTTTAAAAGCAATATTTTTCTTTATATTTCGCAATGTTTCAAATATATATTTTTGAATGCCTCATGACTGTTTTCCTTAAACAATTTGTCAAATAAGGTGTGATTCACTTATGTTTGAATTATTACAGCTTAGACACGTCAATTCTTCTTTTTAACAATGCTGGGTTGTTTGAACCCAAATTTGGGTAAAATATGCACTGGAAAAAAATATTGTTGGTTTAACTTAAAAAATGAAGTAACCTGGTTGCCTTAAAATTTTAAGTTCATTGAACTGGAAAAATTGAGTTAATTGATTTAAGCATCAGAAAATCAAAATATTATGTTATCTGAACTACATAATTTTTTTTTAAGTTGATTTGACAAAAGAAAAAAATGTTGTGATTACAAATCGTGAAAATATATTTTTTACAGTGTGGACAAACCCAAATATTGGTTAAAAATGTAATTTCAAATTTGAACCCAACTTCAACTTTCACTTTCAACTGTACATTTTTTAATTGCAGTTTTAACCAAACATTTGGGTTTGTCCATATTTTACCCGAATTTGGATTGAAACAACCCAGCAAGGAAAGTTTTTTTTTATTCAGTTTCTTGACAGTGATGACTAAATCTGACTGGACCTGTTTTATTATCACTGTAGCCGCAGTGATTGTATAGTTGTGGTTACGTAGAAATGATGACTAATCTCACTAGTCTTATAAGAGGGAATTCCTTCCTTCATTCTTGAAGGAGCAACTCTACAAGATCCTGTGGAACAGAGGTAAAGTTAGCATGCTCTTCTCTCTGTTTTACAATTATATTAATATTATATTAAGACATAGCTAATTATATTCAATATCTCAAACAAAATGTAACATTTAACTTGATAAATACAAATAACTTTAAAGATCATAATGAAAGATGTAGCCTATTTATATTTAACATATGTTGTGGCAGGTACTAAACATTTATGTTATCTGAATCATATATTTTGTATATAATAATTATATATATATATATCATATATATATATATATCATTATATCATTATAATTATTATAATTATAAAATTACATATCTAATATAATATATAATTTCACATGTCTTTATTCTTTCAGAATCTCCTGAAATAGGCTATGTAATATTAAATGTATTTTTCTTTTCCCAGAAATCTGAAGACAGAATGATTAGTATTATTTGGCTGGCCTATTATTATTATTAATGAATGACTGAACAACCATATAGCACATCCAAGGACAACATGAGGAAACTCCTGCCATGTATATTGATATTACTGGTGAGTCAATGGAAACGCATTTTACAAATATGTGCAGTCATTATAAATATTTAAAGGTCAATGTGATGACATCATTCAGTTAAGCAACATCAGACCGAAAGTTGAGTTTCCTGAAAAATAAACCTTTCCCACAGATCGTGGGCGTTGTGACGGGGCAGCGCAGTGTCAGCAGTAAAAGGGATTGTTCTAAAAATGAATACTGGAGTGACGGGCTCTGCTGTGACAAATGCGCTCCAGGTAGGCTACGGTGTCTCTAATGTTGAACCAATACAATCAAACATAAAGTTTTCAGAGACGTATATAGACTCAGTCTCTTCATCTGTCATGTATTTGTCTTCAGGCTATAAGTTGATAAAGGAATGCTCTAGTGGCGTGCAATCTGAATGTGAGAAATGTTCAGACGGGACGTACCAAGACAACATGAACTATTTCCCAAACTGCTTCAGATGCCAGAAATGCAGCAAGCGTAAGTGTTTAACAGTTTTCTTTCATGACTTGACTTAAAATTACAGATCTTGCTTTGTTGGTTTTCTTTAGATCTTCACTCATTTTTTTTTCTCTTTTTCTTTGATTGGTTCTCTGACAGGTCATGCAGTGGTGATTTCACCATGCACACACCAAAATAACACAGTTTGTGGATGTAAGCCAGGACACCGCATGCGGTTATTAGATGGGTTCTCCAGGATTTCATGGGATTGTGTGTCCTTGAATAGGACTAAAATCCAGACATTGTGAGAATGACATTCACACTGCAGACAAAAGTGGCCCAAATCTGACTTTTTTGGGGTCAAGAGACCAGGTCAGACTTCTTCAGAGATAGTGTGAACACTCAAATCTAGCCCAGATCTGATCTTTTTAAATCAGACCACATTCATATGTAGTCCTGAATCAGATACAGATCTGATTTTTTTTCAATGTGTCCACAGTGTGAACAACCAAGGCGGATTTAATGCGACTCTGACATCTGCATCTGATATTTGACACAATTATGCACCGGCGAGTATAAGCACTAGACACAACAGACACAGACAGTAACATTAAAAACTTGAATACATAGGAGAACAGTGATGGAGCGAGTCAATGGAGGGAGAGTGTGGTGTTAGTCCTAATTAATATATGGGCTAATTAATAAATAGCCAATTTTGCTTTCTTTCTCTTCATTCTTCTGCTCATCATCACCTGCTCATTAACTTTACAGCTTCCATTACATAGACATTTAGAAATAAAAGCGTAAATGCTTACTTCCTCCATAACCACACGAACATTAGTGCAACAGTGTGCTGCGTAAAGTGCGTATGTGATTGTTGTTCTTTTGCGCATGTGGGTTAGTTTGAAACATGCAAACAGTTCACATTGGAATCATATATAGGTCACATTTTAAAAGGTAATGTGAACAGCCAAAAACAAAAATCGGATCTGAGCAAAAAATCTGAATGAGCATTAAGACTTGCAGTGTGAACGGGGCCTTATTGCTGAAGTATACAGGTCTACCTCTAACTACTGTCTGGCATGAAACAATAAACTTACCTCTGACAAAAGTGCTGAAATAAATATATTTGTTTATTTATTTATTTCTCATACGTTTCATATATTGTTTAGAACATTTAGACTGAATTAGGTTTGCTTGATTATCCCTACATTATATATATATATATATATATAAAAATGTAGAAATGTATGTATCAAATGATACAACAGATAGAATGTTTATTTGTGCATCTGGGAGCGAGTGACAACTGATATACATTATTTACAAGTTATCATAATTTCAACATACTCCATATCATATTTTTGTATGTTTGGGCCTCTGAATTAAACGGATGGTTTTTTTTTTGTTTTTGTTTTTTGAAGTTCTCACTATCATGATATAGCCTATGGATCGTTGTATGTAAATTATGAAACACATACGCAAACTATTTAATATATCATTTAGAAAAATGCTTCTGCTTTATTTCATAGCCTGTGTCAAGCTTTACAGGGCACATTTTTAATACTGTATGTGTGTTCAGTCTAATTCTGAAAGTAAAACTTGAGATTCACATTGAATGAGTGAAAGTGCACTTATCTTTTCTCGGTTATGCTTCCACGTAGCCTAAGTGGTTTTGGTTTAGTTTTGAAGGAAATTGTTCCAGCTTTCAGAAAATTACTAAATCGGTATGAATGGTGTTGCACTGAAATGAAACCAGGTACAACATCCAGCGTCACACCACTATTGGGAACAGATCAGGAACAAACAAACGAACGAACACACCCACACACACCCACACACACACACACACACACACACACACACACACACACACACACACACACACACACACACACACACACACACACACACACACACACACACACACACACACACACACACACACACACACACACACACACACACACACACAAATATTTTCGTACGCTAAAATAAGCATTAAATGAATAAAGAAACGCGTAGTCTATAAAATGGCAGCTGTTAAAGCGTGTCATGTGACATCACCTGTGCGTGACGTCGAAGTTATTTGGGGGACAGGTGAAGAAACCAGGAAAAACACAAACCACTAAAATGTTTATCATCTAAATATGATTTCCTTGTCAGTATTGCTAACGAATATAATTTCCGCGAAAAAGGTAAGTAGAATGATAATCGTTAGTAACTGCTTATTTTTTGGAAAGCTTGGTCGGTTATTGGTTGAACAGTTTAACTCGATCTGTTTTCCACCCCATTTAATTCTTCTCACATAAAAGATATCGTTAACACACAATCAGGTTAGTTAACTACCTTAACATGAACTAAGAATGGACAATAGGCTACTTATATCGATCTTTAGTTGGTATTAATTTCAACACGTAACGTTAGCCTACTAATACATTGTTAAAATCAAAGGTTGTATGTATTAGCGTTCGTTAATGCGATGTGAACAAACAACAGCTGTGTTTTAATTAACTAACTAACAAACGCTAATTAACGTGTCACCAAGAGCTTAAAAAAGAAGAAAAAAAAATCTATAGTGCTTTAGCTATTTTACTTTAGATGTTGATTTGAGTTCTTTCAGATAAAGAGTGCATAAGCCTACTTGGAATATATATATATATATTTTTTTACATGTTAAAACCTAGCCATGTTAAATGTGTTCCTTCTAGAATAGTGATTTTTTTTTAAGATTATTCTTTAATAGTCGATGTCATGCTGATTTTTACATATTTTTTCTTTCCATTTCTGATATAGGCTACATGTCAGAGGGACAGTCACCATGTCTAGTACTGACCACGTTGGACTGACCCACTGTAAGTTTCTCTTGGTGTTCGCAGTCGTCATGGATCTCTTCGGTGTTTCTATCCTCTTGATCGGCATCTTCGTCCCGCTTGAAATTGGTGGTCGTGACTTTGGTGATCTGTTGGTGTATTCTGGAGCTCTGCTGGTGTTGATGTCTATGGGGGCTTGGGTCATGTGGTACAGTGGGAATATTGATGGTTTAATATCAGAGAAGGAGCTGACAGACAAACACACTGCTGTGGACCGGTTCGCTCGCAGCCTTAGTCGCCGCATACGGAGACCCCACCGCATCCACCACACATCCTGACCTCTCTGACCCCTGGGCATGGCAGAGAGCACATACACAGGGCTGGGATACCAACATTTAGGCTAAAATCTCAGTTGGAAGATGAGGAAAATAATCTGAAGGTTTACGGATTTGTTACAATGTGGTGTTTACTATTACAATTACTACTACTGTATTACAGTATTTTATAGCACCTGTGCTGTAGTGCAACTCTCAATGTAGAAAAAAATGATGGAAAGGTTTATATTTTTGTATACTATTTAGGACATTGAAAACGGTTTCTACTGTTTTTCTGTTTCAACTGTATTTCTTTTTTTTTTGCTGTAAAACTTTTAATACATCTTCTTGTGAACAAAACATGAAATTTGATCAAATTCAAAACACTGATAAAAATTAAATACATTAAAATTCTACATGCAGCTTTGGTGCTTTATTTTAGCAATACAGAAACACTTTTCAGACTTTAACTATAGAGAACATTTATTTATTTACAAAATTCCACATTACAATATGAAACGTTTTCCAGTTAACTGAACATTTAGTCTTTCTCTTGCTCTCATTAAATAAGCAGAGCCGCATGTTTCCTCATTCAAAAAATACTGCAAAAATAGCCATACAGAAGCCTCCATTCATTTCACAACAAATAACTTAGAAAACAATCACCAATAATAATAAAATTAAAAATAAAACCTCACCCTCAACACCAAACCTAATTTGTTTAAAAAAAGGAAAAAAGACAAGGACAGTCAACATGTAGGTAGTGTGTGAATCTGGGTCAGCTTTTTGTCATTGCTTTTGTGTGTGTGTGTGTGTGTGTGCAAACTGCACATGACAAGCAACCAACACTGAGTATTTTTAAGAGCACTGCATGTCCTGACCAACAGCATATTGGTTTAAATGCATCACTCCCCTTGATTTGAAATTAAAAAAAAAAAAAAAAAAAAAAAATAAATAATTCCTGGCCTAGCATTACAGTCACAACCACTTGTTCCAATATTTTAGGATGATTGTGTGAAAAAAAAAAAAAAAAAAACACTGGCCAAATACAGGGCAGAAATTGAAACCACAAAATAAGGCACACTGGAGAGAAGCCAGTTGAGCTGTTATGGAACCTAAAAAAAGACAATGCCTATTTAAAGTCCGTTCACCCCAAAACAAGTCAAATAAATGTGCAGATTGAGTGTTACATTATAACATTTCTTAGAAAATGCTTTATGTTACTGCTTTACTTTGACTTCAGGCTTCACTTTGGGAGCGTCTATAGAAGAAGAACAGCAATGCATTGTACTATGTAGTGCGCTTGATCACATTGACAGAACTCAGTTTGAGTGAACAGCTGATGTGCTTTCAGAGGGCGGGGCTTGGGACGGAGGGGGTGGGGCTCTGCCAAATAATCATGTGACTTCGCTCTGATCTCTGTAGGACACTCTCACTGGCCCCATCACTTCCATCATCTCCTAAAGAGGGAAAAATATTTAATTATACACTTCTCATCTTTATAAAACATTCTCAATGGAAGAATAAAATAAATACATAAATCTGTGATATAATAATTGTGCCACACCAATTCGGAAGTTGATGTATCCTTCCCCGCCACTGAGAATGAGCAGAGAGGTAGTAGCAGCGCCATCTGCTGACATGGAGGAACTACGGCAGCCTGCATTGATTAAAAAAGGCCAGAAAGAAACAAAATGGTTAAAAATATGCAATTGTAAATATTACACCCAAAACGGGTGTCAACACTGGTCTTCCATCTACTCTTAGACATACATGTTCATCAAAGCATTTTTCCCCAGTGGCTACCGTATTTTTCCAGTTGTTTTCAATGGGAGTGCCACGTTTTTAAAACGGCAGCAGCGTGACGAGGCTCTGTGGTTTTTACCATAGACTGTAAAAGAAAATATAGACACCCGTAGGTTTCTGAAGAGCATTTATTGAAGCCCAAAGTGGGCAGAGCCGACTAATCACCAGATAAGCAAAAATGGGCAAAGAGGCGGGATTAGCCAAGACAGCAGACAAACGGCTAGTAGTGACAGCAGCGCCAATCCACCTGTCACTCAAGTGGCAACGCCAGGGGCGTAGCCAGTATTGGGCCAGGGCAGCACAAGTTTGATAAAAATACTTTTTTTGTTTATTTTTTATTATTCAAATGTATTTAAGAAAATATATTAATATATACCTGATTTATTGTTTACGGCTCTGTGTGTGTTTGATTTGTTTCCCGAAAAAAATGTAACTGTTGAAGCAAGTTGTAGAAAGCCTCCCTCCGGAACGTTATTGGTTGCTATGAGTTCCGACAGGAAAACTCTCACCGGCCCTGGCGCCACAATCATGGCTAAACAACTTTCCTCCATGTGCTATTTGAAACAAGAAAGAGTTGAGGAAGAAGACACGCTACGGCCTTCATCTACCGAGGCCACCCAGCCCAGTTCTTCAGTCTCATTAACCCACAAGAAGTCTAGTCAGGTGCTGGCGGTGGCCGCTTCTTACTCCCTCTCTCCCGTTCAGCCTGACGGTTTACCCGCCGATCTAACTGTGATATTATTATTATTTTAGCTTACTTTATTTTCGGGTGAACTGTCTTTGCACTGCTGACTAGCCAGAATAAAATAGACAAGTTATTGTGTACTGGTTTGTCCAGCCTTTATATAGCTCTGTTGGTTGAACATGATAATTTGCCGAATATAAAGGTGTAACGTTAACTGTTTTTGCAGTTTGTCTATAAATTATTCTACTTTCTAAGCTTAATTATCATTGAAGTCATTTTTTTCTAGGAAAAACTATAGGCCACTCACATTTTCACTGGCCCACCCAAAATACAATTTCTGCCTACGCCACTAGGCCACAAAACTTTAAGGCTAAATATAATTTAAACCGATGAGTAATACATTTTTTTTTTTTAAATCCACCCCCTCACAGTTTTCATGAAGGGCAAAATTAGCTTTATAGACCAAAACCACTTTTTGTACCAGGCTGTAAACATGTTTTTTTTTTCTGCTGTAGAGTTGGGCATATTAACATAGGGTGTATATGGGATTGACTCTCTTTTCCAGCCTTTCCCTAGCGGCCGGCTAGAGACTGGAAGATTGCCACTTGATTTTTACCAGTCGCTGAGAGTTGGTAATGTTCAACTATGGGTAAAACGCAGCACTCATCACTGTCACTTTTTCCAGCTGTCCAATCATAGTGAGGAAGGGGCGGGACAAATCCAGGCCAACCGTCACATTCTGCTTCTACAACGATAATAAATGACAACAATCATCCAAAACTAGTGGCAGAGCAAGGCCATGTGTCCAACAAAGCGTTTTTAGCCCGTTGAAAACACCAGCGCTCTGCAGACGCTTGAGGGCACTTCATCGGCACGTTTTATTCAGTCGAGACTATGTGTGGATACGGAATATCCATAAACTGCTACTAGTTTCTGATTTTGCAAATACTGGAAGTTTGTTTCTGAATTTTAAAAAAAAAGTCTGAATATAACGCACTTGCTCTGCCACTAGTTTTGGATGAAGAAATGTGCTTGTTGTTGTCAGTTATTACCGTTGTACAAGCAGAATGTGACGGTTGGTCAGTGTTGCATTAGTCCCGCCCCTTCTTTACTGAGATTGGATGGCTGGATAAAAAGTGACAGCAATGAGTGCTGCGTTTTACCCAAAGTTGGACATTCTTCAACTCTAGGCGACCGGTAAAAAAGCCTGCTGTTTTAAAGCTACACTGTGTGATTTTTACCCCCATCTAGCAGTGAAAAGGTATATGACCATCCAGTGAATATTAGTTTCTGTTCCTCTCAATTCCAATTTGGTTTTAACTCCTACGGTGGCCAATGTAGTCCAAGATTAACATGGCTTCCAGTTCGACCTCGTCCATGAGTGTTAACTCAAACGTAAACGAGAAAGGCGAAGCTTGAATTAACGGGTATGTCCCTCTTTGGCTAATGTACTTTCAAGATGGAGGGGCAACATGGCGACCGACATTAGAAACCCTTACCCGTATGTATTTTCAATGGCATATTATACACTCACGAGAATACTTTATTACTTGAACGAAGTAAATATACATTAATGAGCACATATATTTTTGTAAGAACTAAGTGTTTTTAGCCAAGAATAAACTAAAAGAGTTACACAGTGTAGCTTTAAGAAACACAACGCTCCCATTGAAAGCATTTTGAAAAATAGGCAAGCCTCAGGTTTTGGTGGACACACAGCTTTACTAAAAGTTAACAAGTTTCGAACCTGGAGCAGAAATAATGAATTTAACTGCTTGTCTGTGTCCATGATAACAGAGCTGAGCTGATGCAAGAGAGCAATATGGTATAGAGCAAGACTCCGAACCTACAAAAAACAATGAAAATTCAAACAATGCAGAAGTGCTATAATTCAAAACCACTCAAGAAAAGTTTATTTTAGTGTGAAAAACACTTACTGAGAGACAGGGGAGCTGAGAAGATTGCACCACTTCCTGTGCCCACCCACAGCCGCCCGCTGACCACAGACAAGGCTGTGATCTGAAGAGGAGACAGAGACAGGAACGCAGAACCTGTCAAATGGAGAGGGGTAAAAAAAAGAAAGAAGAAAAGACCCTTAAACGATGACCTCAAACGTTTTAATGGTAGGGTACAGTATATCTAAAAAACGTGACACCCATGCATGTAAAATTCCATAAAATATCCCAATCAATGAATGAATACAATTCAAATACCTAAAGCTTTAGTCACTATAGATGATAAATCTACTTCCTGTAGTGGACGGCCAGTTGTCCAATCGAAAAGCCTGAGTATGGGATCCAAACGGCAGGAAGCCCAAACCCCACTTCCTGCTGCGCACAGAAAACGCACCTGCTGCTCACATCGCTCAGAAACTGTGAACGATTTCTAAATGGACATTCAGAACAAGTGAAAGTGAAAGAGTCAGGATGAGGGTTGAGAAGCACAAGATGAACAATGAACGACACCATTTCCATCCCTGACCAACCTCTACTTTCCGATTTTTTGTACTGATCATGTAAACTTTATTCCAGTATCCCACCCAGAGACACCCCTCCTTTGCCAGGCAACAGCGAATGGGCTGCAAAGGTGGTGTGCCGAGAGAAAGCACCTCTTGAGACTGAAGATTCCAGATGCCTATAAATATGGTCAATACAAGCCATTACAATTTACATCTAAATAACACACCCAGGCAGATGAAAGCACAAACACACCTGAATTGTGGGTGAAGAATGCAAGCGTCCCATTGGCCAAGCCAGCGATCACCTCGCCCTGAGAATACCTTTACACACAGAAGGGATTCAATCAGGAACCTCTAGCATTCCATTTACACCAAAGACAACAATAAATGCGAGTCACTGTGGAGACACTGACGTCAGGGAGTGCACGCCCTCTGAGAGACTGGCAGACTGCAGACAGCGGCGCCTGGAGCTGGAGGACGCGTGAATCAGCACTCTGCAAGATGATGAAACATCTTAATGCTATGTTGCCTAAAACAACTTCTGATGACAACTAGATTTTACTTTTTTTTAAACCTACTTTATATACCCTATTATGGAAGTTTGTCAGAATTAAAAAAAAGGTATTGCGACATTTTATCTCACTTAATTCAACTTTTTTTTCCTCAGAAGGAAATTTTATGTCTTGCAATTCTGAACTGTTAGATATTTTTATATGAGGAGCTCTTTTCCAAAACGCTATAAATCCATTTCAATAGTTTTCAGGAAAATCCTGTTAAAATGTTTTTTGTTTTTTTTTGGCTCAGTCTGAACATGTTGAAAATATTCTTAAAATAAAATGTAAAATAAAACATAATTTTTGTTTTTATATTATTCTTTTATTTTTATATTATTCTTTTATTTTTATATTATTCTTTTATTTTTATACTATTCTTTTATTTTTATACTATTCTTTTATTTTTATATTATTCTTTTATTTTTATACTATTCTTTTATTTTTATATTATTCTTTTATTTTTATACTATTCTTTTATTTTTATATTATTCTTTTATTTTTATACTATTCTTTTATTTTTATATTTTATACTTTTATTATGTCATGTGTGTTATGTCTTTTATGGCTGCTGTCCTCAGTGAGCTACCAAACAAATTCCGTTGTATAACTACAATGACAAATAAAGTTCTATTCTATTCTATTCTATTCTATGTTGTTGAACAATGATTATTAAATCAAACAACAATATTGTTCATGATAAATTAAAAGTTAATTCATTTTTTTTTCAAAACGTTATAAATCCATCCATTTTTTTTTCCAAAAAGGAAATTATTAAATTAAAAGGAAATGTATTGAGATTCCCAAGACAACTCTAAAATAAAAATAATTATTACACTTACCATAGTACAGCAAAAACATGGTTTGGAAGATGGTTTTATGATTTAAAAAAAAAAAAAGTGTAGCTATAAGAAAATGCTATATGTTCTGGGTGTTTTATTGCTCGTTTGATTATATCGACCATGTGAAAATTGTTTCCAGTTGCTTTGAATAGTAATAGCTCTCCAAAACAAGCAGGACAATTTGATTTATTATTTATTTCCATAAAATGAGCTATGTATGAAACTTTAATACTAAATGTTAGAGATTTACACAAAACCACTAAAATAAGATCCAATGTATGAGAATGAGATGCACTCACTCACCCTCCATCCTGTGTTCCAATCCACACAGTTCCTGCAGTGTCTCCTAACACGAGAGTTAAGACTTCATCAGTGCAACTCACCAACATTACGTCATTCTGACAATATCAAACTGCGGGGGCGGTAGATATAAATACAATTTTACGCAATATGCCATGAAAGTTTAATAAAGCAGCTTAATTTCATGAAAATACAAAACTATTAACTTCAGACAGGGGTGTAAAAGGTATAGTAATTATACATAAAGTGTAGAAAAAATATCAAAGAAACATCTTGCTAAAAAGTTTAATATAACAAAATAACTTTATTGGGTGGATACTCCACCCAAAAATAAAAATTCTGTCATCATTTACTCGCCCTGAAGTTGTTTCAAACCTGTATGAGTTTCTTTCTTCTGCTGAACACTGATAAGGAAGATATTTTGAAGAACGATTGGAACTTTGGGACCATTGACTTCCATAGTATTTGTTTTTTCAGTTATGGAAGTCAATGGTGCCAAACAACCGTTTGGTTCCAATCGTTCTTCAAAATATCTCCCTTAGTGTTCAGCAGAAGAAAGAAACTCATATAGGTTTGCAACAACCTGAGGGTGAGTAAATGATGACAGAATTTCCATTTTTGGGTGGAGTATCCCTTTAAGTATTTAAAAGGTAAGTGTAGTTGATGTAGAATTAAGTGTAATTAAGTTGTAATTGGAAAGTAGAAATCAGGAGGCTGAGGAGAATTTGCCATTTAAGTAACACATACACTTTGTAAAGCAACCTGTTGTTTTGTACGTTTTTCAGACTATAAATGTAGTTAAAATTAGATTTTTTTTAACACTATAGATTCATTATTAAATTTTATTCCATTTATGGTTACTAACTAAATGCACTATATAGTTGCTGTATTACTTCAGGTTAAATACTATGTTGGGGTCTTTTCAGGACACTTTACTCTTTACATTTTACAGTAAAATTGATGTCACTGGCTGTTTTACATACAAGTTAAATGAACTGATTGGTCTATTTGCTTTAAGTCATAATGACCTTGAAAATATGTACACCGCTGTTTAAAGGTTTGGGCTCAGTAAGTTGTTCTTATAAAGAAATGAACACTTTTATACTGGAGAAAGGACAACAGTAAAGACTTTTGCACTGTTACATAAAATTTATATTTCAAATAAATGCTCTCATTTGAACTTTCGTTTGATTTCGTTTTTACTATATTTGACATTTTTAACATTGATAACAATACGAAATGTTTCTTAAGCACAAAATCAGCATATTAGAATGATTTCTGAAGGATCGTGTGACACTGAAGACTGAAGTATTGGTGCTCAAAATTCAGTTTTGCATCACAGGAATAAATTACATTTTAAAATAGGAAGCAGTTTTTACTGTATTATTGATTAAATAATTGCAGCCTTGGTTAGTATACGAGACTTCTTTTAAAAACATGTTTAAAAAATCTTACCGACCCTACCAAAAATAAATCCTATTATATAATATAAATCCTATCCAAAGGTAATAAATAAATAATAAATAAAAAGTAAATAAAAAATAAATAAATAAAATAAAAATAAATAAAAAATAATAAATAAAAAGTAATACATACAAGTAAAGTACATTACACCCCTTCTTCAGAACTGTGCAGGTGTGAACACGAGTGTAAATTCAGACTGACCAGTAGGGGGCACAACACAGATGCATAATGCTGGGGACGTGGGTGGAAGGCTAAACTGATCCAGAATGGTATTGGAGCGAGCCGGGTCAATCACAGTGACATCACTGCTGGAAGCAGGTCCAGTGACGGCCCACACAGAACACTGAGGATGGGAGGCGGGGGGGGGTGAAATGTTTACAACAATGACTGACACGATGCAACATAGTAATTAGATGAAGGTGGTGATTAAATGCATTTTTGTACAAGCCAAGAACCTGCTCTGTAATACAAGGTTCCCACATTCATAAAACAATATATACGGGAACTTTAAAACTGGGATTTCCAGTCAAACCTTTCCCCACAGTTTCATTCTAGTTATTTCAGTCTCTAGAACACTCAATCAGCGAGAAATAGCTTTTTATGAGTGTAATGTGTATACAATCATTTTAAAAACCCTTATGCAGTAGTTACAAATGATACCATGCACAGGATAATCAGCTGTAAAAGATTGTGATGTTTTTTTATGAACATACCGTCTGCTCTCCAGATATCTCAGGAGGAACCGCAACAGCACATGTGAGCTGAAAAAAAAATTGAAAGTGTATAAATTCATATCTTGTAAATCCCTGACCCTTGGTCTCAACGGGCTAAAATCAGTGAAGGACAAGACACACAGAAGAGGAATGTGGAAAATATACTAAAACTGTAGATTATGGTGACGTATGCATCTTAAAAATAATATATTCAACCTGAGAAACCATTAGCATTATTGACCATATCCTAAGTTAACCTGAATGGACTACTTGCGTTGAGCTTCGTGACACACATCCCTTTTAAAATAGTACTAATTTACTTCCAGTTATGTATGTTTTCCATGTGCTGTAGTCACTGTAGCTACTTATTAATTACTTAACAAATTATTGTCCGCAAGAAAATGTAAAAATCCTCAGGTTTATAGATAGGAGAAGAGATATTCTGATGATCACTGTGTCTGAATCCAACCCAAGCCGAACTGTGTGAAACCTGATGAATACAATCATAACGAAAACAAAAATTTTAATCCTTATTCTGTTTATCATTGTCAATCATTTCACTGTAAGTAAATTACATGTTTATGCCAAAACTCCTAATTCATGTTCAAAGAAGTTGACTGTCATTCTTCTCTACACTGTGAGCATTACTGTTTAAGATTAATTAAATATTTAACATCATTACATTTATTTAAGGCACGTACCGCACAAATTCATTCATTCAACTATTTTAAAAGACTGGAATAAGAGCACCAGCGCACAAAGCAATCCTTTTTATCAGTCAGTCAACAGCTATTAAATATGATGATCAGTAAGAGAAAAACACTGTTAATGAGAAGACGAGCACTGGACTGCTGCAGGTAGGAGGGGAAATGGATTTATTTATTATTCACAATGCAGTTATATAACAAATATATTTATAGAAACATTTCAGCCGGTTTAAGACAATTAATGTTAATGCAGAGAACATGATTTTAATGTAACTATCTATATATAGGTGCGCTCAATGCGGTTACCGGTAATCGGCATTTTAATAAAGCTAAAATATAATAAAAATATACAGTTAGTGGCCAGTAATATCAAGACTCAGAGGGGATATTTGTTTTTAATGACAAGTTTGATTAAAGTTTAAGAAAATATTGTGAAGAAAAAAACGAAATTTGGTTAAGCTGTTTATCTGACAAATTTTTTAGCAAAGAAAACAAGAAAAGAAAAAGGTTTTATTGTACCATGCAACAACTGGTACAATATAATTACTTTAACAATCAATTATTAATATTTCATTGGTTCTCCTTATTTTTGCATGTTCGACAAATAAAGCAATTGAATCCAAGTCCAAGCGCAACTATTTCATAAATATTACATGAATAACACTAAAGTACACCTGAATGAGTGAAGAGTGAGCCTCACCTTCGCTGTAGCATCTCTCTGGTCCAGCAGTCTCAGCTGGACGAGGACGGGCACGTCTTTGGGCTCAGGAGGGGCTTCAGAGTCCTGCTCCACATAAACACACACCACAAACAGATACATTAACCCACTAAGGGGAGTTTAGTTAAAGGGATACTCCACTTTTCTTTTTTTTTTGGAAATAGGCTCATTTTACAACTCCCCTAGAGTTAAACAGTTGAGTTTCACCCTTTTCAAATGCATTCAAATGCTTCTAAATATCAGAAAATTGCCTGAATGGATTCGAAAACGGTAAAACTCGACTGGGGGAGTTGTAAAATGAGCCCATTTCCAAAAAAAGTGGAGTATCCCTTTAAGGAGCATTGTTGAGGGTGCCATTTTCATGCATGTCATCATGAAAATTTGTAGACATATACCCAATCAGTAGACTCGCAAGTCACACTTTGGGGACGGGGCAGCTTTAGTCCATCTGTTTCTATAGGTACCAACTGAATTAAAGAATAGTGTGTGTGTGTGTGTGTGTGTGTACCTTTATGTTTGTAACAGCGAGAGGCATGCTCCATCCATGGAGCTGTTTTTTACCCAGGTTACCCCACACGTGAGAACGGATCTCCCTGTACAACTCTCTTTTCCTTAACCTGGGAGAAGGAGAAGCAGAAGTCCTGCGAATAAAAAATAACAACACACTAAGTATTATCAAGTACATACAATACTGTTCAAAATGTGGGTTCAATTATATTTCTTTTGTTAAAGAAATGTATAACTTTATTTGGTAAGGATCCATTAAATTGATCAAACGTGTCCATTTATAATATATTTCACTCTTGATATTTAAAATAAATGCGGATGTTTTAAACTTTCTCTTCGTCACAGATTTCTGACTTTTTTTTTCACAGTGTTCACAAAAATATTAAGCAACATTAGAATTATTTTTGAAGGATTTGAAGACTGGAGTAATGATGCTGAAAATTTAGCTTTGACATTAAAAACATATATTACATTTTAAAATATATTCAAATAGAAAAAGGTTATTCTATTTCATGTATGATGATAAAATAAATGCAGCCTCTGTGGGTATAAGAGACTTCTTATAAAAACATTAACAAATCTTCCCAACCCAAAACTTTTGAATGGTAATGTACAGTATGTTTGAGTCAATGACATTTATATTCATACAGATATATTAAATTTATTGAAAAAAAACAAACATTTAAATTTAATTCACACATACAATGAGTTGAATTTCTCTCTATTCTGTGATTGTCATGTTTTTAATCTCTGAAGTTTTTTGCGCGCAAGGTGAAATGTAACAGGAAAAAAAAAGTAGTGTTTAAAAAAATGCTTGAATGATTATTGATATTTGAAAAATATCAAGTCTGGCAGATTGACCATCAAAGTCATATGGTCTAACCAACATGCAGAAAGAAAATGTAAAAAAATCAGGAAATGATGACAGCATCATGACCATATCAACAAGTTTCTTAAAACATTAGCTAATGATTTTTTTTCTCAGGTTGTAAAACAGGTAATGTATTACGTCTCCTCAAAACATAATCATATTACTTTGGAACTTCTACATCTAAATGTAAAAATAATAATAATAATAATTTTCCTTATTCTGGACACTCTTAAAATGTCAATGATCCAAAGTCATTTGTTGATGAACAAAGGTCTTAGAGACCTAAATTCAAGCTATCATGTATCACTTATAATACATAGAAAAATGAGCAGGTAGACTATCAATTAGGGAGTATGCCAAAAAACTGCCAATGCGAGAGGACTCACTCAGTTTGGGGCGTTCTAGTGGAGAGTTGCTGTGGAGACCCCACTGGTGTCTGTGCCGGCGCTGGCGTGGGAGAGATGGCTAATGCTAAAGCTGTGGCTGGTGCTAACTGACCCTTTGTCAAACCTAGAAAACGATTAAACCTGCAAGAAAACAAAGGGCTCAGAGAAGGAAACACCATGCACAAACTGACTGTTAGGTACTGGTTGTATATACAGTCTCCTCACCTGCTCCACACACTACCCTTCCCTTCCACAGGAGGGCGCTCTTCTTTGGTAACTCTAGAGGACAACATAAAAAAATGAGTTTAACTGCATTTTCACATGTTCTGAGTTAAACATGTGTTGTTTGCCTGTGCAGAAGTCACTGCCACAATAATAGGGCCATAAATGATTTTTAGAGTTATTTCTCAGAGGGTCTGGGTATATTTAATGGATTTATTCAAACAAGAAAATATATTTCAACAAGCCACACGATTTGTTGCATTATTAATGCTCACAGCGCACCACTTGTGATGAAAGTTAACAGACCTGTTCATCACTTTACAGTTCTGAATGACAGGTGAACGTTTCTGTTAAAGATGATTCAGATTCAGATTGTTTTATTTAGTGCCATGTCAACATCCAAGGCTATTTTCATGGCAAAAATTGAGTTACAAAAATACAAATATAAATACAATAAAAAAAACAAACAAACAAGAACAGCAAGTCATATTATACTAAATAAGTCCTTAAGTGAGGAAACTTCATAAAAAATGTATTAAGTCCAGGCCAATAAGTTAATGGAATCTTACAAAACATGCATGTAGTTGGGTCTTCACCTTTAAGCAAAAAACCATGGGTCAAACTTGTATGACCTATACGACCTGTAAAAGATGAAGATATGGATCCTGGGAGAGGAAGTTTAACACACCTTAGAGTCTGAGAGCGCCGCAGAGATTCCTGCAGTTCAAACAGTCGCTCTTTGTACTGGTTTTTCTCCATGACGACACGGGCCATTTCAGAACGAGAGAAGCGACGGAGGGAGGTAGGTAGCGAGGCCTGGGGCGAACAAAAGAGAATGAGGCATGAGTTAGGCAATGTTTTAGGATTAAAGGAACACACCGACTTTTTGGGAGTTAAGCTTGTTCACCGTATCCTCCAGATTTAGATAAGTCCATACATCTCCGTGCGAGCCGTTACTCTGTCTGACGTACCCACCGCTAGCCTAGCTTAGCACAAATACTGAAGGTAAACGGCTCCATCTAGCCTACTGACAAAATAACGCCAACATTTTCCTATTTACATGTTGTGATTTGTATAGTCACAGCGTGTACAAATAAGGTCATAAGGTCACCGTACACATACTGGGAACTATATTCTCAGAAGGCGAAGTACTGCTACTTGGGCGGAGTGATCAGCACAACACCTGAAAAGCACCGTTGTTACTTCCATCAAGAAAACCAACGTGACTAGCTAGCTAGCAGCAAACGTGTCCAACGTGTCCTAGTAGCAGTACTTCGCCTTCTGAGAATGCATGTATAAGGTTAGAAGATGGCAGTGTCTCATGTGACCTTGTTATTTGTACTCGCTGTGACTACTGTATATAAATCACAACATGTAAATAGGAAAATGTTGCTGTTATTTTGTCACTTACTGGGAACAGTATGTTTGCTGCAGCCATTTACTTCCAGTATTTGTGCTAAGCTAGGCTAGCGGTGGGTCCGTTAGACAGAGTAACGGCTCACACAGAGATGATAAGGGTATGTATGGACTTATTTAACTCTGGGGGATACGGTGAATAAGATAAAGGCCCAAAAGGTCGGTGTGGTACTTTAAGTGGAAGAAGAGTTAGTTAGTGGAGTTTTCACAATAGTAATATCCATAAACATCCTGTGCCTTGCACCTGAAATCTTTGATAAAGACTTACATCAGGGTCCTCTGACTGGACTGCCTCGAGCTCTTTTCGTAACCTGTTGTGAAATATAAAAGGCTATTTCATTAAAAAAAAAAAAAACACTCTTATGCATTAAAATGATCAAAAGTGAGTCATTTATAATGCATAAGAAGATTTCGGTTTAAATTATATTTTGCTCTGGCAGATCATGTGACTACTGAAAGGCGGCAGAAATTACATAAAAAAACATTCAAATAGAAAACAGTTATTTGAGATAGCAATAATATTTGACAGCTTTTACTGTATTTTGATCAAATAAATGCAGCCTTGGTTAGAATAAGAGACATTCAAAAACATAAAATCTTTCGGAGCTTAAACTTTTAAATGACAGTACATATTTTTTTTTTCCTAATTATAATCCTATATTAAATGTTTATCATGATTTTTGTTCCTGAAAATATGGGTCAGTGCCAGTTATAGGACAACTCCGGCGCAAAATGAACCTTTGGTCTAATTAGACATTGTTACCTAGTCAACCGTTATCTGAGATTTGTTTTCATGATTGCCGAATGTAAAGAGTTTTATCTCTAAAAACAGTTTAGCCTATAACGCTAGTATAATGCTAGTATATAGGGCATAGAGTAATGACAAATAAAAATCGCTTTTTATTACCACTAACAAGGCTCAAAATAGCCCCACACTAACACGACAGCATAACAAGGGTCCCTACATTCAAACCGTAGCATTGAGAACTTTGTCAGTGTCCATACAGTTTAATAAGAAGATATTTTATACATACAGTCAACTTCGCGAATACAGGAAGAAGCCATCTTTGAAGAATAGTCTCTACCAGTCGATCTACGAACGCCGATCCAAGTGCGCTGAACTATGCAGAATCTCATATGGTCCGTTGTTTTCGGAAGAAACACAAACACGAACCGTTTTCTTCTCTTCAATATGTACACGTAGCCTACTGTTCGCGCTCACCTTATAACCTTATTCACATCTCACCAGCGCACATGGATCGGCGTTCGTAGATCGACTGGTAGAGACTATTTCTCAAAGATGGCTTCTTCCTGTATTCGCGAAGTTGACTGTGTGTATAAAATATCTTCTTATTAAACTGTATGGACACTGACAAAGTTCTCAATGCTTCGGTTTGAATGTAGGGACCCTTATTATGCTAGCGTGTTAGTGTGGGGCTATTTTGAGCCTTGTTAGTGGTAATAAAAAGCGATTTTTATTTGTCATTACTCTATGCCCTATATACTAGCATTATACTAGCGTTATAGGCTAAACTGTTTTTAGAGATAAAACTCTTTACATTCGGCAATCATGAAAACAAATCTCAGATAACGGTTGACTAGGTAACAATGTGTAATTAGACCAAAGGTTCATTTTGCGCCGGAGTTGTCCTTTAATGTATATGACTTTAAACTGTCTCATTCCCACCGTTTTAAAGAACTGCTTGGTTAAGTATTCAGTAAATTGCTAAATTAATAAAAATTTCAGGTTTCAGGTGAGAATCAATCATTTGTTTTACCGCTTGCTGTCCTCCTCCATCTCCTTGGTTTTTCCTTCCAGCCGAGTGATGGTTTCAAGGCAAGAAGCGAGTTCCAGATTCAGGGCAGATCTTTCATTGGTCAGCTCCTCAACACGGGATATAAGGGCCTTACGAGCAGTATCCACCATTTCACTGAGACAGAGACAGAGACAAAGACGGGCACAGGGGTGGATGGATGGATGGAAGGATGGATGGATTGAAAATCAAAGATTCAGAGGTTTATTAAAACCTCAACTTTGACAATAAAAAGATTGACATATATGTATATATATATATATGTATATATATATATATATATATATATATAAACTTACTGAGTGTGTTTTAGTTCCTCATACTGAGAAAGTATCTGCTCAAACTGGTCTGAGCTATCTGCAAACGAAACAAAAATGCAAAAAGATTTAACCACACACATGCACAAATGCTCAATTATTGCACACGCCAGCCTAGTGAGTTTTTGCATTTGATTGCAGTTGATAGGAATTTTATGTTTTTTCCTGTTCCTTCTTTCAAATGTAAATTTCTTCTGACACACACACACACCTCTGACGCTGGCCCCTTGGTCGACGTTTTCCACATATTCCCTGCTGAGTTCAGATAACTCTGAAAACACAGACTCTGTATTCCTCAAGTCCCACTCCAAGCAATCAGAGTCGGTGTCCATCTCTTCCTCCTCCTGTGGTTTTTCTCCATCTTTCACCTTCTGGTCTTCATCTACCTCTCTCTTATCCTCCTGAGCTTGTTTCTTCTCCTTAAACAAACTAGAGTTTAGTCCAGAGGTTGCGGTCTTTGAACAAACAGGGGAGCTGGAAAGAGCAAAGACAGACGAACAGAAAAGATGAACAGATGTTTAACAGATAGATTAATTATGGGTATATGCGAAATGCAATCAAATTTTATCAATATTAACCAAACTGTGATAAAACTGTATTTATATTTTTGTCTCTGCCATGCAGGAGACAACTTAAAAAAAAAAATCAAATAAAAGAATA
Source organism: Pimephales promelas (assembly GCF_016745375.1). Next base: position 1,655,948 of record NW_024121455.1, read on the forward strand.
TCCACAGGATGTTACAGGCAAACAAACACCCACTCACTTCCTGAATTCAGCAAGACAAAAAGAAAAGTGCATGACAAAAAAGAAAGAAAAGAAAACCAGACAGCTTTTTACTTGACTGAGACACCCAAGCCTTAAACGAGCTTTACAGTATGAACATTTTCTCTGGAATTCACAAACATTTTTGTGGCATTTATTTCTACAAGTAAGATTTTCAGTAAGCGTTTTACTGTTTTTGAAACAAGCCTCTTATTCTCACCAAGGGTGCATTTATTTGATAAAAAAAATATTGCAAAAAAACCCCTAAAAACAGTAATATTGTGAAATATTATAGCAATTAAAAATATAAATATAAATACATTTTAAAAACATATATATTCCTTAATAAGAAGATTTGCTGATTTGTTTTTCAGGATTCCTTATACATATATATTTAAGAATATAGAAAATATATATTCAATATCATCAAAACAGGTAGATACAGTGTAGCCCTCAAACCGTATTCACTTTATATCCCTTAATCCTATAATTGTGGACAAATGTGGGCACAGGGGACTCTCCTAATTTTGTGTGTGATCCAAATTTTTTTCTATTATAAATGTTTTGTCTATCTATTTATTTTATTTTGGGGTATTTTTGAATTGATTTACTTCAAAAAGTTTCATATTTTCTATGTAAATTATGCTTATTTTTATGTTTTATTTTTTTAACTACAAAATTAAAATATTAATATTAAAAAATATTAAAATATAATTCCAATAAGTTCTTAGAGCTAAAACCTAAAGATTAAGTGACTTTGCTGTCACCTGGTGTCTTATTTTGGCTTATTTTAGAATGCTGTGAATTACAGTTTTTCCTATTCATTACTATGGATGCCCATTTTTGACCCAAATACAAGATTACGGAGGATCTTTTCACCCACTTAACATTGAAGAATTGAGTAAAAAAAAAAAAATGTGTGTGTTCAGGAGGCAAACTTAGGAAAAGTAGCCAAGTCTCAGATCAAGGGAAATATTTTTTAAAAAATAAATCAAAACTATTTTGCCCACATTTGTCCAGAATACGGTTTTAGGGATAATACAGTCTCCTTATAGATTACTGTACCTTGTTTCAATAAAGCCCTCCAAATGGGCCAGCTCAGGGGTGGAGCTTATGATATCACTGACAAAGGATTGCTCATCATCATGGTTGACCTCAGCATCAGTCGTGTTGTTGTCATTGGTAATGGTAGTTTCTGACACAGTGGAATCAGGGCCAAAGTCAGCTTTGGGACCATGTTGCTGAAAGAGTGGTATAAAAGAGATGCTTTGTGAAAATCAAGATATTTATTATTTCATACTAGCAATTAATATAAATACAATAGAATTGTTCTGGATTGTTAAGTGTCTATCCACTGAATTTAAAATAAAATCACCTCTTCGGTGCAGGTGGTTTCTGTTTGGCCTCGTGTAGAAACAGCTTCTGAGTGTTTGCCGTGCACGTGATTCCTGCTGACATGACAAAACAGGGATCATTTCCAACTACTCAAATGCACAAGGAACATGTAGCAAATTGTGGGCTTCCATTACCTGTCAAAAAAGGGGAAGGGTTACCTGTAAGTGGAGGCTTCACTCTCCCACTCCCTTTTCTTTTCCAGCAGATCTCGATGTGTCAGTTGGACTAACTGGATTTTAAAAGAGAAGATTAAAAATGATTTTAAGAAATAGAAGTGTAAAGTAACCAAAAGCTATAACAAACACACAGACTTAAGTGATACGGACCTTGTTATGTGTGTGTTTGATTGAGTTTAGTTCTCGGGTCAGATTTGCTTTCTGCTCCTCCAAAGCCATCACTACATGGAAAAGACTTCGGTCATACATTTAAAACATTTATATACATCAGGCTAATGTGTGTATGAACAGTCTAGAGAGGGAGGGAGGGCCGAAGGGTGCTAGGTTTAATTAGGAGAGACTCACATTGGTCAGCTTGTTCTCTGGCCTTCTTCTCCAGTTCTCTTTCTCTCTTTTCTCTCTCCTTTTCTCTCGCACGCATTGCTCTCCTCTCTTGCTCAAACTGGTCATCCAACTCCAAATAGCGCTGATGGTACAAAGAAATGTTTCATATTTTAAAGGTGTTTACAGTTAAAAGGTCCAATTTTCCCTCATTTGTAAAAATGTTTTATATAACGAAATTGAAAAATAACACCAGCGATTTTAAACTGCGCTTTTTAAGACCGTCTTTGGTTCACAGCAGTTTTAAAGGGATAGTTCACTTTGAAATTAATTTTTGATATATTTTAGCTTGCCTCAAGGGCATCCAAGATGTAGGTGTCTTTGTTTCCACAGTATTTTCAATTTTGATATTTTTAAAACCGTCAAACCGTTCTTGTCTATCAGTCATATAATGGAGGTCTATGGTCACCACGTGAAAGAGCATGCACAGAGAAGTCCAAATTAAACATGATTTAATGACTCTTCTTCAGTTCCGAAGAGATCACTTCCGCCACTTTCCAGCGCTTGCACAGACCGAAGCGCCCGAGCCCTCATATCACTTGGACGTGGCTTTGATTACAAGAGGTAAAAACGGTCAGTGTGTACTTACATTTACGAGTCATTAAATCATGTTTAATTTGGACTTCTCTGTGCATGTTCTTTGAGGTGGTGACCATAGACCTCCATTATATGACTCATAGACAAGAACGGTTTGACCTGAAAATATCAAAATTGAAACTACAGAAACAAAGTGTCATCTTGGATGCCCTTGAGGTAAGCTAAAACATATCAAAAATTCATTTCAAAGTGAACTATCCCTTTAAGGAGAAAACACTCAGCAGCAATGGTGCTAACTTATGAATTTAAACATGGTTTGTCTTAAAGCATATTCAAAACACCACAAAGACATATAAACAACTTGACTTGGGGAGTTTTTAAAACTGCAGTGAACCCGAGACTTTCTCAAAAATGCAGTTCGAAATCGCTGGTGTTTCTGATGTCACAAACTACCTTGTAACCAATCACGTCAACGTGTGATCATCAACGAGTGGATCTCAGAACTGGTGTGAGTGAGTGGAGGAGGGGGTAACTTGCATATTCATAGAACCGCGTATACTAAATGATGCAAGGGTGTATAGTAATATTCAAGCTATTTTAAAGCATGAAGATTTTTTTTCAATGAAAAACCTTAATTTTGGTGATCAAAGATGCGTTGTAACCCTCAAACCGTATTCACTTTATAGCCCTGTAATTGTGGACAAATGTGGGCACAGAGGACTCAGGTGTGATCCTAATTTTTATTTATTATAAATGTTATATCACTGTCTTCGATAAAGTTTTGTCTATCCATTTATGGTGTTTTTTTTTCACTTTGGGGGTATTTTTGAATTTATTTATTTCAAAAAGTACCATATTTTCTATGTAAATTATGCTTCTTTTTATGTTTTATTTTTTTAACTACATTAAAATATTCCAATAAGTTCTTAGAGCTAAAACCTAAAGATGAAGTGACTTTGCTGTCACCTGGTGTCTTCTTTTGGCTTATTTTAGAATGCTCTAAATTACAGTTTTTCCCATTCATTTCTATGGGTGCCCATTTTTGACCCAAATACAAGATTAAGTTTAGAGTTTTTTTTTCACCCACTTAACATTGTAGAATTGAGTCAAAAAAAAATTCTGTGTGTTCAGGAGGCAAACTTAGGAAAAGTCGCCAAGTCTTGTACCGCTCAGATCAAGGGAAGTATTTTTTAAAAATAAATCAAAACTATTTTGTCCACATTTGTCCAGAATACTTTTATGAATAGTTTTCATAAATAGTTTATGGTGCGTTCACACCGGACGCGAATAGTGTGTCAGGCGCGAATGATTTCAATGTTAAGTCAATGCAAAGACGTGTTACGTGCGTAAAAAATTCCTGCGGCGCGAATGAGGCGTGGAGCCTCATTCACGCGTCAAGTTCGCGCGAATTGAGCGTCTGGCGCGTTAAGCGCAAATGATTTAGTTAGTGCCATTTGTGCATTCACACGTTTGACGCGAATTTGCCAATCAGGAGCCTAGCTGCTTGCTCACGTGGTGAAGTGTCTGGATGCTTCAATAAATTATTTTGTTAAATATGACTAAATGCATGGTGGGATTATGCACAACAAAGCAAATATTTTATTACTTAAAACATTATTTCTAAACATGAGACATGTTCATTTTGTATTGAATGTTATTCATTCCATATCTAGATTATATGAAATAGTATTATGGTATAAAGACAATCAACATATATGTGCATAAGTTTGTGTCTGGACGGGTTTTAAGGTATAAAATTATTGACTACAGGGAGAAATTTCTGGAAATCCAAAAAAAGGCAATTGACAATTCATCACACAGATAGTCTCTCACCTCCTGGCTCTCTCTCCTCAGTGTTTTCTCACTCTGATATCTCTGCAGCAGTTCTTCACTCTCTCCTTTCTCCTTCTCTGCCTCTTCCTCTCTCTCTCTCAGCTGAGCCCTGCAGCTCGCCAGCCCTTCCAGAACCCAGACGAGGATGGGCAGCAGAGACTCCACCACTCCAGCTCCATGAGTCTCCACCACTGACTACAAAAAAAAAAAAAAACGTCAGAATTGTATGTTTGCTTGTGATGTTTTTTGGAGGTTTTTCCCTCCCGATCACATTTAATTCTCTTATCTCAGTGGGCAGTTGCACTCACAGGAAGAGCAGTACTTATGACTTATGCTCGTAAAGGAAAAAATACGATGGTTGACTTCCCTTATGAAAAGTCAGCAAAACATCTGCTCTGAACTTCTGTTTTCTATGCTTGAGTGAGGGGCAAATGCTTAAAATGGCTCCAAAGCTTTAAATTTCCCATGAAATCCAGCATTTATTCCAGTATTTATTATAAAATAAATTTAATGTGCCCTCATAATCTTTAACTAAAATGACTGTCCCCCCACTTGCAGTGACATCTCTTCCCTGATGACGTGTTTTTTCAGCGTGAGGGCGGGACGATCCGTCAATCACATTAGATCGACCAAAAGCAAAAACCATAACCATCCGATCAATTCCCCAAATCAAGTCCCACCCAACCTTTTTTTCTTATCCGAGAAGCGTTTCATGCTGACTTTAAAATTATTTTGATTGGCGAGTGTGTTAAGGTGGACACTACTGATTGGTTACCTGTAACTCAGAGTAGAGTTTCCCCGCTTCCTCACTCACGATATCTGGATCCAGTTCCAGGTCTCCACTTCCACAAAAAGTGCTTTCACCAAAATCCATGTTTCACGGCTCCTTGTTCTTGTTAAATATTAGTATGTTTTGAATCTACACTCAGCCTTGCTGTTGTACCCAAACCTCTTTCTTTTTTATCACACTGTTTTCACTACCTTAAAATGGTTTCAGTAGCTACCAAATGAAAATAGTGGTAGTGTTTTAGTGACTGTGTGTACATCTACTAAAACATATCTTCCTCCTCTTATAAATAGCTACCTGAGAAACAGAACTATGTTCTTAAGCCGCATGGTATTTTCAGTTAATTCCTCCTCTTCCATGCTTCTCGTTTTCTGTCTCACATTCATTCTCAAAAACTACATTGACTAAAGTTCATTGGGGTAAGTCGGCGCTGTTCATGTCTGGAGGTATTTTGGTGTCCATTCTGGTAAAAAGAGAGAGAAAAGAGAAGTGTAATGTGCGTTAAACCATTTAAATAGCAACTTGTTATGCATGCAATTTATTGCTCGCACAATTACATTGAATCTTTAGGGGCAAAGCACCTTCTTCTTATTCCACTCTAGAAGTCTATGGCAGCCCATAGAATCGTATGGTGAAAAGTCCTGAAATTTGGCACACAGATATAGACCAGTCCAAGCATTAACCATAGCAATTTTGGTGTCTCTAACTCAATCCCTCTAGCGCCACCAACTGTCAAAAGTTTCACTTACATTTATGCTAATAACTTTTGAACCGTAAAGGCTAGTAACAAAATGATTCGTCCATTTTGAATTTTCTGAAAAACCTACTTTTTCTAACTCTTGAAACCACACGCAATTTGGCAAAGGCTGCGATTATTTTATGCGCAGCTTGTCAGTGAAGAACGGCTTCAATTCTATGAACAACATGCCAAAATGGACATGAGGGTATATCTCCGCAACGCTTTAGCGTATTCTGACGAAACTTGGTGTGTGTTATGACAACCATGACCTGAGGATAGGTTACCAGTATAGTTAGTCACGAAATATGCTCTTTTTCTTCTAATAGCTTCTAAACAGTTTGACCAAAAATCTCACACACACACACACACACACAAAACCATCTGTAAATGTCTTTCCTCATTTTTTTTTCAGTTGGTCTGATGCTTTGGCCTTTATTTTTAGTTCCTCGTCCTGCCTCTGGAGTGCTTGGCCCCTTAATTGCTGCTTCCAGCTATATTTGTACTTTTATTCATTAATTTATCACAATAGAGGGCTATTTAATTGAACTGAAAAATGGTGAAACTAATTACACAGTCTAAAATATGTTTCTCCAATACATTAGGCTATATGCAAGCATAAATCTGGTCCATCTTCTTAGTAAACAAACTTACCCCAAAATATGTGTTAATTAAACAAAGCTCAACAAAGTCAGTTTTAAAGTTTAAAACACTATCATATTTTCTGTAACTCACCCAAATCTAATTCTTTATATGGGTAAATAGTAAATACGTTTTATGCAGATTTCTGTTGTCACTTTTAGTGTCTGTGGTTCACTGTAAACGGTGAATAAGCAAGTAAATAACGTTATGTTATTTAAGAGGCCAATATAAAAACAACTGCCTCTTGTAGCAAGAACTGTCATGAGCACAAGGACATAACGTTACTGTAGTGCACACATGCATGATACACATTTGAAACTCAAAAAACATTACTTAATAATAAATATTAAGCGCAAACATAAACGTCTATATTCAACAAAAAGTCAAATAAACTTTGCGTAACGTCGGCAAACACCTTGAACGCTGTGTGCCTGTTCATTGACACTTGTCTTTTTAACGGGATATTTCACCCCCAAACGATCGTTTATTATGGTAATAGCAAATGTATCAACTCACCTTCACATATTACTGTGACTCGGACACCATGTCTATGAGTTCATGCGGATGAAATTACAAGTCTTTCGCTTCAGAAACGGTGTCAATTACTCTAAACCAGGTTAAAGAAGTAGGCGTGGTCCGAACGTCACCCGCTTGATTGACGTGAGTTTGGACCTATCAAAAATAACAGTGCTGAGTAATAACCAATAATGATGCAGAAGGGGCGGGAGAAAGGAGGTGTTTTCTCCCCAAATAAATGAAAACTTTCCTGAAACTTGAACGGTGACACGTGATGGCTTAGGCTTATCATGTGACTTCTGGACACAAAAACACACCTGGCTAAATATTTCGCATTCCAGTGTGTGTCCGAGAGGTTTTAGGTAATCAAAGGTCGAACGTTTTTATTTTGACCGAGTTTATTACCTTCAGCTTTTAGGTTTACGTTCATGTGTATTGCAACGCTCCACCACAGGCACAGGCAGCGTGAGCGTGCATCGATTCGACACCCTATCAGATTTCAACACACATGCTTGAGTGAGGAGAGGAAACCGAAAGAGATCTTCTGCTGCTGGCATCTAGTCAACACAAAAATATTAATTGGCACATTCGACGAATACGGTACTTTGTTGGCCCATTACATATTAGATCAATATTACAATAAAAAAAACTTACAACAATATTATAATAATTCTGAAATGATCTATTGAATTTATATTAAATTAATTGCAGTGGGATGTTAACCAATGAAAAATAATGCAATATTTAGTCATGATAATTTCCTCAATTTATAACTTTTCTGCAATATTTAATATAAGCATTTTTTATTTTTTTTTGGAAATTTAAGTTTATCAGTAAACAAGCTAATATTTTGTGACAGCTTAGGCTGACTTTATAACCCTGTAACCCATTTTGGCTAAATGTTATACATTTTGTATATTTAATTAAAAAAATGTTTGTTTAATGTTAAATATTTTAAGGTCACAAAAACTGTATTTAGACTTACCCCATATTTAATAACTTATTAAAGCTTGAGCTTATAAAACTTAAACTTTTTTTTTTAATGAGCGATTGTTTCACTTGATAAGACTCTTATTCATCGTCTGGAATCGTTTAAAGCCTATTGAACAGTTTGCAGTTTGCACTGAAACTGTCTTTTGGACCTTGAACCGTTTGGTTCCCATTGAAGTCCATTTAATGGAGAAAAATCCTTGAATGTTTTCATCAAAAACCTTAATTTCTTTTCGACTGAAGAAAGAAAGACATGAACTTTTTAAAGTGAACTACTCCTTTAAATATTTGAGCTTGAGCATCAACAATTAAAGAACCAATCCAGTAATATTTATCTAAAATTTTTATAATTAGTGCAATTATAAATCCATTATATTTGTATTCAGTGCTCAATATGTATATCACACATGAAAAAAACTATATTACTATATTATATATATTTATATAACCTATATACAATTATATTATAGATATATTAAATGCAATTTTATAAAGTGGCATGTTTTATTGATAAGCAAACCTTTTCAGCTGATAATTATATCACTGTGCATTGCAGCCAAGTTACATAAAATCAAAATTGACACCTGTTTTTTATGGAATATTGCAGTTTTTATTTTAAATTATATATCTGCTCTTTTTTTAAATGCATGTGCCCTTATAATCTTTAATCAAAATAACTTCCCCTCCCTCTTGCAGTGACATCTCTTCTCTTCTCTGATGATGTTTACTGGTGTGAGGGCGAGGTAACCTGTCACTCACATGACATCACAGTAATAACAAACCACAACCAATGAAGCCATTTCATTTGGTTATACATGTCACAATAGATAAGAAAGACTATTGCAACTTCTATTTAATGCCTTCTATTTTAAACATAAAGTTATAGTGACATTATTGTTTCTCTATCAACATTAAAACTAAATAATATGTTGATGCAGAGAACCAATTATTCTCTGAAACAGAATGGTAAAAATGGTATAATAGCACATCCTTTTAAATTCACAAAAAATAAATTTAACAATTATTGCAAATGTGAATTAGTGATATTTTAAATTCTTTCTAGAACAGTAATTCATTGTCAGACTTCCATGTATCAGGTCGCATCCTGCCCCACTTCCCATACAGACAAGGGAGTTTGTGATTGGCTCTCATCACAGTCACACTGATGCAGGAGTCTGGCTTTCTGATGACCTCACACCAATCGGGATAATCTACTGGTTGGGAGTTGCTGTCAGGGTGAGAACGAACACACACTTCTTTTAACATTAAAAGACAACAAATGATATGTTTCCTTATATATGGTAAAAAAAAAAAAAACTGTAATCAAACAGGACATGTAATTTTACAGTAAAATACAGTTTTTGGAAATGAAAAACAAGACATCTTATAATTTACAGTGGAAAAAAATGACATTCCCAGTGTGGCATTTCAAATTTGATAGTTGTTTATTAGGGCTGTGCAAAGATTAATTGCGATTAATCGCATCCAAAATAAAAATTTGTGTTTACATAATATATGTGAGTATGCTGTGTATAATAATTTTGTATATATAAATACATATGCATGCATGTATTTAATAATTATTTGCACGTGAATACTGTATATATATATATATATATATAAAATACATAATCTATATTATTTAAATATTTTATATATGAATAACACATTTCCTTAAAGGTGCCATATGTAATAATTGAGGTAACAATATATGAAAAATGAGCTACACGCATCAAAAGAATGAGAAGAAATGAGTGCAAAGATGTCATTAAAAAACTGACAAGTTATAGTGCTGCCGAGATATTAACCTGAATTAGCATGCTAAATTACTAGCCCCGGCCCGGCAGGTATCGTAATACCAGTTCTGGCCATGGGAGGCGGTATGCGGACGGGCAACGTTAGCACCAGCCAAACTGCAATACGCGAGTGAGTCGCGCTCGCGCCGGCTTGTGTGTGTACTTGAACCTGATGTCAGTCGTATGGAAATACAGCCCATTACTAGATTTCAGTTCAGGGAAGAGTTCAAAAAATGATTGGTCGACATTATGCATGAGGAATACATTTTGGTAAGTTGTAGCATACTGTATCTTTCACCAGTGTTCGTGTTCTTTTTCCAGCTAGTAGAGACGATCGGTTCACGTGCGATAGGGATCTGTAGTGTAACATGTACAAGCGCCAAAACGGTATTTATTCTTTGAATTGCGTAAAATAATTGACAGAATCTGAGAGCTTAACTAACCTGCTTGCTAAGTGTCAATTGCGTGTGTCTCACGGTGAATTCACGGCGCTAGCTTGATCAACATCAGCGAATGCTGTCTGTCAAATTAATTCACTAACAATAAAAGTGTAATATGAACAAAACGAATACCATAAACTTCAAATAATTGCCCAAGCTTTTATTTTCCCATACCGTCGAAATGCACCAGCTTGTTTTTGAGATCTATGAGGCGGTCTTCATCATTTAGTGTTGAGATTCATTGTGTTTAGTTTAGTTCACTCTAGTGTTTAGTTCATTGAGTCTCTGATCTCTAAAAATCTCCAAATGTTCCACATGAAACTGCGGTCTTCCAACCTTTTACTATCATGTCAAATGATTTGAATAACATGCGCGATGGTAGGAGCACAAGTCATTTTTTGGAGGTATACTGCCCCCATCTGTTATGGAATATGGAGTAGGATTTGATTTATTATGTTAGATGGCACCTTTAAACATATACATGTATGTCTATTTATACAGTATATACAAAATAATTACACACAACACAGCACACACAAATATATTATGTAAACAAACTTTTATTTTGGATGTGATTAATCCCAATTAATCTTTGCACAGCCCTATTTTTTATTTAACTAATTGTTTCTTCTTTTTGATATCAGTTATGTGTGTTAGGTTTGCTTGTTTAGCATTTAATTAATGTTTATTGCATAATATGTACCTCAGCTTCTGGAAAAGGTACTTGTGATGAACTGATGTATGTACAAAACAAAAAATGATCGTGATTTTAACGGTAAAAGACCGTAAAAATGTTACAGTGAAAAACTGTTAATTGGTTAACAGAACCTTTCCTTACTATATACAGCAAATAACTGTGATAGATCTAATGGTACATTTCATGTAATTTTACTGTAAAATACCGTTAAATTTACTGTTTTTGAAAGTGAAAACGAACAACTCATTCAACCACATTCCCACAATTCCCTGTGTGACACTTCGCTTTTTTTTTTGTTGAAATATATTGTTTCTTCATAGTTTGCGTAGTCTTTTTCTTATCAGTTATGTACATTAGGGTTTTATGTGACATTTAATGTTGTTAAATTCATGTTTTTAAAATTTCATGTATGTTACCATGATGGTGTTTAATGTTTGAGTGTATGAGACTGTGCAGCTTTTACATATTAATATTAAGTTGTTGAAGAGCTGCTTGTGATGATCTGGCAACCACAGCTGCCGGTATTTTACCGTAAATTGAACCCATTTTTTTTTTTTTACTGTTTTTTGCTTACTTTTTTTTTTTACTTTTTTAAAATGTTGGTTTATAGTAAAAAAAAACTGAAATGTTGCTACCACATTTTGGGAACCACAACTGTCATTTTTTTTACTGTAAATTGTACAGATTTTAATGTATTTTTTTACAGTATAAGGTATTGATTTCAAAAAGAAGTTATCAGTACTTACTAATCGCAGCAGCCCACTCCAATGGGCTCCATACACACACACTGGTAGCAGTCTTTAGTAATCCAACTCTCACCAATGCCGAAGACCTGTCCTTGATATTCACAGGTGCCTAAAAATAAAATAAAAACAATTGAGGATTTATCTCTCTACATGTGGTGCATTAAACACAAACTCACAAATGCACGGTGAAGTACCTTTGGTGTTGAACGTGCACTCTCCTCCTCGGTTCACACAGAGAGTTGGAGCAAATGTGCTCAGCAGGAAGGATGCAATCAGCAGTAAATTTGAACCCATCTATAAAAATAATAATACTTATTATTCAGTGTTTATTACGAATAATTGATGTAAATAATATGTCTTTACACAGAAAAAAGTTCAGGGGTTTTATATAGAACTATAGGCTCCGTTTTAAAGGAGAAATGTCTTAAGTGATTGCATAATACTTTCATGATTAACAGGTTATTTGGATTTTTTTCTAGCGATAAGGTATTAACAAGCTGCTTCATAAAATGGAATTAAAACAAAACATGCATTACAATTAATGAATTAAATTGATTCCATGATGGAAACCTATAAACATCTCTATGAAGATTTTTCTATATTTTTTCTTAAAAGAGTGCATGTAAAATTAGTTTTAAAGCTTCTAATCTCAAATATAGTATTACATTACATTTACAGTTACATTTGATTGTGGATTGATAACTTTTTATCAAAGTAAAACTATAGCAAAAATAAATGTACTTTATTATTCTGACAGCAAAATCCCCAGTGTTAAATTAACACTGAAAGTATGAATTATATAAATTCCGAGCAGAGTGTTAAATGAACACTGAAACGGTGTTAAAGTTAATGAGATAATTAAGTGATTAATTGAGTGATGATTGAGTATTATTGAAGACACCAGATGGTGTCACCTTTTCTATTTATTCATCGGGCTGTTATAACTCATGTATAGCAGCCAAACAAAAGTCAAAGCAACTAACGATTTAAGGGTCAAGAGCCCAACTAAAGTGAACACTGATCACCATAATGGTGACTTAAAATTACTGTTTTCTCTGCTTGTTAGGTGTCTTCAATAATGCTCAATTATCACTCAATTATTCACTTAATTATCTCATTAACTTTAACACTGCTTCAGTGTTAATTTAACACTCTGCTCAGAGTTTATAATTCACACTTTCAATGTTAATTTAACACTGGGGATTTTGCTGTGTAACTGTAATTATTTTGCTTTAGATCTTTTATACAATATATTACTTACATCTTGTACCATTATATATCTTTATTCCCTGGCACACTAAGAAATGGATCCAAAACAGATTCAGATATGAAAAAAGAAAGTTAAGACTTGATAAGAAGAAATACAGTTCTTACCGTACCCTGTGGATCTTGTTTTAATCGAGATTTTCTGTTTTGTTCTCTGGATTCCTACAGAGTCTCTTCAGTTTTATTGTGATGATGCTCTATGATCTCTGATATTTATACTTCTGTGACCCTCCTACTTCACAGAAACACACACACACACACACACACACACACGCGTGTCGGGTTCACTATATCTTTGTGGGGTCTCTCCATTGACGTAATGGTTTTTATACTGTACAAACTATATTCTATCCCCCACCGGGATAGAAAAACATGTACACACACACACACACACACACACACACAGCACGATTTCTTCCATACATCATTATTTCTTTAAATAGAAATTAATTCAGTTACGTATTGCCTCGAGACAATGCACATTATTCGTGTGTTTTCATGCAGAGATAACATTAGAGGTTCCTACATTAAAAGATTTTCTTTAGATAAACAAGTATCAAACTGTCAGGTAACACTGTGTATGAACACATTTAGAAAAAAAAAAAAGCTTGTCAAATATAGCATGACATGAAGTTACTCAGGGTCCAAATCGATATTATGGCTTCATCTTATCAATGTAATCATGTATGTAATGTAATTACACTAATGGGTGTTATTTAATGTGTAACTGTGGTGGAAATGTCTATCGCATGATGTTGACCCTTCAAGCCACAAGTTAGCAGTGAATTAGAACATGATAAATTCATCTTTTGTGTATTGATAACAAATACTTGCAAAGATACTTTTCTAACAATCTTGTCCATGTTTGTGTTCACCTTTTATTCAGGGTTTCATAAAATGCTGGGTTGTTTTAACCCAATTTTGGAACAAATATGGACAAACCCAAATGTTGGATTAAAAAATGCAATTAATAAATTTAACCCAACAGCTGGGTTTGTCCATATTTGACCCAAAATTGAGTTAAAACAACACAGGATATTTTAGAGTGAAATCCAAAATAGTGAATATATTGCATGAAGGACATTTCAATAACATTTTATAGGATAACTTATTGTCACGATCACCAGTTGGAGTGCCCCAGAGAATCACCAGAGGGCACTTCACATCAGAACTGATCACTTCACCAGAACTCCGTTTCCCATAATGCCTCATCCCTGTGACTGATTACACTGCATTTCTGAGCGTTTTCCGTGTTTGTTTTCTGGTTTTTGACGTTGGATTGTTCTTGGATTTTGATTACTGCTGCCTGCCCCGACCTCTGCCTGTTTCCCGGATTCCCACTGTGTATTCTCCATTGTCCTGTCTGCTAATTCTCGACCCTGCCTGTACGACTAATCTTAAACGAAGCTGCATTTGGATCTTCATCTCCAAGTCTCGGAGCAGTTCGTAACAGAATACTTCGCCGCACCAAGATCCAGCAGTGTTACCAAAATGAATCCAGCAGCCCAAATTATGCGTCTCCGCCAAGGAAATCAAACGATTGAGCGTTATGTGATGGACTTTTTGGACCTTGCTCATCTGACTTGCATGGACGAGGTTTGCTTAATGATATTTTTTCGTGGAGGATTATCTGAGCCGCTAAGCTTCCTTATGCCATTGCATGACCCTAGCTGGACTCTAAAACAGTATATTGACTTGGCCCTGCAACTGAGCAGTTCAACTCTTTCTGTGAGTTTGACGTCTGCCAATTCTGAGTCTCTTCACGCCTTGCCCACCCAGCCTGAAAATCTTCACGCCACGTCAACCATTAGGCCTGTCACCAGATCGGTCTATGGCCGTCTAGGACTGGTTGCCAGTGTGGCAGATCCCCCGCTGAAGTCAGTGCGGAGGATCAAGAGGACTGTCGTTCCCGGGTCCCGCCAGCCAGAGCCTGTTCAGCCTTGTCACGTCTCAGCAGAGCTTCCAGGGCCTCGTCACGTCACTTCTGCCGAGCCAGAGACGCTTCACGTCACTTCTGCCGAGCCAGAGACGCTTCACGTCACTTCTGCCGAGCCAGAGACGCTTCACGTCACTTCTGCCGAGCCAGAGACGCTTCACGTCACTTCTGCCGAGCCAGAGACGCTTCACGTCACTTCTGCCGAGCCAGAGAAGCTTCACGTCACTTCTGCCGAGCCAGAGACGCTTCACGTCACTTCTGCCGAGCCAGAGAAGCTTCACGTCACTTCTGCCGAGCCAGAGACGCTTCACGTCACTTCTGCCGAGCCAGAGACGCTTCACGTCACTTCTGCCGAGCCAGAGACGCTTCACGTCACTTCTGCCGAGCCAGAGGCGCGTCACGTCACTTCTGCCGAGCCAGAGGCGCGTCACTTCACTTCTGCCGAGCCAGAGACGCGTCACTTCACTTCTGCCGAGCCAGAGACGCTTCACTTCACTTCTGCCAAGCCAGTGTCTAAAGACAAGATGGCCGATTCAGAGACTGTTGAAATCACTTCTGCTGATCCAGATTCTGTTCACGTCACCACCTTCGAGCCAGTGTCTACAGACAAGATGGCCGCCTCCAAGCCAGTGTCTACGGACAAGATGGCCGCCTCCAAGCCAGTGTCTCCGGACAAGATGGCCGCCTCCAAGCCAGTGTCTCCGGACAAGATGGCCGCCTCCAAGCCAGTGTCTCCGGACAAGATGGCCGCCTCCAAGCCAGTGTCTCCGGACAAGATGGCCGCCTCCAAGCCAGTGTCTCCGGACAAGATGGCCGCCTCCAAGCCAGTGTCTCCGGACAAGATGGCCGCCTCCAAGCCAGTGTCTCCGGACAAGATGGCCGCCTCCAAGCCAGTGTCTCCGGACAAGATGGCCGCCTCCAAGCCAGTGTCTCCGGACAAGATGGCCGCCTCCAAGCCAGTGTCTCCGGACAAGATGGCCGCCTCCAAGCCAGTGTCTCCGGACAAGATGGCCGCCTCCAAGCCAGTGTCTCCGGACAAGATGGCCGCCTCCAAGCCAGTGTCTCCGGACAAGATGGCCGCCTCCAAGCCAGTGTCTCCGGACAAGATGGCCGACCCAGTGTCTCCGGACAAGATGGCCGACCCAGTGTCTCCGGACAAGATGGCCGACCCAGTGTCTCCGGACAAGATGGCCGACCCAGTGTCTCCGGACAAGATGGCCGCCTCCAAGCCAGTGTCTCCGGACAAGATGGCCGCCTCCAAGCCAGTGTCTCCGGACAAGATGGCCGACCCAGTGTCTCCGGACAAGATGGCCGACCCAGTGTCTCCGGACAAGATGGCCGACCCAGTGTCTCCGGACAAGATGGCCGACCCAGTGTCTCCGGACAAGATGGCCGACCCAGTGTCTCCGGACAAGATGGCCGACCCAGTGTCTCCGGACAAGATGGCCGCCTCCAAGCCAGTGTCTCCGGACAAGATGGCCGCCTCCAAGCCAGTGTCTCCGGACAAGATGGCCGACCCAGTGTCTCCGGACAAGATGGCCGACCCAGTGTCTCCGGACAAGATGGCCGACCCAGTGTCTCCGGACAAGATGGCCGACCCAGTGTCTCCGGACAAGATGGCCGACCCAGTGTCTCCGGACAAAATGGCCGACCCAGTGTCTGTTCCTGAGTTTGTTTCTGTGTTTGTGACCATTTCTGTTCTAGTGTCTGTTCCTGAGCCGGTGTCTGTTCCTGAGCTGGTGTCTGGTCCCGAGCCGGTGTCTGGTCCTGAGAGGGCATCACCGCCCAGGCCGCCCAAGGGGTCTTCACCACCGTGGCCGCCCGAGGGGTCTTCACAGCCGTGGCCACCCGAGGGGTCGTCACCGCCGTGGTCTCCTGAAAGGTCTTCACCGCCGTGGCTGCCTGAGGGGTCTTCACGACCGTGGCCGCCTGAGGGACCTTCACTGCTGTGGACGCCCGAGGGTCCCACAGTTCCGCCCTGGTCACGTCCACAGCCTGCTCTGCCCTGGTCATGCCCACAGTTTGATTCGCCTTGGACGCCTGAGGGTCCGACAGCTCCGCCCTGGTCTTCGCCTCGTCCAGCTCCGCCCTGGCCTTCGCCTGCACAGCCTGCTCCGCCCAGGTCGCCTGCACAGCCTGCTCCGCCCAGGTCGCCTGCACAGCCTGCTCCGCCCAGGTCGCCTGCACAGCCTGCTCCGCCCAGGTCGCCTGCACAGCCTGCTCCGCCCTGGTCGCCTGCACAGCCTGCTCCGCTCTGGTCGCCTGCTCAGCCTGATACGCTCTGGTCACCTGCTCCTCTTCTGCTCCACGGACCTGGCCCTCCATCCCACCCCCAGATCCGCCTTCGCTCCACCGCCCACCTGGACAGTTTTGTTTGTTTTGAGCGTCTGGAAGCCGCTCTTTGGGGTGGGGCTATGTCACGATCACCAGTTGGAGTGCCCCAGAGAATCACCAGAGGGCACTCCACATCAGAACTGATCACTTCACCAGAACTCCGTTTCCCATAATGCCTCATCCCTGTGACTGATTACACTGCATTTCTGAGCGTTTTCCGTGTTTGTTTTCTGGTTTTTGACGTTGGATTGTTCTTGGATTTTGATTACTGCTGCCTGCCCTGACCTCTGCCTGTTTCCCGGATTCCCACTGTGTATTCTCCATTGTCCTGTCTGCTAATTCTCGACCCTGCCTGTACGACTAATCTTAAACGAAGCTGCATTTGGATCTTCATCTCCAAGTCTCGGAGCAGTTCGTAACACTTATAACTTTTAAGTTGTGAATTGCACAAGCATAGATCCTTAGGGATATGGGAAATATTTAAATGAAATGTTATGACATTATATCTGTGCTATGGTGTGTAATGCTGCCCATTAGCCACATTTTTTCAATGTAGAACTAGTAGATTTATTACATTTATTTACACATTTAATAGTGCTTTTTTAAAAAAAAATTATTGACGTAATGCTCTTAAAGGCTACATCTGATGCTAAAAATGTTAAAATATGCATTTTTTTTCCATGTGTCTCAGTAAAACTGGCAAATATGTTAAAAAATTATGTTAATTCATCTTTACCAATTATCAGTAATAATGTCTAATAAAAAAGACCGAGTTCAGTTGCTTGAGGCATATACAGTACTTTCTCTGCGTCATGTAAAAGATTATTTAGACTAAAATAGCATGTACGCAGATTCCTGTTAAAAACGTATAGCTGACGTAAATTCAGCACATAAACTCTGGCTGAGTTATGAGACTTTGCTTACTGAGTCATGAGTTAAAGGTTAAAATCATTAAGCATCGCTACTTACAGTACACACACACACAGAGAGAGAGAGAGACACACACACAAACGCTACTGGCTAAGAACAAAAGAAAAATGAACAAAGAGGGTCATGACAATTGAACTAGAGTCATTCTATCAGCTTTAGTTTTCAACCCAATGCTCCTGTTAGACAGTTGATGCCAATGATGTGAGATTGCATTAATAAATTAGTCCAAGATTATTAAATGGACAGCCAGTAGGCTGTTTTCCTGCTAGATGAAAATCTTTTTTTATTACAATACAATATTTGAATGAAAATACAGCATAATATTTTTGTATTAAACAATTATAACTTTAATGTAGGTTGATTTGTGCATATGAGAACACCAACAACTGTTTGTCACATGTTTTGTCTCATATGTGAGTTTCACTTATTGACAATTGAAACCTGACATGCATGTCTCTATAAAAATTATAGCCTAACTTATTAAAACATGGTAGTAAGAATTTAATAGTATTAAAGGGATAGTTCACCCAAAAATGAAAATTCTGTCATCATTTACTTACCCTCAAGTTCTTTCAAACCTGTGTCAGTTTCTGGTAACACTATTTCGATAGTCCACTTTAGACATTCTACTAACTATAAGTAACTTTGCAACTATGTCAACTAAGTGTTATTAGAGTATTAGTAGACTGTGCTTAATATCTGATTACTTTATTTTGTTGGTCCCCCAACAGATATTCAACTGACTACAAGTAACTTGGCAACTACAAGTCAACTTATTCTAGGCTAATCCGAACTAACACCTAACCATAACCTAACAGTCTACTGTAGTCTACTAATTCTCTAATGATTAATAATAATAATTATAATTCATTACATTTATATAGTGCTTTTTTTTCTGGAAACTCAAAGCGCTTCACATAGAGGGGGGGGGGGATCTCCTCAACCACCACCAATGTGCAGCATCCACCTGGATGATGCGACGGCAGCCATATTGCGCCAGAACGCTCACCACACACCAGCTTACTGGTGGAGAGGAGACAGTGATGAAGCCAATTGGTGTATATGGGGATGATTAGGAGGCTATGATGGACAGAGGCCACTGGGCAAATTTGGCCAGGATGCCGGGGTTACACCCCTACTCTTTCGAAAGACATCCTGGGATTTTTTATGACCACAGAGAGTCATAAAAGAATAATGAGAGTTGTAGTTGCAAAGTTAGCTAGAGTTAGTAGAATGTCTAAAGTGGACTACCGAAATAAAGTGGAACCGAGTTTTTTTCTTCGGCTGAACACAAAAGTTGATATTTTGAAGAATGTGGGTTACCAGAGTGTTGATGGACCCCATTGACTTCCTTAGTATTTAATGCATAATAGTAACATTTAATGTTACCCACATTCTTAAAAATATGCGGCAATATGTTCTATTTTTAGAGGATGGTATGGTACTAAATTATATTTATGTAGCTATAATTTATTTATTCACTGAAACTGAAATTTCCATCTTAAACTGTCATAAATCTCGAATGCTTTGAAAGTTTGGTTAGTTTTAAAGACGACACTTGGCAGATTATTGCTGAAGTGAAAAGATTTTAAAAACTTGAACTTGAAAAAAAGTTATAAAATTTGACATTTATTGTTATGAAAAAGGCACAAAAAACAAAATTTTTAAATGTGTATGATATATATATTTTCCAAAACACGTTTGACTCTAAAACTGTGAGAAATTGAAGCCATAAGTCTAAACAAGTGTTTCAAATGTGAGGTTGATATCTAAAAAAAATAAAAAAATAAAAAATGTGCACAGTACCAAACATTTCCAGTAGGTGACATTCATCTCCAATGCATTCTCCCATTCATTTCCAACACTGTCATTTTTGACACCAAACAATATATGTGACTGATTTTTTTCAGGACCATTTAACCAGCAGGTGCCAAAACCTTTACCATCTTTCGTATCATTCCGATGAAGTAAAAAAAATTCAAAACGTAAAATTTGACGCTCAAAAATGACCAAACAGCACCAGAGGGTTAAAATGACAGGTTCTTGGCTTGTAAAAAAATTTTTTTTCAAGATTTGTTAACATTTTTTCTTTTGTCAAATCAACTTAAATAATTTATTTAGATGAGATAACTTATTATTTTGAGTTTCTGATGATTAAATCAATATCCGTCATTGTATTTACTCACTTTTTCCAGTTCAATCAACTAAAAATTTGAAGGCAACCAAGTTAAACCAACAATATTTTTTTTATTCCACAAATGGGTCTTTGGTTTATTAAATTGTCTACAAAAAAATAAAAAATGGTTCTTTAAAAAAAAAAAAAAGAAAAGAAAATTTGTACGGGAAACCCAAAATGGTAATTTTTATAGCATCGCTGAAACCCCTCATTTGGATCCTTTATTTTTACATTTTGGCTTAATTGCTCAGGAATACAGTTGACATGCAGTTATAACTTTATAAGATGTACTAAAAACAAATATTTAAGAAATGAAAAAGTGTAGTCTTCACTAAATGAGTCTTATTGCATTATATAAGATTTTATAGCTCATACGCTAGAAATCATGCGCAAGAAACAATCAAGAAAGTGATCAAAACGAAACATTTGATGAACCCGAGATGATGAATGAAGAGAGGCCACGAAGGTGAAGATTTGTGCCAGAGTCTGTAGGAATATGTCTGATATTTAGTTGACATGATATAAGGAAAGCAACCGAATATCAAACATATCACACAGTCCCTGACTTCTCAGAACCTCCATCAACTTCGACAGCGTCTGAAAGAGAACAGAGAAGCTTTGAAACAGCAATTAAGTTACAAAACATGAGACTAGATGGAAAAGAAATAAAGGACAACACTAACTGCTTATTCTTTTTTTATGTACTGAGATAATGATCTCTGTAAACCTAGCACTTTTTACATTTAAATATTATCTTTCATTTATATAATATCTTAAGGAAGGGCATCCAGGATAAAATGTGCCAAATCAGCTGTGCGGTTGATACCCTTTTTCTAAAGGGAACCTGTTACCTGTAATTAAACAGTAAAGTAATGTAGTTTTCTATACACAACATGTAACAAAGGACACTGTGAAATCTAGTTACCAACTTACAAATATAGGTAATTTATGTGTATAGCCTATTTTAAATAATTTAGCAAGGTTCTAAAAAGAATAAACAATAAGGTTGTTGATGTAACACTCACAAAGATTAGCATTAGCACACACAGACTCACACAATATACTCACTGTTTTGAAGCTCCATCCACGAAATCATTCAGATGTTGTCATTTTAGGTCAATTTTGCTTGAAAGCGTGTTCTGTTATCATATGGAGTGTGTGTTGGTATCTACTGTCAGCTTAGCTATGTGTGTGTTAGCCTAGTGCTGTTTGTAAGCGAGATGATGTGCATGAATGTCACAAGTTTCAGCTGGGATGGGTGTATTTATACACCCCTGTCCAAAGTTTAGCACCCTTCCTAAACCCCAGACACACTCACACACACACACACACACACTCACTCACTCACTCACAGGGGTTAATGAAGAGCACATTGATCACCTTGCCGCAGGCTCTTCCTCTTGCATTAGGCTGATCAATACATGTGATTTCACACGTTCACTCACATAGAGGGCAACAGAAGGTCAATCCGACAACCCATGACAATGTTCAAAGTTTAATTCCTGACAGATTTCTCTTTCAAATAAACACTGTTCTTTTGAACTTTCCATTTATCAAATAGTCCTGAAAAATGTATCATGTTTTCCGCCCCCCAAAAAAAAAAAATGTGAAGCAGCATAACTGTTTTCAACATAATAATCGGACATGTTTCTTGAACTAGCATTTCTGAAGGATCATGTGAACCTGAAGACTGGAGCAATGATGCTGAAAATTCAGCTTTACCATCAATAATTAATATACTTTGTAATATATAATATAATCAAATGTAATAATAATATTTCACTGTTTCTATACTGTATTTTTGATCAAATAAATGCAGCCTTGGTGAGCAGAAGAGACTTTAAAAAGTCCCAATGCATTGAATGGTGGATTTTTGTAGAAACCTATAGTAGTAGTAGCCTATATAGTAAAGGTAATCAAATGTATCGAATGTAAATGTCCATATAAAACGGACAGATTTTATACTTCTCGAATTACAGAATGAAATTCTGTGAAAGCAAAAATTGAACCTCAAAGCAAATCTCAATTCCGAGATGCATAAGAAACACTGAGAACACAAATCCACAGGTTACTGTAATCCTTTTACACTATCCCAACCGGCTTGGAACAAGCTGAAGCTGATTTCACCAAGTGCAACATGTGCCTGGGTCAATATCTGTGTTGATCCTGGAAAAACATTCTAATCAACCAATCAGATTTGAAGGACAAGTTTACAGTTTATGTCAAGTTTAGGCTTATATGGTTATTTAGGCAGGGTTAGGTTCAACATCAGTGTTAATCGAGCCCGTTCTCATCCCAAGGTGTCATATACTGACGCTTATACATCCAATGCACATGGCACCCTTTAACGTCAATATGAGACGCATATATATATATATATATATATATATATATTATGGGCCAGAAGGCGCCTCCTAGTGGTCTAACCCTAACCCTACCCCAGACCTAAACATACCCATTACTGAAGTGTGTTATATTGACGAGGGTGCATGTGCGTTGGATGTATACACATTGTCACTATATGACGCCCTGTTTGTCACATGTTTTGTCTTATATGTGAGTTTCACTTATTGACATTTGAAACCTGACATGCATGTCTAGCCTAACTTATATGACTAAATGCTATATGAGTAAAAGTTATTGTGTTTTTATTTGTAGTATGTTGTAAGAATTTAATAGTATTAAAGGGATTGTTCACCCAAAACGAAACTTCTGTCATCATTTACTCACCCTCAAGTTCTTTCAAACCTATGAGTTGCTGCTTATTCTATTTTATGTACTGAGCTAATGATCTCTCTAAACCGAGCACTTTTTACATTTACATTTAATATGTTCATTTATATAATAACGTTAGGATAAAATCCGGCATAAAATGTGCCAAATCAGCTGTGCGGTTGATTCCCTCTTTTTAAAGGTTACGTTTATTTTAAGGTATCCTTGTTACCTGTAATTAAACAGTAAATTGCTAATGTAGTGATACTTTTTGTTTGTGCACTCTTGTCACATAGAAATGCAGGGAAACAAGAGGTGTTTAGTTTCCTGATAGACAAATAAATATATTTATATTTATATATAAATATAATATATATATATGTATATATATATATACTGTATATATAATATAAATATATTTATATATAAATATATATAAATTTGTTATTTATATAATATAATAATATTATTATTATAATATTATTATTATTAATAATAATATAAATTATTATATTATTAATATTAATAATAATATAATATATTATATATAAATATATACTATTATAATAATATATATATAATAATAATAATAATAATATATATATATATATATATATATATATATATATTATTATTATTTATATAATATAATATATTTATATAATATATTTATATTTATATATTTATATAAATATATAAATATATAGTTGTGTTTGACTAATTGAATATCCCCAAAATATCTATAAAAGCTCAATTCAATGGTCACCCAAGCCACTGTTGACATGATCTTCAACATTGTCCTTTCCACTCTATAATGTGACATCCATTTGCATTGTGGCTGAAGGTCATGGCCCAATGGAGTTCACTGCTCACTACAAACCTCAAGAGTCCTTCTGTTCAGTTCTCATGATCAGCTGATGCAAAGTCTTTCTGAACACAAGTCTAATAAATAAAAAGCCACGAATAAATGGTTCTGTTGGTACCATGTGTTTGATAAAGAGATGGCAGTTGGAATGACATTTTACCATTAATTTGCATTTAGACTAATTCTGAGATTATATATTTTTATTGATTTGTAAACCAATGTTCGGATTCTTTCGTTGAGCGGATATATGATTCGTTTCTGTACACTTTTTCATACATACTGGGTTATATCTTGGAAAAAATTAAATTTTAAATATAATCTTTTTCATTTTCAATTTTAAAATCACCTAAAGTTTAGGTGAAGTTATACAAATATAAGTGATAGATTTTCCCTCCTTTGTTGATAATCTCTATCGTATACTATATTGTATTATTTGTATTATAGGCACAGTACAATCTCTACTAGAAGCTTTTGCGGTTAATGCATTTAGCATTTTACCAAATATTTCTTATCATATCTTTTTTGTTATTCCATGTCATATATCTTGTCTGGTATGTAACATTCAGGAACAAAAATACCTTTATCAATTAAAAAACAAAACAGTTACTATCTGCTCTACTTTGTTTGATTAATAGGCCTATGTCTGACTGACATCTACCTGGAAGCATATCATTTTCCTGAAGGAGAAGTTTTCTACATGCTTAAATTTGCATTACACACATTAAAAGGTTACATAAGACAAACCCAAAATAATATATTTATTATCTCTATTTCATCAGAGAATCCGAGATGAAGCAGATGTCAGCTTTCTACCCCTCCCTCCGAGTCCCGCTGTACACAATGACCTTCTGAACGAGATGGGGCGGAAGAGAGACACTAATTGCTTCCCCTAATTGTGAGCCTGCGGGGTAACAAAAAAAAAAAAAGAAAACGAGGAGAGAGAAAGAGAAACAAAAAAAAGAGAGTGGATGGGAGGTAAACGCTCAACGGGAGCAGATACTAAGCCAATTAAGTTCACATGTGGTCAGTTCTGTGATTTACCAAAGAGACCCAAGAAAAAAGAGGAAGGCTTACTCATTACTTTTAATATTTCAAAACCTATCAACTGAAAATAAAAAGTTCATAAAATAGCTTTGTTAGACTATTCCATATTGACTTAATTTCTTCTTGTCCCTCCTCTTCTTTTTTTTTTTAAATAAATCTTATGATGCATTTACAATTGAAGTGAATGGGGCCAATTGGTAAAAATTTCAATAGTTTCAATAGTATAGCAACAAGAGATATACAACTTGATCTATAATACTAACTTTTTTCAGTAGCACTTTATTTTTCAGTCCTGTTCCGCATGTAGGCTATACATACGTATTATACTTATTAGCAATTACAATAACTGCAGGTACTAACCCTGAACCTACCCCTAAACCTAACCTTAACCCATTTATTTACCTTATTATAAACAATACTTTCTTGGGTAAGTACACTGTAAGTATACTGTAAAATAAAGTATAACCTTTTTTTCTGTCAAGTTAAATACAATTTTACTTTGGTGCAACTGTTACATAATTTAACGTAAACATAAACCCTATAACGGCTGTGAAAATTACAATGTAAAGGATAATTTAACCAGAAATTAACTCACCCTCATTGCTCCAAACCTTTATCCATTTTTCTTCTGTGAACTAATGTAAACTAACTCAAATGACTGACCTTAAGTCATTGGTTCCCTTTATAACATCCGGGTGTACTGAATAGTTCTTTATACTCCCGAATTGACCCTGTAATACTTGCCAATGGTACAAGATGAGCTCAATGAGGCCGCTGCATATGTCCGTAGGTACCACTTCCTCTTCAGTGCCGAGTGGCCAGACACTTAGAATGAGCCACCAACTTCCCTGGTAAACTCTGGCTGGATACACTTGTGCAATATGGTCTTCTATCCAACGTCATGTTCTTATCAAAACACACAAACAGCTACTGTAAGTGTGTGACTGTGACTCAATGTAAGTGTGAAGTGAACTTGGGACAAGGTAGAGATATCAAGCCCTGCTTAAAAGAGTTTAAAAAAAATTACTTAAAAGAGAATCACTTGTTCATGCGAGGATTAAGAACCTATAGGCAAGAAAGCCGTGTTCAGCCAAAGAGAGACCCCTGAATAATCTGCTTTCCACCTCAGACAGTCCTCACTGACTGTTAAAGAATGTATTGTGATCATTCTTTTTGCTGAACAGCAAGAAGGAAAACTGTTTTCCACGTTAGTGATTTAAGATCTGCCTGGGCCAGTGGTTCAAACGGGGATCTAGCCATTGACTTTAGAGCCATGGGAATATCCCATGGTGGTGATCTTAACTTTTTTCAGGATAGAGGCGGCGTGCTCCTTTAAGAAACTGAGACACCAACATGTTTACCAATTGATAAGCCTTCCACAATACTGTGGAAATGAGAAATAGCAGCAACATAAACTTTCACTGTGTTGACTTGTTTCCCTGAATCTAAAAGTGACTGAAGAAAGCATAGAATAGAATCAAGACCGCAATAAATGGGGTCCAGGTTTCTGTCCTGACACCAATTATACCCCTTTTCCACCCAAAAAGAACTGGTTCAGAACTGGCGCTGGTTCAAAGTTGGTTCGGAGTGAATGGAACCTTTTAACAAAACCCCACCAAAGGGTTAAATCAGGATAAATTGCATTAGAGCTGCCATAGGTGACAAGTACCCCTTTAATTTCCACCGAAAAAAGAACTGGTTCGGAACTGGTGCTGGTTCAAAGTTGGTTCGGAGTTGGTTCAACTTGCGAACCCGTTCAGAACCTGTTTGTTTTTCCACTGACTAGAGCGCCCAGGGAACGACATCGTTACGTCACTGTGCACGTCGCTAGAAACGCTTGCAAGTACATTACTTTGTGATTATCTCTAACTCGTGTACCAAGAAGGCTTTAAAAACAATTGAAATATGTAAGTCTTTTAATCTTTTCGTTTGATATGTAATCTTTTCTGATAAGTTATGTACCCCTGTCTTGTGTCTTTTTTTCTTCCATTTATTTGTTCTATATCATGACTGTTTTCTTCTTTGCTTATGTTTCAAATAAAAATATAAAAAAATAAAAACGCTTGCGCCAACTTCAAGCTTAACAACAAAGGCGGACTCCATTGTGTTTCTGCAAATGTTTCTCCTGACTTTGCGGTCCTTTATTAAGGTCAGAAAAGATGTTTAGAACGCATCTAAACCCGCCAAAGCATGACGTGCTAAAAGAAAGGTTTTAGTCCAGCAAAGAGTTGGTGCCGCTTTGGAACCAGTTCTCCCGGCCGCGAACCGGTTCTTTGGCTGTCGAAACACAAAGAACTGGTTCGCGCGCAGGCACCGGCTCCGAACCGGCTCTCAAAATGCATTGGTGGAAAAGGGGCTTTAGAGAAGCCCCTCCATCTGTTTCAGTAATTATCCCAAGTGGAAGGTGTTTTAGCATGGTTTATTGTTTTCACTACTGCCTTCTTTAACTCAGATCTGACACTCCACTTGAGAGAGAAGGTCTGCTTTGATTGGTAGCAGCCATGGAAGGTCTAGAACCAGACGTTGGAGAAGTGAGAATCAATGTTTACTAGGCCACTTCGGGGCGATCAGTAAGATCATGCAATGTCCCAACAAAGCGTATAACAATCGTCCTGGCCTCTCATGAGACAGTACATCCATTTCCAAAGGTCCACCTTGGCAGCACCTCATTGCGGTACACAAGATCCAGGGGGCGGAGTCGGGTAGGTTTAGGGATCAGGGGGTGGAGCTGGTTAGGTTTAGGTATATGTAAGGTGGGAGGAGTTGGATCTGGATCCGACTCCTCCACGTGGATTTCGTGTTCTGCAGTGAGGACTATCTCACCTTGACCGCTCAGAGAAAAATACATCTTGCAATGGGTTGTCTCGGGCTCGGCTGATGCAAACGGGTCGGTATGGGCTATTCCAAACCGGGACCACATCAGAGACGCACCATTGGGTGTAATCGCTATTCCTATATAGCGAATTTGATTCCTATTCGCTTATGTTCGGGAGAAGAGATTGGCTGCCTGGTTTACTACTCCGGGTATGTAAACTGCGTGAGGTCAGTTTTGGGTAGGCCCAAAACAGAAGTCTCTTGCTTCTCCTGTGGAATTGAATCAAATGTCTGAAAGACAGATAGACTGTCACCCCAAACCCAGTCAGAGAAGCATCCATTCTCACAGTCTCCCATTGTTTATCCACTGATGCAGAGCATGAACACATTTTCATGTGACCTTCAACTTCACTCACCTGTGTAATTTGGGGTGGAGTGGAAATGTGATCTACCATGCATTTTATTCCCTTAACTAAGACGAGTTGATGCATACCTCTGTCGTCTCAGTGCGTTCGAGACACTTTGATAGCGCTTAACTAGCCCAGTTCATTCAATATGGGCCAAGCAGAGAAGCGACCAAACACCTCCACGTTTTCCCTATTTAAATTTACACAAGTAGAGTAACTCGACCAAGAAAGGTGACACAAAATAAAACGTTGCGCTTTTTGTAAGAGTGTAAAGTGGATAACTATATTGTATGGCGGAATACCACAGCAAGGGCTTGGGAGCACTTTGACTCGGCGCAGTAATATCATCACTCCCAAAGAACAAAAAGTCAGTGGAATTGACTTTATAAAGGCAGAGTACCAACCGTTATTCACACACTTGGTTTGCTGTTCTTCTGCTGTTCTCCCAACAACCTCTCCGCAAGTTACCATTGACTTCATGACTTCCATCGTTTAGATAAAAACATGAAGACATTTAAAACACTCAACATGAGGGATGATCAAATGAGGGATAGTAAATAATGAGTGAGTGAACTAATCTTTTAAAAAACATTATGCAAGTGAATTTATACATTAATAAGCTGATAAATTAATCTAAAAAAAAGTTTGTATATGCCATATATGCTCTTTATTGAGCTTAACTTCTATTGAACCCGGAATATTCCAGCTCTGTTTAACACAACCTCATAAATACTGCCAAATATTTGTCAGAAGGTGGTGCTGTATATTAAAATGTCTGTCGTGTTTTGTCTAAGACTGGATGTCACTTGAAAAACCAATTGTGGCATTACTTTTACATTCCCATCAAACTGGTTAAACAACCTAGAGCGACATTCAGCTGTCAAGACACTGTTTGGGATTAGACTATAATGGCTAGGCAAACATTTTAAATTGCAGTAACCATCCATTTACTGGAAGAATACATAAAAGGGAGTGTCTAACCAAACTCTGCCTTTATTTTCACATTAAGCATCACAGTATTTCAGAATAAAACCCAAAACTTATAACAAATGACACTGAAGAGCAACCATTTGAACTTCATAACTGCTCCACTGAAGGCTCTGCTGGGTTAAGCTCAATGTAGTGAGGACTATATAACAATAGTAACTGGGGTAACAGGGTGAGGATAATTAGGAGTGACAGTAAGAGGGTCAGAGCTTTCCCATTGGTCGATACAAGCGGGCATGTATGCATGAGCCCGAGGGAGGGTCATAATGACATTGTAACAGGGGCAAAAAATAAAGAAGAAATAAAGAAATATTAAAAGGACAAACAAACCCAAGAAAGCAAAGGAAACCTGACTGCATAAAAAAAGAAAGGAAAAAAAATTATCAAAGAAAATGTCACAATTTAATTGTGTATGAAGTGGAAAACAAAATTAATTTATATATAGCAGATATGCAGCTGAAATTGTCTGTCTCATCCCATATTTTTTATAAACCAAAACAGACCAGGAATATGATAGAACGCATTTTGGTCTCAGTCAAACTTCAAATGCAGGTTTGTAGTGCACATGGTTGAGAAAGTGTCTGTCATTTGAGGGGTCCTAATGGAATATTGGAGATCAACCCGAGCAAGATGTTCAGCTTTAGCTAATCTACCTATTCAATTCTCCAGCGGATACTGACATAGTATTGTTTACCGTCTCCTTAACACACACACGTACTCAGTCCACTTGGTTTTCCTTCACTCCACCTTTACTTTTGGCTGTTCAGCTTCTGGCATTTCAACCTTTTTTTCCTCAGGCACGGGTTTGACTGCTGCCGGTTCTGCTGCTGGTTCCTTTACATCAGGCTTTTTTGGCTCTTCAATTATGTTACACAGTTTCCTTAGAGAAGTAAAGCAGTATCGTTAAGCAACATTAATGGAATGCTTTTTATCGATTTTCTATTCAAATTACATTAAAAAGAAGAATCTTTCAATTTTAAGTTTAAATATGTAACAATGTAATCCTCAAAGCCTTCAGGTTAATATGTACATTCTGAACAGAGTACACAATGGCTGTCAATGGCCAAACAAGTTCTGCACATATTTAACCACAACTAACTTCATGTTTTCTGATGAGATTCATAACAAATGATTCTGTCGTCCAAATCCACTCACCTTCCCTCCTCAGAGGTCTTGTCGATGTACTTGCAGAGTGCGCTCTCCTGCTCCAGTTGTTTTTTTAGAGAAGCATCCTCCGATTCCCAATGAGACTTCGCCGCGGCAAACTCACCTAGGAACAGAAAACGGAAAAATGTCTGAGCGGATATTTTCAATAGCAGGTCCAAGCAATACAAACAATGACAAAATGAACAATTATGTAGGCTATTGTCAACATCCTTAACACAACTAAATCAATCGCACAATTTCAATACTCAAAGACAAAATCCATCATTGTTTATTTAGCTGGCATTTATCCAGACGTACCTTTGTTGCCGCCGGGGGGCAGTATTGAGTATAATCAATGGATTAACAATAAATGACAAATTTTGTTAACTATAATGCGAGGTGAACATACTCTACTCTACACTACTTTTGGTCAACATTAACGACATTTCCATAGCCTGCGGTTTTTTTTTTAAACTGAAAATAAACTCACCCAGGATTTGTTTCTTCTCTGACTCTGAAGCAGCAATTTCATCTGTGAGTCGTTTCTGGAGAATAACAAATTAAAGATGTTATAATAAACTACATTTGAGACACTGTATCACACAGGCAGTTATGAAGCATTTGAAGAAGGTCTAAGAAAGATATTGTTGAGCGCATATAAAAATGTAACATAAAAAAATCCCTCCATATTCAACTCACCTTGTCCCCTTTACAGTTATCAACGTCACTCTTTTTCTGAGCCACTAAGGTCTTAACTTGGGACACGTCTTTGGTTAGAGCATCCACCTCTTTCTTAATCTTTTCAATTTCTGCGTTGGACATATTCAACTGATCTTCGTATTCCCCCAGAACATCCCTGGTCACTCTGAATTTAATATCTAGAAATGAAGCCTGTTTATTCAGATGCAGTTCCCGCTTCCGTCTGGTATGGATGTATCCAGCGATGCCCAGACAGCAAACCAAGACAAAACCCAACAGGAATGCTGGAAACTTCATGATGGAGGACTCAAGAGGAAGCTGGACCTGTTTCAGATTCGGTCTCTCGCGTGCAGGTGCAGGTGTACAGAGAATCAGAGTTACCTGTCGCAGATACTAACACCTCTCAGAACACGACGGCTGTTTCATTATTTTGAGGAGCTGACGCTGTGTATTCTCGGTGATATTAACCGAGATAGATAATAAAATATGCAGGTGAAAAATAAATAAATCCTCGAATAGCCTCCTTCCTGGTTAGACGTTTTATTTTAACGCTCGGTATCTGAGCGGTGCTTGAAAGGAATGGAGACGACGATACAGGTAACACAGCCCACCTGTTTAAAACCACGCCCACCCCCAGAACGCATTGGTGTTGTGAGATGTCGAGCAAATAAGACGTAGGACGTTACGCTTGATGGAAAGTCCGACTCATCTCCACGATTCGATTCTTTCGAACAGGACCGGTTAAACTGATTCAGCACTTAATAGCCTATGGCCACAGAAGACATGTGTGATTTCAGGCTCATTGAGAAAATGGCCTGTGTATTTTGAAAGTTTTGCTTCCATCCGACAGAAGAAAACCTCAAATCTCCAACTGACCAATGTATAAAAAACTAAAGGTTTTCACTGGACCTATATGTGTATAAATCTCTAATTTAAGTCGTATCATTTCCAATAAGTTTATTTAACATTCTGCTAAGTAGGCCTAACTTCAGAGTCCTCTGTTCACTCACTGGCTCAACAGTTCGCAGCTTATTATGAATTTATGTTTTTTTGTTTTGTCATTATTTTTTTATTGTTTTCTTGTTTGTTCCCTATACATGTTCGAGAAAAAAAAGAAAAAATGGACATATTCGTGTCCAACAGAAATGATTCTCCGTTCAAAGAGTCGGTTCAGCGAGTCGTGGACGCAAGGATTCTTGTTCCGACGGGTTCTGGTACAAGTAGCCTACAACAACGTCGCACGTCCTAGTCGTTTATGAAATAAACAAGTATTGTCACACATCGAAGAATTTCTATTTAATATTGCCTGAAACGTGCCACTCAATGATGGACAAAATAGTTTTTACTTCAGTCGAGCCAAACCTTCACAGAGTATTGGTATCTCAACGAACCAGGTGAGCACCTATTAAACCTCGCTGGGGGGAAAGGGGTTTCGAGACACAGAGCATGGGGACAGTTTGACATGTTGGTTAAGTCACGCAAATGAGACTATCCCGGTTCACCCTGTTATGTAATGATTTACCAAATTTGCTGTGTTTTATAATGCCACACCTCTGTTGGGTTGAAGTGTGAGATAAGGGCGGGCTGTAGCTATATGCCTGCCTGTGTGTGTGTGCGTGTGTGTGTGTGTGTGTGTGTAGTCTCTCTCTCTCTCTCTCTCTCTCTCTCTCTCTCTCTCTCTCTCTCTCTCTCTCTCTCTCTCTCTCTCTCTCTCTCTATATATATATATAATAGTACAAACATATATATTATTTGATGAAAACAAAATTCCTGAGAGTTGATGCTGTATTGTTTTCCTATTTTTCTTTGATGACACGAAGGTGGGTGGAGATTGAGAATATGGAAAAGTTGGTCTGGGATCACAGCAACAGTATCCAGGAAGTGTTATGGTTTTCTCTCTCTCTCTCTCTCTTTCACGCCCACACACACACGAACACATTTATTTACTTAAACCCGGACATCCAGTTGGACAGGTATGACAGGCCACCTGTCTACGGCTCAGATTGAACTTTTCCGGAAGACAAGACAGGTAGTTGTGTCATTTTCGTTCGACGGCGTAGGTGCTGCTGCCATGAGGACCAAGTGACTGTGTCTACAGAGAGAGAAAGAGAGAGAAAACAAAATCAACGGTCCCCTAGGGAACTCACTTGGTCTTCTCTTCCTCTCTCTTCCTACCCTTATTTCCTCAGGATGAGAGGCATGTCGGTAATGGTTTTCCTGGCCTTATGTGCCCTCCTGATTATAACCTACCAGGCCATACAGCAGGAGCTCAACATCCGCAACCTGCAAACACGCATCGTTGTTTCCGGTGAACAAGTGAAGTTTAAGGAGGATGGAATCATGTCAGCCAAGACGAAAGTGGACGAGATCACTAAAAACCTTAGTGCTCTGACAACACAGAGGGATCAGCTCAAAAAACAGAGGGATGACTTAAAGAAAACCAGCACTGCGTCTGAAAAGGAACTCGGCACCTGCAAGACTGACAAGGTATTCTCAATAATAATGAAGCAGTTGAGCTTTACATTGATTTGATTGATTCACTTTAGATCAATCACAAATTTGGAGTAAATCATTTCTCAATCAGCAAATCAGTTCTCTCTGCCTTTGCATGCAACAACTCCTTATTGCTCTTTTGTCTGATATGTGGTTAGGTGACATTAAATCCTTTTGAGACGATGACATCCTGGGGCGTGGAATGCTATACACAATACGATTTAATAGTTGGGGGTGGGTAAGGTTGCATTTATTTGATCAAGAAGAACAGGAAACGCAGACTAATGTTCTGAAATGTTATTGCAATTTTAAAAATACCTGTTTTCTATTTTAATGTTTTAAAATGTCATTTATTCCAGTGATGTAAAGCTGAATTTTCAGCATTGTTACTACAGTCTTTAGTGTAACATGATCTTTCAGAAATCATTCTAACATGATTTGTAGCTCAAGAAATATTTCGTAGTATTCTCAATGTTGAAAACTGTTGTCCTGCTTGTAATGTTTTTGTAAACCGTGATACTTTTTTTCAGGATTCTTTGATGAATAGAAAGTTCAAAAGAACAGCACTCATTTGAAACTAAAACCGTTTGTAACATGATATATGCCTTTAGTGTCACTTTTGGTCAATTTTATGCGTCCTCGCTGAATACAAGTCAGTGTTCGGGGAAAGTTACTTTGAAAAGTTTTGGATTATACGTTACTCCCTAAAAAAAGTAACTTTCTTACTCAACAAATGCTTAACGTGTTACTTTTCCCCACCTGGTCTAGGATTGCTTGCTTGTTTTTTAATATAATTCTCACCAAAAGTGAAATGAATATAAGCCTCAGGCTAAAATGTAAATTCACACTTGTACAGTGAAGGGCACAGCTCAAACACACCTTTCAGTTGTGCTGTCATTTGTATAGTATATTTGTGTAATTTAGGATAGCTAATTATTGCAGGTTTGCATAATATTCTTAATAAGTTTGCATTTATCTGTTTTTGTGCAAGTGAGATAAGTAAATGCCTACTGGTATTAAGGCCTTGTCCACATGGACACGGGTATATTTTTAACCAGAGTTTTTCCTCCTGGGTTTAAAAATAAAAAATCCCATCCACACATGCTCGGCTTAAAAAAAAAATCTCCCATCTTCATGAAAACGCAAAGACACGCTATCAAGTGCTGTCAAGACCATGCCACACCAGCAGGCGGCGATATAACCCTAACCAGAAAGCCACGTTGGCCAATCAGAAGCCTAACAAACATTGTAGCAGAACTTCACTTGCTGTTAGCATCCCATTGACTCCCATTCATTTTGGCGAATAGCTTTACATCTGAGGCATCCAAAGACTTAATTTGTCCATTATTTATTTCTAAAGAAACACGACAATGAATTAAAATGCTGCATTTCTTTGTATCTTACGTTACGGCCCCGTAGAAGCCGTTTTTGTAAAAATAGGCTATTGATTGCGTCATAACCACGGGACTTTCTGTCGCACAATAGAGACATTACCGTATAGACAGAAGGAGAAGCTCGCGGGCAATCTTTTACTTTCTATGAGGCAATCGGGGGGACATGGAGGCATAAAGTTAAGGTAGAAGCCCATAGTTAGAGAGTCCATAAAAGCAACGCGACAAAAATTTCAACGTTTTTGAGGAATTAGGTGATTCAGATTTGTGTTGGCACAGCTACTAGAAGATTTACAACTGTCAGACTGTCGTCACGCTCAGTTTGAGTCTGAAAAAAAAAACGTGCATTCGAAAATGGCAAAACCCAACTGTTTAACTCTGGGGGAGTGGTAAAATGAGCCTATTTCCAAAAAAGTGGAGTATCCCTTTAAGTTTGTAAACATTCAATTCAGTTGGAACTCACTGTTTATTCATACTTTGCACGTGATGAATGAAAACTATATTTCCAGTTTCGCAACTTTTCAAGATAAGTAAAGCCAAAGAACCAATAGACTGCTTGCCATTTCTGAATTAAATACATTACTTCTACAATAATTTAAAATTGCATTGATATTTCACAATATTCAACATGACATCATGACTTTTGCGTAAACATATACGCCACTTTCGAGTCAGGTGGCGTGTTATCTCTACGCATTTTGTGCTATCCGCGTGTATCCGCGTGTATGCGTATATGTCTACGCCATTAACGTCCGCGTCATTCCGCGTGTCCGAACACGCAGTCAAATCCCCAGTCATAAATGCCATTAACCCCAGTGACGGTTAAGTTTAGGGATGGGGTTGAGGTAAGTCATATCTTTTTTTTTTACCTAGGATAGTAAGGGAACAGTCATAAATGCCATTAACCCCAGTGACGGTTAGGTTTAGGGACGGGGTTGAGGTAAGTCATATATTTATATAACGTTAAGTCAACGGCGTTCATAAACACGCTGAAAAGCGATTATGCGTCTTGATAGCACGCCAAAAATGGAAATACGAATTGGTGTGTCATACACACGCTACTTCATGAGATCAGTCTGCAATATTAATGTTTTACTGTATTTTTTGACAAATAAATGCAGCCATGGTGAGCATAAGATACTCCTTTCAAAGGAAGAACCTGAACATAGTTGTCTCTTAGGCGTGTATATTTGCTTTAATTTGAATGGTTCCTAAATTATGAGTCTCTTGAATGTGCTGATGTTTTCGGATTCCTTACAGTATTGTTTTACATGATTGCGTGGATGTTTTACAACATTTATGCAAATCAAGTTTGTCGACAGGTCTGTTCTTCTGTTTAACTGAGCCCTGTGTTCCTGTTTTGTCTGACCATAAACCATAAGCTTTTACGTGCTCTCACACAGTCTTTCTCTCTGTTTCAGGGTGCATTAGAGAAGAAGAGCAATGAAGCAAAAGAAGCACTTAACAAACTAAAGGGTGAATTGAGTTACTCTTATTTCTGGGGTTTATTAGATCGAAAGAACTGCAGTGTCAGAAGGTGTGTGGATAATACAATGCTCATTGTCAATGTTTCATCTCGCATGTTACTCTGCAGGAGACCAAGAAGCTGAAAAAAAGAAAGCTGAGGAAGAGATTCAGGGTCTAAAAAAGAGCATTCTAGAGAGAGATCTAAAGATCTGCAAATTTGTGGATGTTAATATGGACGAGGCAAAGTAAGAGTGGTTGATTTCAATTCATTCCATTGATTATGAACTGTAATATTACAGAATCACCTGAATGTTTTTAACACGGGTCCTTTTGCTTGTCTCTTCATAGGAAGTTGTGCGCAATTGCACTGTGAAGGGATTTCAGAAGTCTAATGGGAGTGCTCAGGAAAAATGTTCTGGATGGGATTGTGTTTGTTTTCTTCTTCACAACCTTTTTTTTAAACTTGTTTAATATGTTATTTCATGAAATAAGGTATGGATGTGCTTCTTTATGAACAATGCACTAAATAAATGTGTTATAAAGAGTGATGTGTGAAAAACTTGCCAGTTGATTTCCTTTTAAGTTAATTATTCATTTTCAGTGTTGGGGAAAGTTACTTTTAAAAGTAAGGCCATAAAATATTACGGTAATCTTTTTTTGTGTGTGTGCAAGTGAGATTAGTAAATGCCTGCTTACAGTTAGTCTAGAACTACAATAACCATCATGTTCACACACAACGCCTCTGAACATCATTTTCGATTTCTCTCAACATGTGGACAGGAGAGGTGTCAGTCAATACATGGGAAAACCAAGTAAATTGCATTACTTATTTGACAAAGTAACTCAGATATTTAGTTGCAAATTTAAAAGTAATGTGTTACTTTACTAGTTACTTGGAAAAGTAATCTGATTACTTATCTAGTGTTACTTACAAGTTTAAGAGTCTTTTTATGATCTGCTGATCCTACGTCTTGACATAACATCAAATGAAAAACTAAAGTGAAGTACATTAAACTAAGTATTTAAATTTATGATGATGTTATCAGATGAATAATTCTGTTAAAGGAGTAGTTCACTTTAAAAAAAAAAAAACTTTTGCTGATAATTTAGTCACCCCCATGTCATCTAAGATGTCTATGTCTTTTGAAAAGAAATTAAGGTTTTTGGTGAAAACATTCCAGGTTTTTCTCCATATAATGGACTTCATTGGGAACCAAACGGTTCAAGGTCCAAATGAGAGTTTCAGTGCAGCTTCAAAGGGCTTTAAACGACACCAGACGATGAATAAGGGTCTTATCAAGTGAAACGATCGCTCATTTAAAGAATAAATAAAAAAGTTTGTTTTATAAGCTCAAATGCTCGCCTTGCTCTGTTCTGTGATGAGCGTTCGTGACTCTCCTGTTCGAACTCGTTCATCAAAATGAACAAATCTTTTTTCGAGTCATGACTCGAAGGGTCCTTGATAAGACCCTTATTCATCGTCTGGTGTCGTTTAAAGCCCTTTGAAGCTTCACTGAAACTCTCATTTGGACCTTGAACTGTTTGGTTCCCATTGAAGTCCATTATGGAGAAAATCCTGGAATGTTTTCATCAAAAATGAATTTGTTAATTTCTGCCTCAATTTAATTAAAAATTAAGTTCATAAAAAATAATTTCTTTTCGACTGAAGAAAGAAAGACGTGGACATCTTGGATGACATGGGGGTGAGTAAATTATCAGCAAAATAATTAATTTTTATTAAATAAATCATTTTTTTTAAAAAGTGAACTACTCCTTTAAGCATAGTTTCCAGCAAGAGATTCCTGCCAGTCCTTTTCTCTTAACAAAAATAAAACCGGTTTTATTGTATTGAGTCAAATAAAACAGATTGCTGAGACTGGATTAGGACTGGTGAAACCTTAGAATCTGGTTTGGGTTCCTATACTCGAATTTACATGCTTTTTTAAAGTCGTCACCTAAGTGCTTTGTCTTCACTAGTAAGGACTGCACCCTAATGTGTACAGTGTATCCATGTCTCCTGGTCTTCACTTCTGACATTCTAACACACCCAACATTGCTTAATTTACATTCATTACTCATTTTGCCCCTCCAGTGTATGCTTAAACAAATAATATAATATTCTCTGGTATTGTCTGTTTGCTCGTCATCATACAGTGTAAGTCTTTTTTTTTTTTTTTTTTTGCATTTCACTTGAGCAATCAGCAGCGGCTTTAACCAAAAATTCTTTGGAGAATTAGGTGTGTAATCTTCAGTCGGCACACTAGACTGGATCCGTGAGGGTGTGTGTCATCAAAAAACAGATGGGGGAGGATGGACATGTTTAATTGTCATGTTAAAGTTTAAGTACCATATGTACAGTCGTGCTGAAAACAAAATAAGAGGGATCATACAAAATGCATGTTACTTTTTATTTAGTACTGTCCTGAATTTCATATTTATAGTCCACAGGACAAAAAAATAGCTGTATTTATATACTGTTCAAAAGTTTACATACCCTTTGATTCTTAATACTGTGCATCGTTACCTGGATGATCCATGACGTTTGTTTTTTTGGTTGTTCTTGTTTGTCTTGCCCATTGTTCTTCAGAACAATCCTTCAGGTCCTGCAAATTCTTCAGTTTTACAGCATCTTTTGCATATTTTAACCCTTTTCATCAGTGTATATGATATGGGATTTATCTTTTCACACTGAGGACAATTGAGGGACTCAAACACAACTAAAGAAAGGTTCAAACATTCACTGATGCTCAGGAAGGAAACACGATGCATTAAAGGAGTAGTTCACTTTAAAAAAAAAAAACTTTTGCTGATAATTTACTCACCCCCATGTCATCCAAGATGTCCATGTCTTTCTTTCTTCAGTCAAAAAGAAATTAAGGTTTTTTGATGAAAACATTTCAGGATTTTTCTCCATATAATGGACTTCAATGGGAACCAAACGGTTCCAGTTCCAAAAGACAGTTTCAGTGCAAACTGCAAACTGTTCAAAGGGCTTTAAACGATTCCAGACGATGAATAAGGGTCTCATCAAGCGAAACGATCGCTCATTTAAAAAAAAAAAAAAAAAAAAGTTTAAGCCTTGCTCTTTTCTGTGATGTGTGTTCGTGACTCTCCTGTTCAAACTTATTTATTAAAATGAACAAATCTTTTTTCGTGTCATTTGGTTCATTCAATGAACTAAATGAACGAGTTGACTCTGGAAAAGATTTGTTCATTTTGATGAACGAGTTTGAACAGGAGAGTCACGAAGCGCATCAAAGAACAGAACAAGGCAAATTTGAGCATATAAAACTTAAACTTTTTTTTTTTTACATTTTTTTTTTTTTTAAATGAGCGATCATTTCGCTTGATAAGACCCTTATTCATCATCTGGAATCATTTAAAGCCCTTTGAACAGTTTGCAGTTTACACTGAAACTGTCTTGTGGACCTTGAACCGTTTGGTTCCCATTGAAGTCCATTATATGGAGAAAAATCCTGGAATGTTTTCATCAAAAAACTTAATTTATTTTTGACTGAAGAAAAAATCACATTGACATCTTGGATGACATGGGGGTGAGTAAATTATCAGAAAAAGTTTTTTTTTTTTAAAGTGAGGCTACTCCTTTAAGAGTCGGGGGGTGAAAACTTTTTGAATTTGAAGTCAAGGTAAATTTTAATTAATTTGTCTTCCGGGAAACATGTAAGTATCTTCTGTTGCTCCCGAAGGGCAGTATTAAATTATTCTATTTTTTTTTTTTTTTAAAGGATAAAAATATTAAATCATCCCGGCTATTAAAGCATCTTTTTTCCTTTTGGAGCATCAGTGAATGTTTGTACTTTTTTAAGGTGATGTAAACTTTTGAGCACAAATGTACAAGAATTTTTGAAACATTCTAATTTATTTTAACAGTTTAAATGGTTTAAAGTGACTTGCATTGAGAGTTTGCGAACAAATGTGTATTAGGCAAATAGCCCCATTCTTCCAGTTCTGTTAACCTGTTTTTCCACATTCATGGCATTTTACTCAGTCTCTGTGTTCAAATCACTCTTTAAGGTTTTTGAAATTCACCTTTTACTATTGGAGAAGTTGCTTAATGCAGGATCTTCAGGGTGGGAACGTACATATTTACCAATGCAATTATTTTCCTTCACGGTTGCTCATTTAAATGTGTGTTGCTAGAAAAGGATACACAGATGTCTAATGTGACCAGTGTTTACCCTCCCTTTCTTTTTAAAGAATAGATTTTCCAACAGTCATAACAGGAACCTGTAATTCTTGAATATCAAAAACATTTTCAGATGACTATATTTATATTTTTAAGTTAAATTTAAGTTTAAGTTAAGTTGTTTGCTGACAACTATCCAATGTATTTGTTTAGTTTTTTTTCCCATAGTGAATGTTTTCACTTTATATAAATAAAGCCGTGAATGAATCAGTATGTGAATCAGCATAATAGAAGAATTTTTGAAGGATAATACAACATTGGGTAAGTTACTCTAAGAGAATTTAATTACTGGCAACTAATTACATCTTTAACAGCTAGTGTAATTAGATTAATGTAATTTATCCCTCTAAAAAGTATTACTTATTACTAATTACTTTCTAAATCCCATTTCAACCATTTGAACGACACGGAAAGACGTGAAACTGCTCTGGAAATTCAGAATAAAATTGTAGAAAAACTCATTGGAACTGTCACATACAAACCATGTATTTTAGAAAGCTGTGAATGTGAAGGCTGAACATGGGCATATGTTTTGCATGGTTTATGTTCTTTGTTGATAAATGGCCAGGTCAATCTTGCTCAGCTCTATTATGTGCAGCTGTCTCTCCTGTTCCAGCAAACTGCGTAACGCTTCTCTCCTTACCTGTAGAAACATGCTACAATAAACCTTTCCTGCTGACGTCCATCAACAACATTTACAAGTCAAAGCTATATTTGAATCTTCCTTTAAGCAAATACCAAAAATTGAGACAATGTTGAAAAGGTATATAACAGAGCTGATTCACAAACATCCCAACAACTGCTATAACATTTCCGACATGCTTAAGTTGGCTGTTGGGGGGAAAAAATCCTTTATATTATACACTAGACAAATTATTTTACATTTATTTTATATGCCAAGAATATTATTTGATATTATTATAGTTGCCAACTTGGCATTATGTCTTAAAACAATAATGGAAATTTGTCATACAATTGAAA
This sequence comes from Pimephales promelas, assembly GCF_016745375.1. The sequence goes on from NW_024121455.1 coordinate 1,697,511, forward strand.
TGCAGGCCTAAATCTTAAAAACAAACTGAATTCTTTTTTTTCTTTTTCTTTTTGTGCAACAAACAATGAAATTTGGCTCAATTCCAGTTCCTTGGTTCAATTGTTGCAACACTCTCCTCCTCTGTTAAACTTGTCAGTTTGCTGTCATATATGACCTAGATGGGTACAAATAACGATGAGCACTCAAGATAACTGTGTTTGTCCAGTCTGTTACAGGATTATGAGTGGATAAACCAAGTAAAGTAAAACTAATCATTTGAATAGTTTCCATTTGACACCTGCTGTTCGTCGAATACAACTGTTGACAGAACTCACGGTTTTCGGTGTATGCGTAGTCTAGCTTTTATTATATCTGTCTCAGTAGCTGGGCCAAATAAATCTGCTAACTGAAAATTGAAACCTTAAGCTGAACAATGTTTGACTAGCTTCAGCTTCCGAAAGAAGACAACCATGAAGCTCAAAGATAGGCCTGCTGTATTTCCTGATTCAATCTGATTTACGCTCGTGTCTTTATACCGCCCCCTACTGATGATATGCTGTTATTGCAACTACTCTTTGAACAGACATGATAATATTGTCATCAATTAGTCACTCTCTCTCACAGTAGATTTTTTCAAGAAAGACACAGATATCTCTACTGACCAGAGTGAGAGAGGTATTCCACAACTCCATCTCTCTCTTTATGGTCCTCTCTCTGCATTTCAGGGCTTTTTCAGAAACAGCAAGGCCGCGACACTCAAATTCAGCTTTCAACATCACACTCTTGATTCTGGAACAATTGCATAGTATATAAGTATAAAAGCCTACCGCAGTTTGTCATAATGTTTCTTTCTTTTAAATTTTCTGATTTCTAAAAATCAACTTAAACATACTTGTCCAGCTCAGCAGTCCTGTCTGCGATCTCTGCAGCTCTCTGTACAGAAAGAAAGAAAGCTGTTAAACATAAGCATAAAACTACATACTGAGGTTTTGAGAAGATAGGCTATAAAACACACGACATGTTCAAACATTTAATTAATAATAGGCTAAATTTGAAATTGAAATATTGTTGCAATTTTAAACGCCTGTTTTCTATTTTTAATATATTTTAAAATGTAATTTATTCACATGATTCTTCAGAAATCATTCTAATATGCTGATTTGATACTCAAGAAACTTTTCTCGTCTTTATCACAGTTGACAACAGTTGTGCTGTTTAATATTTTTGTGGAAAATTTCTTTGATGAACAGAAACTTAAAAAAGTGCAGCATTTTAAATGTTTTAATTGTCACTTTTCGCATCCTTTATGAATAAAAATATTAAAATTGACACCAAACTTTTGAACGATAGTGTATTTTTAATAATTTTATAATATAGTAATTTTAGTTAATGTTATTTAAGTTATTATTATTCATATTTTCTTATTCTGGGGACCCTGTGACACAATATAAAAGACAAATAGCATTTATGTACCCTTATTCTGGCCCTCTCTCTCTGCACAAATTTGTTTGTTGAACGTGCCTCTCGACCGAACATTGTGCATCAGATGCAGGTAAACAACTATTAAATGTAAAATGACAAAAACAGTGGATTCCAGCAGTGCGCTGAAAGTACGGGATTCAACGGGAACCGCGTATTGTTGTGGCAACAGACAAACAGGATGTTGTAACACTTCAGCCCACCAATCAGACATATGAATTACTGTCACGTGGTTACAATGACACGCGTTTTCACTCCGCGTGCGTGTCTTAGCCAATCACCGATGACGTCCGTGTATGTGAAAGTCACACACTTCACCGGCAGGTATTTCCACGTTAAAGCCGGCTGTCGTTTTTATACAATGTTATATCGCTAACTTATTGTTAAAGGCTTTATTTCGTTTTTCAGTATTTTGCTTCAAAAGTATTTAGCGGCTGTCGCTTGTTTGCGGGGTTTGTTGACAGAGAATGTGTGGAAATGCCTTCAGTTAATTAACGTTACGTCATGTGAAAGAAAGTCATTTTCATTTGTTTATCAGATATTTGGGCGTTTATCCTGTATAGAAGAATAACACATCTGCTGTGTTTGTTCTGGATTGACGGCCACCACATTCCTCTGAAAACAGACTACTTTCCAGTCAGCATGTTGGGGCAGCTAGCGAGAAGAAGACTTGGCCTCCTCCTCTTCCTCCACGGAGAGCAGCGGATCTCTAATGGACTGAACGGAGTCTCGTTTAATCAGACACACAGACACACACAGTCCTCATTCAACACCAGAAGTCCTATCTCGGTAAAGTTTTCATTTTCCCATTTGTTTTTAAACTGCTGATAATTCGTTTATGGGCGGGTCTAGTTTTCTGTTGTCTGTTTGCTGTCATCAACATCATGCCATCATGGATGGCTGAATTTTACACACACACACACACACACGCACACTCAGTATCGGTCATAAGTCTCTTATGCTCTTCAAACTTGATTCAAAATACAGAACATTTTATTTTGATCAATAATACAGAAAAAAGTAATATTGTAAAATATTATTACGATTTAAAATAATGGTTTCTATCTGAATATACATTAAAGTATAATTTATTTATGTGATTCAAAGATGAATTCTAATCAGCCATCACTCCAGTCTTTTTAGTGTCACATGATCCTTCAGAAATAATTATGCTTATTTATTATATTTATTTTATGACTTGTTATACTCTTTTTCAGGTTTCTTTTAAAAAGAGCAGAATTTATTCAAAATAGAAAGCTTTTGTAACAATATTGTGAAATAATGCAATTTTAAAATAATTGTTTTCTATTCTTTAAAATACAAGTTATTCCTGTGATGCAAAGCTAAATTTATTATAACTGTATTGGTGTGTGTGTGTGTGTGTGTGTATATATATATGTATATGTGTATATATATATATGTGTGTATAAATAGGGCTGTCAAATGATTAATCATGATTATTCGCTTCCAAAATAAAAGTTTGCGTTTACATAATATATGTGGGTGCACTGTGTATAATTATTTTATATATATATAAATATACACACACGCTTGTATAGTTAAGAAATATTTTCATATATATACTGTATATATATTTATATATGATTTATATTATATGTAAATATAAATATTTTATATATAAATAATATTTTGTTCTTAAATATACATGCATGTGTGTGTATTTATATATATATATATATATATATATATATATATATACACTGTATATACAAATTTGTCATCCATTGATGACAGCACACCAAATACTTCAAGACCTGCCCATAAACATGACTACAGTACAGAATGAACACTGCTCTGATTTACTTTATTGAAACCTAACTTTAATGTCAACGCTTTGTCCAGACGATGTCGCTGTGGCCGTTCTCATTTCAACCACGGGACTTCAGCCTGCCCAACTCGTCATGGAGTCCAGAGATGTGCAAGGCTTACGATCACTATAATGCACTGTGTGACACTGACACTGAAAATGGCGAGGAGAAAAAAAGGGGTCCTTGGAAAAAGTTGCCCAGCTACAACCGCTCCATTAAATATGCTACTGGTAAGTGATTAATATGTATGTGTGTAGTTACTTCAAGTCACTGTAATTAGTAAAATAAAATGACATGATAATGCTATTGAGTGTAAAAGCAAATGTCACATTGTTTCTGTCTGTTAGGCGGCATCCACCTCAGCAAACTCATCCAGGCCAAAGCTCGACTTTTCACAAGAAGTGTTAAAGAGCAAGGAGCAACGTTTGAATATGTGGTGTTTGTCAATGAGGAGGAGAAGAGCTGCGTTTGTGTGTTTCAGGCAGGACGTTTACTAGAGGGCGCACCAGGGTAAGGAAGAGCTCTCTTCTACGCTTATTGCCCAAAATCGAATGCCACCCTTTTATTTGTCTGAATGGGAGAACAGGAAATGATGTTACACCTTTTTCCTGTGTGGCAGACATGTCCATGGTGGAGCCATAGCCACCATGATTGACACAGTGACAGGTTCTCTTGCTGGTTGCCTGTCAGGACCCATTATGACTGCCAATCTCAACATTGACTACCGCAGGTGAGCTAAGGCTTATTTATTTATTTATTTATTTTTTATTGTAGGCTTATTTTTTTTCCAGTTTACACTGGCTTTAGGGATTGATTATGTGTGATCTCACCGGTTTAACTCTGTTCTCCTGTACAGTCCAATGCCTCTGGGCAGTGTGGTTTTAATCCACTGCGCTCTGGATCGAATAGAGAGGAGGAAAACATTCATCACTTGCAAAGTGACCAGCACTGATGAGTCCAAACTCTACACAGAGGCCACAGGTAGGGTGCAAACACACAAACCTATGCACTTTATGTACGTAAGATAACAAGCTGATTTCAATGAGCCATCAACTATGAAACTATGCATAAACACCGATCAAATCTTTAAACCACATCAAAAGCACATCCTTGTAGACTGACTTTCACATATTTTACCTACCTTATGCTTGGCAATACCACACAGCTGATATTCTAGTTAGGCATTGTATCATGTGTCTGCAGTCACACAATCATTCCTTTTTCACATGTCGCATTTGCATCTGACATTCCCAGATAATGCACCTAACCTCTTGAAAGCAGAAATTAGGACAAATTTAGTTCAAATTTCGTGAAAAGAACATGCATGAATGAGTGCGGCACATGCTTGATGTTAAAAAGAGTTATTAAGCGCAATAAGCCACAAAAGATCTTGATGCATTACTTGACTGACACACACCCGCACACAGAAAGAGGCCTCTCTACACAATGTGATCCCAAATTCTATTATTTTTTGCAGCATATTGCGCTTGAACTGTCAAATACTTGTTTCAAAAATCTCTACCTTGGTGGGTATTCACATAAGCATAGTCGGTTATGTCTTAAAGGGATACTCCACTTTTTTTGGAAATAGGCTCATTTTACAACTCCCTCAGAGTTAAACTGTTGAGTTTTACCGTTTTCGAATCCATTCAGCCGATTTTCTGATATTTAGAAGAATATCAGTAACCAGACAGTTTCTGGTCCCATTTACTTCCATAGTAGGAAAAAATATATATACTATGGCAATCAATGGGACTAGAAACTGTCTGGTTACTGATATCCTTTATATGAGCTTCTCTCAGAAGCTCATTTGAATTTGCTGTACTCGCCAAAAAAAAAAAAAAAAAAACTGGCTGAAGATCAAACGTGCTGCGTAACACAAGAATGAACCTCAATGGTTCATGCTGAAGCTCAAACACGCTGCGTAACACATGACAATGAACCTCATTGGTTCTTGCACGTCAAGCGAACATGCTTGAGCTTCCGTTTACCACAACTGATGTGTGAGTTGATGAATGTAATGGCTCATCTAGTCAGTGACAATTCCATCAACTGTCCCAAACGTCTTTCACGTTGGCCCTGAGACAGTCCTTTTCTGTCAAGCACTGCAAACTTACAAACAAAATTATGTGCTATCTCTAACCCTTTGTTTTTTTAACATTCTCTTTTTCCCTTCTTTCTTGCCTCACAGCTCTATTTGTTTCAATAAGTGTGGGCCATTTATTTGGAACACGAAATTGACAGCAGCCCGGATATCCGGAGACACGCACATCTGTGTTTGCGTGCGCAATGAACAACTAATCAAGTTGATGTTTTACTTAAGCTTTCTGAAATAGGAATTCAGAAGGGTATTACATGTTACATGCTACCTCATTTTTACTGTAAAAACGAAATGCTATTAACCATGTTTATTTATTGATATGGTTTTAAAAAATTTTTGCATGACAAAAGTTTTGTTTCTGACTTTTTATTCATCATGTTGGCAATTAGGTTCTTTAGCATCAGAAGTATCAAATGAAAAACTCTAATATATATTTTAGAAGTGCCATTTATATTGTGTCAAATATATTTTGTTATAAATCGAACGGTGTGCATTTAAATGATCCTTTTTGTTATTGCTAAGGAATAACACATTCATAACTGCCTTGATTAATCCCATTAAAGCCACTATTCAAAAATGTCTGGTTGTGTTTTGAAATTTCCTTTGAAAATGTACAAAATTGAAACAACCCTCTGGATAATTTGAGCTGCCTGAAGCATGCCTGGCTGTGAGTGGACCAAGAAAGGGATCTCTGGGACTGAAGTGGCCTTGACACCAGCCCTGGACTGAGGCATTTTTGGCTGCTGACTTTGAGCTGACCGTGACCGGGACCGGAAAGGCCATGAGGTTCACTGACTGATTAGGTCCATGAGGAACCTCTGGGCAGTGACAGGAACATCACTGGGCAAGAAGCTGTGCAACCGGTGCAGCTTGAGATAGGGAGCTCTGAAATTGATCCATTCTTGGATACTGGCAGCTCTTAAAGGCAGAGAAAGTAGCCTACACTGGGGACCAAGACATCAATCAATCAGTGTGGAAACTGTTAGAAATGGAAATGTGTGCAGTTATATTAGGGAAGTTAACATGCCTTCATTACTAAATTATGTTGGACCAAAAAAATATTGGTCTACCCTATTTCACCGCTCACTTGGAGTTCCCCTTCGACTCGGTTTCTTAACACTGCGTCATCGAGGATGGTGTTTCTCCCTCCTCTGGGGGAACCAAAGTTACGGTAGGTAACCGGAGCAGACTGTGTGCCGAGGCGATGACTAACCTGAAACCAGACTTCATTCATTCACCCCAATGGAAAGTAAATTTATACTGTCTGAAACTATAGATAACGGTATAAGGCTAACTTATTCATACTAAATGCCAAAAAACTTCAATTTTGATTTCATGTGATTTCAAATGATTAGATTTCTTTAAATCAGTGCCCTGAGCCTTAGCCTACTCCATCCTGAGAGAGTCTTCCTGCTGCATTTTGAACCAGCTCTCCAACAAGAGCTCCATCTTCACAACCTGAAGGAGCAGAAACGCCTGAAGTTTTAAATGATGAATTATAAATACTGTTTGGATGAATAAATACTTTGTCATTTATGGTCTTCAATCATTAGATCATTAAGAAGACACAAGAATAGACCAAAACGATCTGTAGACAAGCACACTGTAAATAATGTCTGTATAGTGTGATGGGATGTAACCCACACAATGAACATGTATGCTAATTAAAAATGACAGACTTTCATTAAAGGGTTAGTTCACCCAAAAATGAAAATTCTGTCAGTATTTACTCACCCTCATGTTGTTCCAACCCCGTAAGACCTTCGTTCATCTTCGGAACACAAATTAAGATATTTAGGATATTAAAATCGCTCCTGCATACAGTCCATAGGCTTCTTGAGGGACTGGCTCTTGCTGTCCTCGAAAAGTAATTGAAGACATCGTTAAAATAGTCCAAGTGACTACAGGGGCTCAATCTTAAGTTTATCAAACGACGAGAACACTTTTGTGCGCAAAAAAACAACAAAAATAACGACTTTATTTCAACTATTCACTTCCTTCTCCATAAGCCTATAGTCCGTTAACGTAGTGTGATTGCGTAGAGCTACGTCACACGTAGGCTCACTATTGGTCGACGCTGGTCATGTGTGTGTGATGCGTGTGACGTACAATAACAGAAGCTTACGCTATTAAACTAGTTAGCTGACTCGCGCAGAGGGAGAAATAAACGAATAGTTGAAATAAAGTCGTTATTTTTGTTGTTTTTTTGCGCACAAAAGTGTTCTCGTCGTTTGATAAACTTAAGATTGAGCCCCTGTAGTCACTTGGACTATTTTAACGATGTCTTTTATGACTTTTCGGGGACGGCAAGAGCCAGTACCTCAAGAAGCCTATGGACTGTATGCAGGAGCGATTTTAATATCTTAAATATCTTAATTCGTTTTCCGAAGATGAACGAAGGTCTTACGGGGTTGGAACAACATGAGGGTGAGTAAATACTGACAGAATTTTCATTTTTGGGTGAACTAACCCTTTAAGTCCTTCAAGGGGATATGAAGAATCAAAAAACATAAAAGGTCTTTGTACAATAGAAAATATGCTGTTTCAGATCTAAAAAAAAAAATCGACCTCAGCAAAACTGCAAAAAGCACATTGATGAAACCAAACTTTCAAACTGACTGTTATGTCACACTGTTGTAGCCTAAATATTTGTATCTGAACACCTCAAACAAACTGATTTCTGAAAGAGTCCTTCAAATGCATTTAAACATTAAATGGATTGTTAACCTAAAAAAAATAATAATAATTTCGTCGTCATTTACTCACAAGGTTGTTCCTAACCTGTGAGTTTGACCAGAGGTTTGACCACAAAAGAAGATATTTTGAAGAACCAGACGGAAGCCATTGGCTTGTAGTAGCCTATTTTTTTCCATATTATACCTACCGTCAACTGTTTGGTTACCAACATAAAATAGCCTATCTTCTTTTGTGTTCAGAAGAAAGAAACTCATACAGGTTTGGAACAAAGAAAGAATTTAATTTTTAGATGAACTATCTTCAATGTCACTTTTTATCCCGAAGATGTCGCTGTTTCCGTTCTGCGGGACCTCAGCTGTGAAGTCTGTAGGGATGACGTGTTTTTGTAGGCCAAAAACCTGGAAACGAGTTAGCATATTAGCACTTGTTTTTTGGTTAAATGCCAGCTGGTCTGTGGAAAATATAAGCTCAATATATTTCCATATTTTATTTTATGACATTAAATACATCAGTAATTCCCCATTGTGATTTTTAAAAAGGTTTTACTTGTCTTGTTGCTAACAAGTGACAAAATGAGACTAGAAGTTCTCGCCTCGGGGACGAAACATCAACACGCTGAACAGGTAAACTCATCTACTCATTACTCACTTTTGCAAACTATTATAACTAATTAAATCTGAACTTTTAGAGATTTTTTTTTACAATAAAGACTGCAAGGAGTTGTCCTAGTGAGTTGAAGTCATGCAACTGTTTAGTCTACATTTATTTAGCTTTTTGCTAATGGCGATTGTATTATAGGTTTCAAAATTCATAAAATTTTGTGTTCTTATGGAAATTATCATGATGAACAACATGTAAGCATAATAATCATAAGGTCACAGGGCTTATTTATATATCTCAGGGCTTATTTTTTAATCCAATTAATCAATTTAATCCAAAAGCCAATTGAAAAATCTTATTGGATTTTGTTGAGGAAACCAGGGCGATGATGCCAACATCCGAGGTGGCCTAAAAACTGTGTGCAACTCTCTGTATGATCACTATTATGTACCGCCTGAGAGTGACAACGGAAATGGCAAGAAAATGTGAGGGGCCACCTTGCAGCCAGGCAGCCAAAAAAGCTTTACACACTTAATATTACAATTAAAATAAAATAAAAAATCACGATCGTGTCAATTGAAATGTTTGGTCAAGGACTTGGTTGAGGACTTTCCATCAAAGCTAGTGCTATGAATGCCACAGTTTAAAGGCACAGTGAACTCCATCTAATTTGTAGAAGGATGGGGAGTCCCTTGTTAAGTCTTAAAACAGGAAGTGATGTCAGATAATCTTCCTGTGTGGCAATCTCTGGTCTATATAGAAAGCGTTATATATATCAGTGGTGGCAATTATGCACTTATTATTAAACAGAGGATAGAAAAACCTTTATCACTTGTAAACGATGTGTCCAAACTCTACACTGAGGTAGTAGATTGATTTTTTTCTGTTCATATTTTGTATCTTTAAGAAAACAAGCTGATGTCATTGATGCAATCAGTGTGAAAACATGCATACATACGTAACCAAATCATTTTGTAATCATTATGTAACCAAATTACCTGAAACCACTTATACACACCCATGCAAACTCACCACACACCTATTCCCATGACAGATTTCTGCCAAACAAACATCTTTGTCCTGTGCTCGTCAGTCTGAACATATGCTTGTTATTCTAGACACGTTTACACCATACACCCCATTAGCGGATGCATTGCAAATTTTACCTAGTAAACTGAACTTGAATTTTATCTAGCTACCTATCTCTCTTTTTTTTCTCACACTCTTTACCCCTGTTTCGCTCCTGGCAGATTCTATTTGTGTCAATAAAACTGGGTTATTTATTTGGAGCACGAAGCTGAAAGCAGCCCAAAAATCCACCACAGGGCCATGTGCATGTGTGCGCATCTCTATACACGTGAGTGAGATTGCAGGTGTGTGTCTGAGGTGTGTGTCTGTGTGTGAGCGTGTGTATGTGTTCGTGTGTGTGTTCGTGTGCATGTGCGTGTGCACGCAATGACCAACTGATCTTGCTGATATTCAACCTATTCACATGTAAGCGCTACACGCTAAATCCTCTCTGTCACATCACTCACTTATATTACGAATAACTGCTGTGTTTATATATAGACAGCCAGTTATTATATATCTATATATATACACACAGTATATATTGAAGAGAGAGTGAATAGATGTAATTAAGTAAAATAATTATTACAAATGCAGCTGAAAATAAACATTGCAAAGACTTATTTTAATGCTGTTAATAGTACAGAAATCTTTTTCCATTTTTAACCCCAGAAACCTCATAATTAAAAGGAATGAGTGTTTTATAAAAAAAAAATTAATTACCTATATTAATGTAAAATAGGTAAATAAATATTTGCTAAATACAGCCACTTTTCAAAACTCTAAGGTTTCTGCGGTTAAAAGTGGAAAATGGTTTCTTTTACTATTGGTATTGGTACCAATATAGTATAGTAATATACTATAGTATAGTATAGTATAGTATAAGTTTTTGCATTATATTTAAATGTAATATATATATAAAATTATATTTAAAGCTGAGGTTCGAAATATGCAATTGCAGTTATACGCAGGGGCGGACAGAGTACACAGGTTTATTACTTGAGTAAAACTACAGATACCCCTTGCTAAATTTTACTCAAGTACAAGTAAAAGTACTACAGTCAAATGTCTACTTGAGTAAAAGTACTGAAGTACTTGTTTTTAAAAGTACTTGAGTATCAAGAGTACATTTTCTAAATATTGCATTACTACTGCCACAGTGCTTACATTTATGTACAGAAACGTCCTACATGAAGTTATGAAAAAAAATGTTAATGTCAATACCTTGGAGAATGTAAAAGGAGTTGAAAGTAAAATCAAGTCATATTCATCTTTTTACCATGTCGCTTTATTTAACATTGAAATAGAAATAGAAATAGTCTGGCAAGGTGGGGCCACTGGTTGGCACATTCACGGGATGGACCTGCTGGATAAAGACCTGCTCCGTCTATATCCATGGTTTCATCCATGGTTTCGTCTCTTATCTAAATCTGACCATGGAGTTGACTTTGGGGAAAAGCTGAAGGTGATTGCTTATAGGCTGTCCCAATCAGTGGCGCTTGCACAATCCAATCACGTTTCAGAGGGAAACAACAAATTGAGGGTTTCCGAGATTTTTCTTATTTCCTTTTTTTTTTTTTAGAAGTAGTAACTCATACTCACGGTTATGGATAGAACTGTAGTGGAGTAAAGAGTACAATATTTCCCTCTCAAATGTTCTTGAGTAAAGTCATGAGTACTCCCCAAAAATGATACTCAAGTAAAGTACAGATCCCTGAAAATTGTACTGTACTCAAGTAAATGTACCCGGCTCTGGTTATACGCGGAATTATCAACTTTTTACGTGGGTTGTGCTTCGGCGGATGAACACAATGTTTGAGGAGACTGTGAGGCTGTCAGTCGCTGCGCCGGTGTGGATACTGGCATTCACAATCACAGAATCTACTTTTTGGAAGTATGACCAACATAAGAATTTTCACTGGAAAATGTCCTCTGAACTAGTAAGAAACATTTATTTTTGTTTTGACCTACTAAGGGCAGCATTGCAGTAAACCGCGCTGCCGCTGATTGAATCTAACGATAGCTTATCATGGATCCGCCATCAAATTGATAAGTTTAATTATATCAAGTGCTGTGAGAAAAGGCTATAAATCTCCACCTCCAGGATCCTCACACGCAATATAGTTTATACTAGCCGAGACTCCGTCTTTATGTGTATAGATGTGACGTAATGATGCAAAGACATGCTCGAATTTCCCACGGAAATCCACCAGTACCACTGGAATTAAAAACATTATTACTAGAATACTGTTTTGAATCGCGCTAAGGAAAGCAGATAGCTTTGAACACCGGCTGGTTATGTACTTGCTCAAATTTATTTTGGATAGTTTTTAACCCCAAAAAAGTTATGGACTGCAGCTTTAAATATAATGCAAAAACTTTTTTTTATTCACTCTCTTTTATTCAATCAGTCAATCAATCAATCAATCAATCACTATTATCCTCAATATTTTAAATGCATTTGCAACGAAAACAAGTGTTAACATTGACATTTAAAAATGAAGCAATTTAATCCTGTTAAAGGAGTAACTGTCTTTTGGACCTTGAACCGTTTGGTTCCCATTGAAGTCCGTTATATGGAGAAAAATCCTGCAATGTTTTCATCAAAAAACCTTAATTTCTTTTCGACTGAAGAAAGAAAGACATGGATATCTTGGATGACATGGGGGTGAGTAAATTATCAGCAAAAGTTTTTTTTAGAAGTGAACTACTCCTTTAAGTTTAGGATTGCACCAGTAATCTCTATATGCAATAAATCTTGTTTTTCCTGTTGCAGGAAAGGAGGGAGGATGTATCCACCATATCCATATTGCATGTGCATGAAATCCATTTGATCTAAGTTCCACATCGCTGCATATATTCCAGTAAAGAGAACTGACTGACACCGCAGTGTTACGGTAATGAATGACACATTGTCCACATCAGAGGAGTGTACATTCATATGTGTAGATTTTAAACTCATCTGTGTTAATACTGTTATGCGGTGTAGTGTGACTTCATATGTTGACTACCTCTCATGTAAAGCTGAAGCTTTACACACACATACCTCCCTAGCCTTGTTAGCCTAATGTATCAGTATCACACTTAAAGTGATGGGAAGAAATATTTAAAGCTGCATCTCTGTGGTGGCCCTTTAGTCTCCCACAGGCCCCTCGCACATGTATGTATGTAGGACGCAGTCTGAGGTGGGTTTCTATCTATGGAGAGGTGTCGAGTGCTTGGTCAAGTGGGCTTTGCGTGATGGCTTTTGTGGGAACACTGCAGCGAAACTCTCGGGGAGACATTTTCCATCCATGGTGTTAACAGTCAAACCTAGTCTGAGTCTGACCAAAATACCATTTTCATCGTCCATTTTAGATTCATTTTACAGGCAGTTCAATCATTTTAGTCAGAAACGAAACTTTTCATTGATTTTATCGAGACATGTTGGCTTTTTATACTGCTAATAATTGTAAAAGTAATGAAGTAATATAGCAGTATTATTAATTAATTTATTTTTATTATCATTGCAGAAATGCACGTATACAAAATCTCTACAAAATACACAGATCGACCAAAAAAAACCGAATAAAACACAGATAAACAGCAATATGAGATTAGATGAGGAGAGAGAGAAGAGAAAAGAAAAGAAAGACCTTATAATTTAAAATATATATCTTTGGGGGGTTTTGAGTGTTTTAAGGTATTCAGTCTTTTAAAGGAGTAGTTCACTTTTAAAAAAAAACTTTTGCAGATCATTTACTCACCCCCATGTCTACCAAGATGTCCATGTCTTTCTTTCTTCAGTCGAAAAGAAATTAAGGTTTTTGATGAAAACATTCCAGGATTTTCTCCATAAAATGGACTTCAGTGGGAACCAAATGGTTTAAGGTCCAAAGGACAGTTTCAGTGCAAACTGTTCAAAGGGCTTTAAAGACTGCAGACGATGAATAAGCAAAACGATCCCTCATTTAAAAAAAAAAAAGAAAGTTTAAGTTTTATAAGCTCAAATGGTCGCCTTGCTCTGTTCTGTGATGCGCGTTTGTGTCTCTCCTATTCGAACTCGTTCATCACAATGAACAAATCTTTTTCCAAGTCAATTTGTCATTTCGTTTGTTGAATGAACCAAATGACTCAAAAAAAGATTTGTTCATTTTGATACACGAACGCGCCTCACAGAACAGAGCAAGGTAAGCATTTGAGCTTATAAAACTTAAACTTTGTTATTTATTTATTAAATGAGCGATCATTTCGCTTGATAAGACCCTTATTCATCGTCTGGAATCGTTTAAAGCCCTTTGAACAGTTTGCATTGAAACTGTCTTTTGGACCTTGAAGTGTTTGGTTACCAGTAATGTTCATTATATGGAGAAAAATCCTGGAATGTTTTCAAACCCTTAATTCAACCCTTAATCAAAAACCTTAATTTCTTTTCGACTGAAGAAAGAATGACATGGATATCTTGGAATTAACTGAAAGGAAAGTACAACTTATATCAGCAGCAATTTGTTTATTAAAAATTATGAGAGCTGTATCATTCTTTTGCACACATGTTTTTGAATGTCCCCCAAAAGCCAATAATTTCAATTGTGAGTTTCACATCAGGTTCAAGGACACAAATTCGCTGTGTTTACCAACAGAAAGCTTTTAAAGGGATTTCTGTGTGAGCTGTGCTTCATAAATCAGTGCACTATTGATAATAGACAATTAAGCTTTTTTTATTTCAAGGAGATCCAATGCAATAGTCTGGACCCAGAAAATGTTTCCCAACTTTCACTGTTTGCACTGACGATTCGTATGGTAATCTCAACATTGGAGAACCCTGACAGTCTGAGTCTAGACTTAATAATACCAGAAATGAGAGCTCTACATTTTTCTAATGTCTGCTACAGACGGTGCTATTTTGGCATTCGTATAAGATCATTACAAATCACACTGTACGACATGAATTTAATAACAATAATGACACCAATTGTAGGCTACAACGCAAATTAAGAAGAAAACATCATCAGTATGTGCAAGGGGTAAACAAATAGTAAGATGAATTGCAATGTGGCATTTTTTTGTGCTGAAACAAAGAGGAGCAAGGAAAAAGAGGCCAACATGGCATGCCAATTTTGTAAATGGAGCCGGAGGTAAGTCATTTTAAGTTTAAGCGCCATGCTGCGTTGATCACTACGCCATTTCATACTGCATTTTTTTATTGTCTATAGTCAGCAGATGTAGAATCGTAGCAGCAAACACACTTTGAGATGATCACACTGTCAGAAAATTATTGCAGGCAATCTTTGGTCCTAAGACTGTGACAACGGCCGTCTTTGAACCTCTCTTACTGTAGGCTACAACACCATTGATTTAGGAGCGGCGACCACAGAAATCACCACAATTGGTGGTCATCTTTCGTGAATGTGTTCCCAGGCTTAAGACCTAAGATGATTAAATAAGGTTTAGGGATTGTGGAAAAGGATTAGGATGTTTATGAAAGTTACTATTATTTATTTCTTGTTTTAACAGTTGAATAAATTAGTGTATTAACATAGTCACCTCATATTATCCAGTGACAGTGCTGAATTCGCATTACATAACACATCACTGAAGGATTATTGACCATGTGTCCAGAACAAATGAAACTGCGCTCTTTATAAAAATAAATAAATTTGAAACGTCTGAGAGGGATATTGAAAAATTATAAAAAACATTTCAACAATATTATTTAATCCAGTTTATGTTGCCTAGTTTGGTATAGCTATAAATTAAATAGAACGGAATTTCTAGACTGTAAGTTTTAAAAAATTGTCTTGGTGTGCGGTGTGATGTTATTCTAGCATACAATAAAAAACACAATTACAGTGGACCGGACAAAAACCGCTCATAAACTACCCTTCAGTCTCCCGTTAAAAGCATTACTCTCGCGCTTCCAGCGCCTATTACATAATGATTGATGACATAACACCGTACTGGCTCGGGACAGCTCGAGCGCTGCGCGAGCCTGGACAGCCAAAGTCAATGCGCGCGCCAGAGGCCACTCGGTCGATTATTTATCCAACAAGTGCCCGTCCGTTTTTCTTTCTCTCTCTCTCTCTTTCTCTCCCTCTCTCTCAGGGGCTGGTCAACTATTTTTCTTTCCTTTTGAAATGTCTACGCATGTTTGTTATATTCAAACAACAACGGAGCGAAGCGGAGGAGCATTTTGACTTAAACCTTGTTTGTTTATTGACCAGACGAGACAACTTTTAGGGGATTATTGAAAATGGCGATGTGCTTGTTAAAACGTTTGCGGCGTCCAGGTCGCTAAAGTGTCCGCAGTTGTCTTCTCTTCCTTTGAGTGGATTTTTAGTTTATATTAGTTTAGTAATAATAATACACACTAATTTCAACCAAACTATAAGGTGTTGGCACGGAGAGTTTTGACAGGAAAGTAATGGAAAATGATGAGCCCGCGTCGCCGGACCCGAATCACGACAACACTCAGAGAGGTAAGCGTGCATTCCATTAAACCATAACATACCTGCTGCATTAGTAGGAAATGATCTCAGTTTGCACGTGTGTGTGTTTATAAGTGTCAAACACTTGTGAAACGTGGAACAAACTCGCACACACGTACATGCAGTGTTAGATATGAGACCAGTGGCACTAAAAATACACACCCCTTATGTGACAGAAGTGCCTGTCTCGTGTGCCAGCAGCAGTCCCACACTAACCCACAGCGCTTGGGCCAAGCGAGCCAGCTAAACCACAACTCTCTGAATTCTGTCACTTTTCCCTCTGATCCAGTGTGTATTCAAAATAGTGTTGTGCTGCCTTATCTATTCTTGTTAAACGTGCAGTGTCAATTTGACTGATTTTCGGTCATTCATAGTGCAGGGTGCGTTTTCACTTTTGTTGTCATGTTTCTTTTAAAGATCCCCTGTGGTGAAAATCAAGTTTTTAAAGGGACACTCCACCCATTTGCAGTAAGCTTTGTTTAGAAACCCAGGCATTATTTTTGAATGGTCTTATTCCTTTATTTTCCCCTGAGATGGGAGAGATAAGGATTTAAGTGTTTTACTTGCTTATTATGACGTAAAATCGTCAGTTTGCGTCATAATAAGCGGGAAGTCATATTTCATTAGAAGGAGTACAAACTTAGCTCCTTATTATTCAAGGGTGTGGGACCCACGCACCCTCCCCTTCCGGTCGACCACCATGGGACCTTATTTCGGAAAAATATTGAATGGTAGTCAATGGCGAGAGACAACAAATATTTTGATCTGGTTTGAATTGTACCCTGAATTACACATATGATGTTTGTCAATTTAAAAGATACATTTTAAAGTAAAGAAAGTTGCAGTTTGGTGTAAAACCGTTGAGGTATAAGACTGTGAAAATACGTAATTGCAAAGACTACAAACCCCAAAGGCGCACATTTTCTCTCAATGAATGAAGCTAACTTTACTGAGGCTATCTGTCATTGTTTCTATAGTCTTACGTTATAATCGTAACGTTACGCCGTCATACCTGAGTGTTTTATTCCAGACTGCACACACACGAGCAGCGGATCTCGTTTCGCTGTAGTTCGAGATGTAGTTCACAGAGCGATTTTCACATAAAACTAAATGTTACTCTTCTGTTGTATGACAAACTGCAACGTTTTTGACTTTCAGAATTATCCTTTAAATTGACAAACATCATATGTGTAATTGAGGGCACAGTTCAGACGGAATAAAAAGATAAGTTGTCTCTCGCCATTGACTATCATTCATATTTTTTCCAAAATAAGGTCCCATGAGCCGGAAGCGGAGGGGCGGGACTTAGGCTCTCTATTACAGATCAGTGGGTGGGACTTCACTTGAAGAGTTTTGTTGCAGAACGCTATAAATCCATTTTGATGAATTTGAGTAAAACTGTGTTTTCTTTAGCAATAAAATGGGAAGATGAAAACCACTATTTTCTGTTTCAAATTTTCATATAGCATTTGTAGGTTATAATAACAATAAAAAATTAAATCCAGGTTTTGATTTTAAAAGATTATTATAAAAACAGATTTTCCCAAAATGCAATAAATCCATTAATTTCTTTTTTCAAAATGCAATTAATCAAAATAAAATTGTATACACATTGAAATTCGTTTTCTTGTGCATACTATAAATCCATTGCTTTAATATAACAATATTCGGTAACACTTTACGGTAAGGGTACATGTCATGAATTATCATGAATTCATGTATAAATGAATGCATGAATTAGCCTATGCATTCATTCATACATTAATATCATCAGGAACTAACAACGTTTTTTTTTTTAACTGTTCAACGCCTTAATGGGCTTTATGCCCAGCTGCACTACTTCCTGAACTTCAGCCAGCTCCTTGTTTCCTGTCTGCCATTATTGGTCAAATTGATTAATTCAGGTGTACCTGACCTCAGTAGTCATGGCAACAATAATCTGACACACCTGAATTAATCAATTTGGCCAATAATGGCAGACAGGAAACAAGGAGCTGGCTTAAGTTCAGGAAGTAGTGCAACTGGGCATATAGCCAATTAAAACATTAACTAAGATGAGCACATCATCGCGAATTATGATTTATTAAGCATGATCTTAACGTTACTTCTGCATATTGCTGTTGTCAACCTTGGGACGTCGCCTCTGAACATTTTTGACGGCGTTCAGCTAAGGGCTTGGTCCTGCTCGGTTTTCGTTGACTTTGAATAAAACAATTGAAAGTTTTTCAAAAGATCCCGTGGGGTCAATGGGTCAGCGTGTCAGAAGTTTGATGCTGTCATGTGAGAACAAGCAACAGCCGGCATTTCCTCCTCCCGAGTAGCCTACCTCATCTTCTTAATCTCCTCACGTAAATGATTTGATTTCGATGTCACGTTTACCCATGCAGGATGCCTTACCCTCCGCAGGTTCACCAATGCTGTGAAAATTATTTTTCTTCTTTTTTTTATGGATCGAAATGACAAAATAGATAAGAAGGAAGCCGGGTGTAGTTAAAGTGCTGCCGTTACTGTTTACATGGCGTGAAATGGTGCGTTGTGATTGGTTAAGAGAGACTGGCGGAGACTGTCTTTTGTAAAACGGAGACTGGCGTTTGTCACGTTTTGGAAAGAAAGGGAGAAAACATTACATAATAACACAACGGATATCGCATTTTATGTACAAAGTAAAATTAAACATTGACTTTTCAATACCGACCTGATACAAAACAAATTTTTTTTATCGCAGCACTGTCAAAGCGGCCAATAGGGTGTCGATGTATTAATTATGTCTATGCTTTTGCGCTCTGCACTTTCTTTTCTCTCAAGGCATCAACAACACAGTTGTCACAGGTAAATACATGTGTTAGAAGAGTTCAGTCTGCCTTAACAATGGTGCCACTTTTGATGCCACGATGCCCTCAAGCGGTGTCTCTCGTCGTAATCAGTCCTTCGCTGAATAATCAGCGTCCATTAGCAGAATGCTAGCGTGTTATGGGCAACAACAACTCAACCTGTAAGAAATCGAAAGGACATTGTTAATTCAACTTTCAACCTATATCCCATGTTGAACTTGCAAAACCTACAAGCAAATCTGAGATTTCTCAACGGCAATTGGGTGAAAGAGACAAATTTAGCCATCCAGCCCTGTAGACTCCCATTCATTTTGCACTCGACCGATTGCCCCTAGTGGAACTCTGGTGGAACTACAACCAAAATTCGGTACAATAGGACTTAAAGGGTTAGTTCACCCAAAAATGAAAATTCTGGCAGCATTTACTCACCCTCATGTTGTTCCAACCACGTAAGACCTTCGTTCATCTTCGGAACACAAATTAAGATATTTAAGATATTAAGATCGCTCCTGCATACTAGTCCATAGGCTTCTTGAGGGAACGACTATTGCTGGCATTGAAAAGTCATCAAAGACATCGTTAAAGTAGTCCAAGTGACTACAGGGGCTCAATTTTAACTTTATCAAACGACAAGAATACTTTTTTTGCACAAAAACAAACAAAAATAACGACGTTATTTCAACTATTCACTTCCTTCTCCATGGGCCTGTAGTCAGTTAACGTAGTGTGATAGTGTAGAGCTACGTCACACGTAGGCTCACTATTGGCCGACGCTGGTCATGTGTGTGATGCGTGTGACGTACAATAACAGAAGCTTACACTATTAAACTAGTAACCTGACTCGAGGCAGAGGGAGAAATAAACGAATAGTTGAAATAAAGTCGTTATTTTTGTTGTTTTTTGCGCACAAAAAGTGTTCTCGTCGTTTGATAAACTTAAGATTGAGCCCCTGTAGTCACTTGAAATATTTTAACGATGTCCTTTAATGACTTTTCGAGGCCAGCAAGTCATTCCCTATTTCCGGTGGAAATAGAGCGCCGCTGCTTAGTCCCTCTGCCATAGTGACTGATGAGCATTTTAAGCTGGTCCACCGCTGGTGTAACTTTGTTTTCGTTTTGTGTTAGTTGCCCGTGCAGAATACACGGTGTAGCAAAGTCTTTACGATTAATTAACCGTGACGTTTTAAATCGCGGTTAATTGTGAAATCCGGTAATCGCTGCATCCCTAACTGGCATTCACAATCAGAGAATCTACTTTGTGGAAGTATGACCAACATAAGAATTTTCATTGGAAAATGTCCTCTGAACTAGTAAGAAACGTCCACTTTTGTTCTGCTTCTGACGTTTCAGTAAATCGCATTGACTAAATCTAACTATCGCATTTAAGTTATCATATCACGCAAAACCATGCAAATTATACTGTTAATCTTAACAACGTAAGCAAGCATTGCGTGACTACATGTAAAGTCCTTCCGAAATGTATCTTTGTTTTCGCATGGGTCCGGTTGCAGTCTCTTGTAGACACTCCAAAGTCCGAACGAAGTCTTTTGAATTTTACAGCGGGTGAATCTGTTGTCACTGGTGATTGTTGTTTGAACCTTTCTGGATCCGCCATCAAATTGATAAGTTTAATTATATAAGTGTTGTGAGAAAAGGGCCTTTTCAAAAGGCTATAAATCTCCACCTCCAATATCCTCTCATGCAATATAGCTTAAACTAGCTTAGACTCTTCTTTATGTGTATAGATGTGATGTAATGACGCAAAGACATGCTCAAATCTCCCACGGAAATCCACCAGTACCACTGGAATTAAAAACATTAGAAGCTTGCCGCTTTGAATCGAGCTAAGGCAACCAGATTGTTTTGAACACTGGCTGGTTATGTATTTTCTCAAACATGTATTTTGGATCATTTTCACCCCAAAAAAGCTACGGACTGGAGCTTTAACTTTTATATGGTTTTTGCATATAAATGTGTCTTTGCAGTGTGTGGACAACCACCATACAATGAAAAATCTATTCACTCACTTCATTTCCTTTTTATCCTCAAAAAGTCTAAACTCTCTCAATAATTAAGCCGTTTGGATTTTCTGAGCAATCTGATGTCATATTACTCGTGCTCTGCCCACAATCACTGATGGACTGTCTCGTATTAGCATATTTGTAGTATTAGCAATTAGCATATTTTTGCCCTCAGCATTTGTATACTGTCCGCCAAGGCATCACTTTTGTGTCTTGTGTGACTCCCCCCATGGAAGAGAGGGGTGGGGTGAGCAGTTGCTCATTATCATTTAAAGAGAAATGCACTGAAATGGGTCGCTGTGAACAGAGCTGTTTTTTAGAAGGTAAAAAGAGTGTTGTTTTACACAACCATTGATTAATTTTTACCAAAGTGGAAAATGGGCATCTGATGACCCCTTTAAAGGGTCTGAGACGAGAGTTCAAGAGATTTCCACGACGCATGCGCGAGAACTGAACTGAAGTAGTTGAAGGAGATCGCAATTCTCGCGCATGCATCGTGGAAATCTCTTGAACTCTCGTCTCAGGCCTACAAGGAAGAAAAGGAATAGTCGAATAAAGTCGTTATTTTTGTTTTGTTTTTTGCACAAAAGTATTCGCGTCGCTTGATAAACTTATAGTTGAGCCGCTGTAGTCACATGGAATATTTAAACATTTTCTTCATTGACTTTCTGGGCCGTCAAGTTTCTATCCCTTAGGAGCCAATGTAGCAGTGATTCACCTCTCAAATTTAATCAAAAATATCTTCATTTGTGTTCCGAAGATGAATGAAGGTCTTACGGGGTTGGTACAGCATGGGGGTGAGTAATTAATGACTTAATTATCATTTTTGGGTGAACTAACCCTTTAAAAGATAATCCCGGTATTTAACACCTTGAGTCTATTTTGTAGTTTGTTTTGAATGAAATAGAGTGGTGGACTTAGAAATTTTGACAATGGGTCCTGTCCCGAGTTTTTGACTTTTTTAGAATCGCCTGTGAGAGCTTTAGACTGGCTGTCTATGGGCATGCACAAACATGCCCATAGACAGCCAGCCACCTTAACGTTCATTTTCTAAACTGTGCAACTCACCGAGTGGTTGGTGATGTTCATTGATGTTCTGAAACAAGTAGCTTAGCGAAATACCATTTCAGGACTCAGTGCTCGTTGATATTACTACGCTAGCTACGGGAAACGGAAAGGGGTCTGTTTACATTTGGTTGTAGTCTTTTCGCTCGGTTCTCCGTCTGTGACTTTTTTTATGGTGTGCTAGACACCGTGTTCCGTACAGCGTCCTGGTTGTCGCCATCAAGTGGTCGGGAGTGTGCTAACGCTTCAGACTCAAATATTGAGCGGAAGTTTATACACGGTTTGTGAGGTATCTGTAAAAATAGTTCCACTATAGCAAACAACATGGATCGAAAGCATACACTGTGCCGATA
Source organism: Pimephales promelas (assembly GCF_016745375.1). The sequence goes on from NW_024121455.1 coordinate 1,719,998, forward strand.
TATTTGTTTTTAATCATCAACGAACACCACCAACCACTCGGTGAGTTGCACAGTTTTGAAAATGAACGTTAAGGGTTGTTTTAAGGACATGTTTGTGCATGCCCATAGACAGCCAGTCTAACGCTGTCACAGGCGATTCTAAAATAGTCAAAAAGTCGAGACAGGACCCATTGTCCACCACTCTATTTCATTCAAAACAAACTACAAAATAGACTCAAGGTTTTAAATACCGGAATTATCCTTTAAGGCAAAAATAATTTTTTATTAGAGGAAAAAAACTTTTAAATTGATTATTTTGGTGATCAAAATGTGTTTTAAGGGATAAAATGTTTGACTACTGGGGGGACTTTAACTTTGGGAGTTAAAGCATGGGTTTGACAAATGAATTGTTATAATAATACAAAAATTCTATATATATTCTTAAAAATAAAGATTCTATAGTGTCAATGGAAATTTTCTATTTCCCAAAAAGGAATACCAAAATAGCCTAGTTATTTGGCATTGCTGCAAAACCCCCATTTTGGAACAATTTTGTATAGCCTTTCTGATTGAGTAAAATAAATACATAAAAGTAACTAAATATTTTTAGATGGAACATAGCTGTTGTCAATCCTTGACATGTCAAATAACAGTGAGAGTGAGAATATTTCACAATTGTAAAGAAAGCAATAACCAATTGTACATTTAATTTTTGGAGAGCCTGAAATTTAAACACATTTTTGTACAAGTGTAAAAAGGGTTCAAATGTATATAAAAGCGAGCACATTTTTTGTAATGATGTAAAATGTATGACAGATATTACCAGTTGTGTGGTAGGAATTTAGAGATTCACTTGTTTTTCCAGAGAACTGAGGGATGAAACAAAAAGTCAGGGAAATAAAAGAGGAATAAAGGAAAGGAAAGTGATACCTATTGACCAGGTTGCACAGAGATAAGACTATACTTTAGTTACTGAAATGAAATTCCCTCAAGGGTGTCTTACTTGGAACTTGCAACCCAATAGGTCTCTTTAGGGTCTTATTCAACTGAAAGAGTATTGCTTTAATTGGAAACTGGTGTATTGGGTTATCTGAAGTTGAACTACTGGCTATGTCACTCTTACGACATTCATTTGCTGAGATCAGTTTGTTCAGTGACCTTATTTTGTTTAAACTGGAAGTTAACACAGCAGTGTGGTGTGTTAACCATTAAACCCTTTCATGCAATATGAGTTCAGGCAAAACATTACGTGAGAGGTGGATTATTTCATTCAGTGTAATTGAAATTATTATCAAATAACCAATTTTGGATAGTTTCAGTTGTTTGTGTATTAGAAATAATATAAAAGGTTTTTTTTACACACTTTTAATATATAATGCAATATTGGTTTGCTCAGCATTGTGTTTCACAACATGACAAATTTTTTTCTGTTCTTTTTTTAAATCTTCTTAAATTATTTTTAGAAATTTTGAATGGTTTGACAGCATTTGTTTTATCACTGATGATGAATTCTCGGACATTGCTTATACATAAATAGGACTTGTTTGTACATTTACAAACAAAAATTCCTTATTTTGAGAATATATATACCCTGTGTCATGCCTCTGTTCTTGTCCTGTCAGCATCCCTCTCTCAGTAGCACTATCTAAAACATGCTATTCATCCACATGTTCTCACACTTCCCTCATATGACACTCCTTTTCTGCTCCTCTCACTGTATCATCTCTGTTTTGAACTCCTCCACATTTACTTTCTATGGGCTATATGCACGCATAAGTTCCGCATTTGACGTAAGGATGCTCGTCCATTTCCGGTTGTGTAGATTAAAGCGGAGGAAAACCGGAGAAAACGGGATTATGGCAGAGTCTTCAATATTTACTGTCCTCCCGTCTTTGAAACGAAACGTACATACGTTTAGATGTAATTTTATATATAGTTATGTTTATTTAATATAATTTTAAAAAGAAGCATAAACACAACGAGGGGTGTCTGTTTTATCTGTTCTTGTGACTAACGTTTCATTAGTATAACCATGGAGTATAAAATTCAATATAAACTATCGGTATTGCATTGGACTCTATGATCGGCGGAAGTTATCGAGCATCCTTAATCCTTCACCGGAAATACCGCCGTGCATAGAGCCCATTCTGTTCTGTCTGCTTCTCTTCTTTGATGATCTCCCACTTGCTCCGGTGTACTTGCACCTGATATCTCTCTCAGGGCCGGCACTAGCCATTTGGGTGCCCTAAGCACAAATGCTTGGTGGTGCCCCCTTAACAACCCAATATATATATATATATATATATATAACAATATATATATAAATTATCTATTAATATATACAGTATATACAAGCAAATATTTCTTAAATATATATATATGTGTGTATATTATATATACAAAATAATTATACACAGTACTCATGTAGAAACTTTTATTTTGGATGTGATTACGCTTTTCCCAGCCCTAATAATTTGACAACTCCATATGAAAATATACAAACAGTGAGATTGTGTTTTTTTTTTTTTAATTGTAGTTTCACCAATAGATGTCGCCCTTGGGCCTTTGACCGCATTATCCGATAGAACAACAACGAAAAAACATATGTAAGCGATCTTCCTTTTCTTCTCAAACAAACTAACTAACTGCATCTTAAACAGCCCAAGTAAAATAAAATAAAAAACCCAGGGAGAAACCCCCGGACCCCCGTTAAAATAAAAAATTCTACATGCAGGGCAAAGCCCTGGATCATTTGCACAACTAGCGACGCCCCTCTGGACATGCATACACGAAGCAAGGGTGCCTACAAAACTAACACTTTTATTTAAAACATTGTCTTACCTGCAAACAAGTATCATCCCACTGTCTCTTCTTTTTCCTTTTTTCCGCCCCCGACTCTTTAGAGGCCATGTCTGATGTCGATCAGGTGTCTGCCAAATTTGACACTGATTGAGGAACAGACCACTGCGAGGTGGGGAAGGGGGGGCACCAGAGGGAGAGTGGCACAGGAGATTCACCTTTTTCTCCACTAATTTGGTCTAGGCCTATATTACTTTTGTATTGCTTTTGTATATTAACATGCTTTAGACATATTGTATTTGTTATTTATACTAGTAGCCTATTGTGATGATTTTTCACCACCCAGATTTTTTGGTGCCCCCCCAAGCACTTGGTGCCCTACGCGCAGTGCGTGATGTGCGTGTGCGGAGCGCCGGCCCTGATCTCTCTTGTACATCATATAAGCCTAACTTTCCTATTCTGAGTCAACATCTCATTCATATATTCACCTGTGCACACACTAGTGCTTCTCAACGTCTTTATATTTTCAGTCAAAAACCTTTACACTCTTAAAGTTCCCCTGTTTTGCTTTTTCGAATATACCTTTCATGCAATAATAGCTGTTTCTGCAAAGTTTTAAAGATCAAAGTGAATGACAAATAAAGTTGTCTCCTAAAAGAAAGAATCGGTTCTGAACTGCTGAAATGAGTCTTCAGTAATTCTAGTCTCAGGGTCTCACTTTGTCTAGTCTCTCCATAACGTGTCTGCGTAGGTTTGTAACATAATGCCATTCTGTGGTCTTCATTGGCTGGCCATCTTTTTTGACCCACCCTCAAATGCTGTATTGTAGCTGAAAGGATCATGTTTTACTGAATCATATATCAAGTTTTTTCAGACACTGAGAGAAAAGATCTGATGTGCAATGTATATATTATACGAAGAACCTTAACGTTGGATGCATATGAATGTAGGAGACCTCCAAAACAAAACTAGCAAAATTTAAAAAAGCATAATAATGCACTTTAAAAATAAAAGGCATTTTCAGAACAATTTATAGATTTTGTCCATTAACAGAAAATAAGTTAAAATCTTCGTATTTTAAACCTCTTCCCTCAGTTGGAATAACCCATGTAATGCTCTTACAATGAAAGTATATGGGGGAAGTTTTTTGGATTAACATTAATACACGTTGATTCAAATGTATGTTTACATAATATTTTAACATGAGACTATTATGATAGAATCACTTATCCACCTTTTTTGTGCTGAATTATGCCCAATTTTTAAACTCCTGCTATTTAAAGCACAATAACTAAAATTTATTGTTGAAATTATTGTCTGTGGTAACTTCATATCACAGACATTCCTTTAAAAAACCCAAGAGGGTTTAACTTTTCCCCTGTTAATAGAGGTTATATAGAATTAGTATGAAGATGCGAAGACGAAGGTGGATAATAACTCTTGCATAATCCAACGTTTTTCTCTGGGTAAAATATTTAAATACGTGCTAAAACAAAATCTGAACAAAATACAGCAGGGCTTGACAATAAGGACATTGCCCTGCGTGGCCGCGTGAATGACACCAGGCCTGGGACATAATGTTGATTTTTTTTCCCTTATATGCTTCCGAAGCTTATATTTAGGCAGCTTTTGAACCCTGTTTTGATTTTCAGGCAGTTGAATATAAAAAGTCCAGCACAAACATTACAAACTGTTGTCAAGTTGCTAGCGACAAGAATAGTCCTGTAGGCCAGACTGTCCCATCTAACAACACTCAGTCAAAGGCTTGGCCATTATAGCCTGAGTCCCGTCGAAGAATGCAGGCTTTGAATTAAGACTCAGCTTGCATTAGATCCATGCAGCTCTTAAAGTGACAGCAGCCTAATATTCCTGCTGCTTTACCCTGTCTTTTCATTTTAATCAAACAACAAAAAACAACAAAACCACTCATTAGCCTACTCTTGACTAAATAACTATTGTAACTTTAATAAGCATTAATGTACACTTACCTAGAGGACTATTAGGAACACTAATACTGTGTTTGACCCCCTTTCGCCTTCAGAACTGCTTTAATTCTATGTGGCATTGATTCAACAAGGTGCTGAAAGCATTCTTTAGAAATGTTGGTCCATGTTGATAGGATAGCATCTTCCTGTTGATGGAGATTTGTGGGATGCACATCCAGGGCACGAAGCTCCCGTTCCACCACATCCCAAAGATGCTCTACTGGGTTGAGATCTGGTGACTGTGGGGGCCATTTTAGTACAGTGAACTCATTGTCATGTTCAAGAAACCAATTTGAAATGATTCGAGCTTTGTGACTTGGTGCATTATCCTGCTGGAAGTAGCCATCAGAGGCATTTCCGTGGCATTTAAACAATGCCCAATTGGCACTAAGGGGCCTAAAGTGTGCCAAGAAAACATCCCCCACACCATTACACCCCCACCAGCAGCCTGCACAGTGATAACAAGGCATGATGGATCCATGTTCTCGTTCTGTTTACGCCAAATTCTGACTCTACCATCTGAATGTCTCAACAGAAATCGAGACTCATCAGACCAGGCAACATTTTCCAGTCTCCAACTGTCCAATTTTGGTGAGCTCTTGCGAATTGTAGCCTCTTTTTCCTATTTGTAGTGGAGATGAGTGGTACCCGGTGGGGTCTTCTGCTGTTGTGGCCCATCCGCCTCAAGGTTGTGCATGTTGTTGCTTCACAAATGCTTTGCTGTTGCTCTTCCATCAGCTTGAATCAGTCGGCCCATTCTCCTCTGACCTCTAGCATCAACAAGGCATTTTCGCCCACAGGTCTGCTACATACTGGATTTCTTTTCCTTTTCACACCATTGTTTGTAAACCCTAGAAATGGCTGTTCGTGAAAATCCCAGTAACTGAGCAGATTGTGAAATACTCAGACCGGCCCGTCTGGCATCAACAACCATGCCACGCTCAAAATTGCTTAAATCACCTTTCTTTCCCATTCTTTCCCATTCTGACATTCAGTTTGGACTTCAGGAGATTGTCTAGAGCAGGACCACACCCCTAAATGGATTGAAGCAACTGCCATGTGATTGGTTGTTTAGATAATTGCATTAATGAGGAATTGAACTGGTGTTCCTAATAATCCTTTAGGTGAGTGTATAGTTTATTTATACAATAAGAACTATATTTAGCAATTGATTACTTTATTTCTGCACCTGAAAACTACTGTTAGACAGTGTTGGGAGTAACGCATTACAAAAGTAATACATTACAGTAACATATTACTTTTTGCTGTAACGCAGTAGTGTAAGGCATTACTAATCAATTTTCAGTAATATTTTACTCGTTACATGTTCAGTGAGGCTTGTATTACAGTTGTATTAGTGTATTGTCTGCTTTTACTTCTTAAAGGCAACAGACTACAGTATGTGAAAGTTTTAAAAGCAGTCTTTTAGTGCCAGTTCAGAGCGGTCGCGTCTGTAACATTGTTTTTTCCTCATAAATGCAAACACGAAAACTAAAATAAAATGAATATTTTAAGTTCTATGGAGACTGGAGAGCCAACCCTTCCTCATCCGATTTGCGCAGTGTAATTCACAGAATTACAAAAAATATATTTTGCCTCCTATTTTTTTTTGTCATGCATGAATGTGTGTCTTTTCCCTAATATTAAAAATAAAACATAGACTGATATTTGTCTAATGTCTGGAGTCCTTTAAGGAAGTAGCCTATATACGTTTCAATACATGTATTTTCTGAGAATTTTTATTTCAAGTTTTGACTGCAAATGTCATGTCCATAATGCTGGACTTCCCCAATTTTAAGTAATTTATCCTCAACTAGTTTTGTGGTGTAGGTCTACGTATTTTATAATGTTAACTTCAAATAATACTAATAGCCTAATTTAAGGATAAGGCAGCATTGGATCTGGACGGTAATGAGAATAACGCTGTGTCGCGATTCTGTAGGTTCGTGGATCTGAGTCGTGTGGCGAATCGCGATTTCGGTTTCATATTGCATATCGTTACAGCCCCAAAGTTAAGTTCTACTTAGTTATTTTGGTGAAAGTAACTCAAAAGTAATACATGAGTAATGTAACGCATTACAATTCTGGGACAGTAATATTGTAAGGTAATGAATTACTTTTAAATAACAGTAACAAGTAATACCTAATGTATTACAGTTTGGAAGTAACTTGCACAACACTGCTGTTAGACCTACCTGAAAATAGATTTGGGTACCGAACTGGGTACTTAAGGCTACCGAATTATGCTGGTACTACCAAGTACAGATTCACATTAAATCAATCAGTGCCAAATTTCGGTACCTGAGAACGCATCTGGGTGCGAGAGTCTATTTAAATAATGTGGTGATATTTGTACAAGTTGTGATAGACTGTTAGTTTAAGGGTCCAGGTTGCTGGGCAACGGGGGCGGGCTAGAAACGTCTGCGAGTTTCTGTTTTGGATACTGCGCATGTGAATAAAGGCAGACTGAGTTCATCATCAAGTTGACGTCTCAATATCATGACATGGTGTCAGAATTGAAAGATCTTCACGCACTCCTCTGATCTGCGAAGGAGAACGGAAGGAAAATGTCGAAGTTTAACGCACCGGAATCCTTTGATTTCGCACAGCCAGCAAGTTGGCCGGCGTGGAGGCAGCGCTTCGCGCGGTTCAGGATTGCAACGAAACTCGACAAGGAAGATGGTGATGTGCAGGTGAATTCATTAATTTATGCAATGGGCAAACAGGCAGAACCTATATTCAGCACGTTTACATTTACTGCTGAGGAGGAAAATCAGTACTACGATGCAGTAGTTAAAAAGTTTGATGACCATTTCGTGCCCAAACGCAATTTGATTCATGACCGCGCTTGTTTCCATAAAAGAAATCAACGAAGTGGTGAAAGCGTGGAAGCATTTGTCAGGAGTCTTTATGAGCTGGCAGAGTTTTGTGATTTTGGAGCCATTAAAGATGAGCAGATTCGCGATCGCATCGTGATTGGAATAGCGGATAGCGACGTGTCTGAGAAGCTGCAGTTAGAGCCAGATTTAACGCTCGAGAAGGCCATACAGATCGCTCGCCAGTCGGAATTGATTAAAATCCAAAGTGCTGATATGCGAAATGCATGCGATGTAAGTGAAGTGGGGCACAAGTTTAAGCACACAAAACAATTCAAGAAACATACGGGAGGTAAATACAGGAATTCTGATATGAAACAAAGAGAAGACAGTGGCAATGTGGCCTGTTCAAGATGTGCACGTGTTCATGACCGCGGGGCTTGTCCCGCCTACGGGAAACGATGTCGCAAGTGTAATAAAACAGGTCATTTCGAGATTGCTTGTAAAACAAAGACTGTTAAAGAAGTGACCAGTGACGGATACGAAGTCGAATCAAACAACAGGTGGTTTCTGGGTTCTGTATCTGATAGTGCTAACGAGGACGAGTGGCATGTGAACCTTCTAATGAATGGTGCTACAGTAAAGTTCAAGATTGATACGGGTGCGGATATCACAGTTATGTCTGAGCAAACATTTCTGTACCTACCTAGTCGCCCACAACTTACTAAAGCACTGGCAGACATCAGGAGTCCGGGTGGCAAACTGGACTGTATTGGCAGATTTTTAGCCTGTACAGAACGAAATGGACAACAAGTCAAGTTTTGGACATATGTCGTTAAAGGTCCATATACTAATAATCTCCTTAGCCGTAAAACTGCCTGTGAAATGAAACTGGTGAGCAGGGTTGACTTCATTAATACTGAGGATGATGTTTTCGGAGACTTTGGACTTTTAAATTGTGAACCAATCAAAATTGAGCTCAGACACGACGCCAAACCATACAGCCTTTCTACCCCTCGTCGAGTTCCTTTTCCATTACTGCCAAAAGTGGAAGAAGAGTTGCAGCGGATGCTCCGGTCAGGGATCACAACAGAAGTGACGGAAGCGACAGACTGGTGTGCACCAATGGTACCGGTGGTGAAGAAGAACGGCAAAGTGAGAATTTGCGTCGATCTTAAGAGATTAAACGAAGCAGTAAAGCGTGAGAGATTTATTCTGCCCACTCTTGAGGACATCGCACCACAACTGTCTGGGGCATGTGTATTCTCTACGTTAGATGCTTCTAGTGGGTTTTGGCAGATACCATTGGACCCAAGCTGTAGGAAACTCACCACCTTCCTCACCCCAGTGGGCCGCTTCTGTTTTCAGAGACTACCCTTCGGAATCACTTCAGCTCCGGAGATATTTCAGAGAGAAATGAGCACTCTCCTTAAAGACCATGCCGGCACTGTAGTTGTGATGGACGATATATTGGTGTTCGGCAGAAATAAAGAGGAACATGATCAGAATCTCAAGGCAGTTTTAAAGACCATCAGAGAATCTGGTCTAAAGTTGAATAAAGATAAGTGCCACTTCGGAAAATCTGAGATCCAGTACTTTGGACATCGGAAAGGATGGAATCCGGATTGATACAAATAAAGTGAGGGCCATAACTGAGCTTCCCAGCCCAAAGAATGTGACTGAACTGCGACAGGTATTGGGGATGATTAATTACCTGGGCAAATTCGTTCCGGCTCTTTCGTCAATTCTTTATCCAATGACGGAGCTACTGAAAAGTGACACAGAATGGGTCTGGGGTGAGGCTCAGACACAGGCGTTCAAAAAGGTCAAAAGCTTGTTGACTACAGCTCCAGCACTAGCATTCTATGATGCCAACAGAACCACAGTGGTCAGTGCGGACGCAAGCAGCTATGGCCTTGGAGCTGCCCTGCTGCAGGAGCATGAGAACAGACTACGTCCTATAGCTTTCTGTTCAAGAACATTAACAGAGACAAAGCGACGCTACTCTCAAATCGAGAAAGAGTGCCTGGCTGGAGTGTGGGCATGTGAGCGGTTCTCTCGATACCTACAAGGCATGGATACATTCGAACTTCAGACTGACCACAAACCTCTTGTGCCCTTGATAAATGCATATGATATTGACAAAGCTCCCGTAAGATGTCAGCGACTACTAATGCGTCTGATGAGCTATCGTTCTACTCCCAGCAGTGCTACTGGACTGAGCCCAGCTCAACTTATGATTGGACGTCAGATCAGAACAACAGTTCCGATGCTACCAAAGAACCTGCTACCAAGTCCAATTGACTATGAACAAGTCAGACGAAAGGATAAACAAACCAAGCAGGCGTATCAGTACTTCTACAACCGGCGCTACTCAGCACGTAGTTTACCTGATTTGCATCAAGGACAAAGTGTCAAAGTCAAGTTGGATGGAGAAAAGGGATGGAAAACATCGGCGACAGTCGTCGCAAAAGCTCCCGAACCGAGGTCATACATTGTACAAACAAAGGAAGGTACAATCTCTCGTCGGAACCGGAGACATATCCAGAGTGTTCCGGAGATACCTGAAACACCTGAAACACCTGATAGACAGATTGTACATGGGCACAGTGAAGTAACTGATGGACCCTCTCTCGAGACTGATTTATACACAAACTCTGAGAATGGGTCTAGTCCCACACCACATACACCCACCTGTAAAAGAACCCTTGCTGGCAGAGAAGTAAAGCAGCCTGCAAAGTTTCAGGATTATGTGTTGGGTTAGGTAATAATTACCATTCTGATGCTGGTGATAATGTGGATGTAGAGAGTTTTCTTGCATGTTAATTCGTATAGCATACTGTAAGCTCAATACAGGAGGAAAATTGGAATTAATGAATGCTATAACATGTTTTGTTTATTGACAGGTTACGTTAAAGAGATTGGTTGTTGTAAACACTTGAGATTGTTCCACATCTTACATAATTGTGTTGTAAATAATCTGCCTCTTTCTTTGTTCCAGTAAATTATAATACTGAGGTAGTAGTACTTTAAAGAGGGGAGATGTGGTGATATTTGTACAAGTTGTGATAGACTGTTAGTTTAAGGGTCCAGGTTGCTGGGCAACGGGGGCGGGCTAGAAACGTCTGCGAGTTTCTGTTTTGGATACTGCGCATGTGAATAAAGGCAGACTGAGTTCATCATCAAGTTGACGTCTCAATATCATGACAAATAAGAATAACAATTTAAATAAGAATCTTAAATTAATAACAATTTAAATAAGAATCCTGCATGTTATGCCTGCCTCTGTGTGAATGAGTAGCGCAGATACAGGGTTTCATTTACCACACACACACTGAATCATGTGTGAAGCTTGCAGTGTTTTTCAGCCTCTGCAGTGCACTATATAAGAACATTGTAACGGGGTTCAGATGTTATGGAAAGGCGGAGGCGGGAACCGGCGAACATTCAACAATATTTAATAACACTAGATAAAACAAATACAAAACGAAAGTAAAAGACAGCAGCCCCTCACTTCCACTCCTCCGTGAGAGATGCGAGACCGGTGCGTCTCACAGGTGTCATTCATTATCAATCACGCCACCGGCGTCGCACCGCTCTCTCACGTCCCTCGGCCTCGTCCTGCTCGCCACCAACATGAATGCATTTCCAGAGCCGCTCTGAGAGTCCCTAAAGTTCATCAGCATTTTACAGTTTCATTTAAGAAAAACTATGGTTATATAATAATTATACTGTATAATTAACACACGGAAACTCAAAGGTCTTCACCACAACCCGTCAAAATAAAAGTTTGGTTTAACTTGATAATATGTTACTGTTGTACAGTTGGATTTAGGTAACTAAATGTATCAAACAATCATATCAAAAACTTTATTTTCTTAAGGAATAATCACACTTTTTTTCCTAAATTGTAATTTTAACAGTATAAAGCTTGTGTTGTTTGACAAAAAAAGTTTAATTGCATATAAAATTTAAATTAAATTAGTTTGATAACTAGAAAATTCACAATACCGAATTTGTGGAAAACTAAACATTTGATAGAAATATATATTTTTTTATAACTAAAATTGTTGTTTTTTTATTAATATTCAAGCATCACAGATAATGGCAGACAGCGACTAAGGCAGCTCTGGCATAATGTTAATAACACCTCTACAAATTACGTAGTTTATTTACAGTTATTGAGGTAAACATAAATTACCGAAAAAAGGTACCGGCACCGAATTTCAGGTACGGGTTAAAATGTGAACGGACCTTTACGGACCAACCTTTACCTGAAAAGGACTGCTTATTTCATATGCACCTTTGCTCTGTTGTATTGTTTTATTTATTTCGGCCTGTTGAATGTTAAATTCATCGAATCCTTGTCCAATAGAAATTATGTTATGATGCAGCAATAAAATAGCTAGTATTACTTAAATGCTTTCAAAACACTGAATAAAGAAGAATAATTGATGACGATCCGTTGAATTATTAGAAAATAATCCTTTTATTTTTGCTTTGCGTTGTGGCCGTATTACCACCTTCGGTCAATTATTCCGCTTATACTACGGCTACCACACCTCAAGACATTGTTCAGATGTATTTCAATGCATTTGTCAGGTTTTTGTCCTTAAAACTTGTGTCTAGGACTACTGTAATTTCTTATGCATCTAATCTCAAGCCTCCATCGCTAATTCCAAAACGTCATTATAGAACTATTAATGGAGGCTTTAGCCACTGATAGCAGACTAATGCAGTTATTAGAGAGGGAGAGAGAGATTAAGAGTGTGAATAGAGTGCCGAAGTTACGACGTCACTCTGTAGGCCGAAACGCGGAAGTGAGTTAGCATTTTAGCACTACGGTTCCCTCGCTCTAAAGCCTATGGGATTTTTGAATGGGTTTTTGCTGAATCGCCTGAAATAAGGTCTGTGGTGAACAAAGCCTCTAAATATTTTCCACGTTTTGATCTATGACATAGAACTCACATTTATAACCTGCTTATGGTTTTTTAAACTTTATTGTGTCTGATTGTGTTTTTTAAAATCTTTATATAGGCTTCAAAATGTATAAATTTTGGAGTAACTTGTAAAGATTATCTTGATAGACAAAACGTGTAAGGGTCACAACTCTTTGTTGAACACAGATCTTATTTTTTGCGATTTTCCAAAAGTCTATGGGGAAACTGCATTGCTTTTCGACTGAGGGAACCCATGCGACGCTAGCTTCCGAGTCGTCCTACAAAGTGACGTCATCACTTCGGCACTCTATTACCTGAATTTGTGCGTCTCTCAATAGTCTTTGGCAGCGGCATCTCTATTACCGAATCTCTAAGTTTATCTTTTTCAAGATAAACTTGGGCCATTATTACATTGCTTGTGAGAAATGTCATGTAACTTTTATGTTGCTAAACATTTTTACTGATAAAATCGTCAGAGCAGCGCTGACAACATGTTTCTGTGTGTGCCCATGTGTGTGTGTTCATCAACCAATCAGATTCAAGCATTCAAAAGCCCTGTAGTGTAATCTATTTTAATGACAAAAGCTCAAATAAGGGACCAATTGACAAACATCGAAATTGCCCAATAGTTGTTCATTAAAATCGGTAAAAAAGTCGGTGCATCCCTAGTCAAAACATTCCTTTAATACTCTGATTTTCTAAAGAACAAGTGAATATATAATTCTAATTGGCTTTTAAACGTTCTAAAACACAGATGTAAATGGGTTTTGGGTCTAATTGAAATATTTGTAGACCCTACTGATAACTTTTTTTTGTATCTCGTTGCCTTCATGATTTTTGAATCTATCCTCTATACACAGTACACACAATCTTATAATATTTTTTTCTGATCCTCTGACATTTTCTTTGTGAATGTTTTAATGACTGCCAAGTCTGATGAGAAAGTGAAGCACCCCCCTTTCATCAGAAGAATTAGGCCATGTGTGGAAACGTTATTCTGAGGGTTTAACCACCCAGAGTCCTCGTCTTAATTTAAATGTTCATGTCCACAATTTTCCGCTCCTGATTGCAAAAATCTCATTCAAACTCTTGTGATGTTTAGATGGCTTTGATGGCTCTGTGATACTAACGCTAAGACTCATTTCTCATTCAATGTTTTTCTCTAATTGCTTTTTCTCTAATTTTCCCTCACATAACCTTGCCAGAAATACTGTAAATACTCTGTGTGTGGTAAGAATGGACATAATCTGGATTAAAGGAAAGATTAGTGTTTAATGAGTGTCTTTGGATTCCTGATCTATTTCCAGAAGCCGATTGGCTAATTTGAGATCCAGAAGCTTACATCCACTACCCCACTACACAGATTACCTGCTTTCACATACATTGCAACACTCTTTTGCAGTTTCTTCCCAAGCAAATATTTGAATACAATGATTACGTAGGCAGATGTGACATTTGACTACACATAGGGGAGATTTTATACAGGTGGGAGGGAGAAAGAACTTTAAAGACTGAACAGAGGAAGAGATGGGTGCGAGACAAAAGGAAACCACAAAGTAATGACACTCAACGACAATATGGCATGTGTTACCTTATAGCGGTTTATGAATTTACAGATGAGGCAAATTTTGAGACTCATGATAATGTCAATGGTTGTTAACTGAAAACTGAAATAACTTTGATGGCTTGTGATGTTTTTTTACACTTATCCAAACATTAAGTTTCATTCAAACAACTTTTTAGAAGTGAGTTTCTCAGGAAGGGTTAGTTTTTTTTTAGTTTTTTTTTATAGGATGTTGTTTGTTGATTTCTCTTGTAGCAGGTTTGAGGGGTTAGAGAAGTCATCAGGTGCCCTGCGGCCTGCGTGGGTCCTAATGCCCCAGGATAGTAATGTTTTGGCTTTTCCTGGACACTATGGGTGCCATTACATCATCTAGGTGGTTGAAGATATTCCCACAACTTGTGCTATAAGTGGAAGTAGAAGAAAAGCTAATTATAAATGCAAAGACATACATCACATGCTCAATGTAACCAAGAGTAAATTTACAGTATTTCTTTGTTTCCAGCCCATAACTCTATAGGCAAGTCTTGAGACTGGATGCTGACAAAAATTTCTTAGCCTTTTTAAAGTTGTTGCCTGGGCTAGTCTTGTTAAAAGTACTGGTACTTTGGCACCAAGTTGATACTGAACAAAATACCAAAAGTGCAGTTCGGTACAGTATATTGAGAAAGTACAGTATACAAAAGTATATTTACAACATGCTTTGGTAGCCAATCACAGACATGTCTGTTGGCTGCATGAACACAATGCCCAATCATACACGTTTAAGTCCGAATCCACCAATAGGATGCAGATGTTTTTGTTCAGTGTGTTTTCATAGCTTTTTTTGGTGAAATCACATGAAAAATGCTGGACAATGATAAAATGTGAATTGAGGATATTTGGTCCAAGCAAGTGTTTTTCTAAAAAAAAAAAAAAAGAAGTACAGTTGACGAGTGAACAGTTAAATTCATTTTTCTTCCATTTTGTAGCCCCAATAATTGTGTAGGAGATACTTATACTATAGCTGTCACCTGACAAGTGTTGTTCAGTGCAAGCTAGGGATGGGCAACGATTAATTGCGATTAATCGCATCCAAAATAAAAGTTTGAGTTTACATAATATATGTGTGTGTAGTGTGTATAATTAATTTGTATGTATAAATACCCACACATGTACGTGCATATTTAAGAAAAATGTGCTATTAATATATCAAATATTTATATTTTATATAATATTAATTATGTATAAATATATATAAAGTATATGCATGCAAATATTTCTTAAATATATACATGCATGTGTGTATATTATATATACAAATTAATAATTATACACACTACACACACATATATTATGTAAACATAAACTTTTATTTTGGATGCGATTAATCGCGATTAATCGTTGCCCATCAAGCGTGACTGGTGTGATGAGAAGTTTATATCAGGCACTAATTTTAGTTTTCTCTATCTGTATGTTTTTCAGTGTGTCCAGACTTATTATTTTTTGTTATAATGACTTATTTTTAATTGGCATTTGATCATCATGGTAATAGGTGATAGTTCTAAATAAGTGTGATTTTAAACAATCGTTTTTAATTAATTTTAACTGTG
>NW_024121455.1:1736169-1805602 GCF_016745375.1 Pimephales promelas
ACTCGGTCGATTATTTATCCAACAAGTGCCCGTCCGTTTTTCTTTCTCCTCCCTCTCTCTCAGGGGCTGGTCAACTATTTTTCTTTCCTTTTGAAAATGTCTACGCATGTTTGTTATATTCAAAACAACAACGGAGCGAAGCGGAGGAGCATTTTGACTTAAACCTTGTTTGTTTATTGACCAGACGAGCCAACTTTTAGGGGATTATTGGAAAATGGCGATGTGCTTGTTAAAACGTTTGCGGCGTCCAGGTCGCTAAAGTGTCCGCAGTTGTCTTCTCTTCCTTTGAGTGGATTTTTAGTTTATATTAGTTTAGTAATAATAATACACACTAATTTCAACCAAACTATAAGGTGTTGGCACGGAGAGTTTTGACAGGAAAGTAATGGAAAATGATGAGCCCGCGTCGCCGGACCCGAATCACAACACTCAGAGAGGTAAGCGTGCATTCCATTAAACCATAACATACCTGCTGCATTAGTAGGAAATGATCTCAGTTTGCACGTGTGTGTGTTTATAAGTGTCAAACACTTGTGAAACGTGGAACAAACTCGCACACACGTACATGCAGTGTTAGATATGAGACCAGTGGCACTAAAAATACACACCCCTTATGTGACAGAAGTGCCTGTCTCGTGTGCCAGCAGCAGTCCCACACTAACCCACAGCGCTTGGGCCAAGCGAGCCAGCTAAACCACAACTCTCTGAATTCTGTCACTTTTCCCTCTGATCCAGTGTGTATTCAAAATAGTGTTGTGCTGCCTTATCTATTCTTGTTAAACGTGCAGTGTCAATTTGACTGATTTTCGGTCATTCATAGTGCAGGGTGCGTTTTCACTTTTGTTGTCATGTTTCTTTTAAAGATCCCCTGTGGTGAAAATCAAGTTTTTAAAGGGACACTCCACCCATTTGCAGTAAGCTTTGTTTAGAAACCCAGGCATTATTTTTGAATGGTCTTATTCCTTTATTTTCCCCTGAGATGGGAGAGATAAGGATTTAAGTGTTTTACTTGCTTATTATGACGTAAAATCGTCAGTTTGTGTCATAATAAGCGGGAAGTCATATTTCATTAGAAGGAGTACAAACTTAGCTCCTTATTATTCAAGGGTGTGGGACCCACGCACCCTCCCCTTCCGGTCGACCACCATGAGACCTTATTTCGGAAAAATATTGAATGGTAGTCAATGGCGAGAGACAACAAATATTTTGATCTGGTTTGAATTGTACCCTGAATTACACATATGATGTTTGTCAATTTAAAAGATACATTTTAAAGTAAAGAAAGTTGCAGTTTGGTGTAAAACCGTTGAAGTATAAGACTGTGAAAATACGTAATTGCAAAGACTACAAACCCCAAAGGCGCACATTTTCTCTCAATGAATGAAGCTAACTTTACTGAGGCTATCTGTCATTGTTTCTATAGTCTTACGTTATAATCGTAACGTTACGCCGTCATACCTGAGTGTTTTATTACAGACTGCACACACACGAGCAGCGGATCTCGTTTCGCTGTAGTTCGAGATGTAGTTCACAGAGCGATTTTCACATAAAACTAAATGTTACTCTTCTGTTGTATGACAAACTGCAACGTTTTTGACTTTCAGAATTATCCTTTAAATTGACAAACATCATATGTGTAATTGAGGGCACAGTTCAGACGGAATAAAAAGATAAGTTGTCTCTCGCCATTGACTATCATTCATATTTTTTCCGAAATAAGTTCCCATGAGCCGGAAGCGGAGGGGCGGGACTTAGGCTCTCTAGTACAGATCAGTGGGTGGGACTTCACTTGAAGAGTTTCGTTGCAGAACGCTATAAATCCATTTTGATGAATTTGAGTAAAACTGTGTTTTCTTTAGCAATAAAATGGGAAGATGAAAACCACTATTTTCTGTTTCAAATTTTCATATAGCATTTGTAGGTTATAATAACAATAAAAAATTAAATCCAGGTTTTGATTTTAAAAGATTATTATAAAAACAGATTTTCCCAAAATGCAATAAATCCATTAATTTCTTTTTTTCAAAATGCAATTAATCAAAATAAAATTGTATACACATTGAATTCGTTTTCTTGTGCATACTATAAATCCATTGCTTTAATATAACAATATTCGGTAACACTTTACGGTAAGGGTACATGTCATAAATTATAATGAATTCATGTATAAATGAATGCATGAATTAGCCTATGCATTCATTCATACATTAATATCATCAGGAACTAACAACGTTTTTTTTTTAACTGTTCAACGTTTTTCATTCATGACTTCATGGATGAACAACACCTTAATTAAAACATTAACTAAGATGAGCACATCATCGTGAATTATGATTTATTAAGCATGATCTTAACGTTACTTCTGCATATCGCTGTTGTCAACCTTGGGACGTCGCCTCTGAACTTTTTGACGGCGATCAGCTAAGGGCTTGGTCCTGCTCGGTTTTCGTTGACTTTGAATAAAACAATTGAAAGTTTTTCAAAAGATCCCGTGGGGTCAATGGGTCAGCGTGTCAGAAGTTTGATGCTGTCATGTGAGAACAAGCAACAGCCGGCATTTCCTCCTCCCGAGTAGCCTACCTCATCTTCTTAATCTCCTCACGTAAATGATTTGATTTCGATGTCACGTTTACCCATGCAGGATGCCTTACCCTCCGCAGGTTCACCAATGCTGTGAAAATTATTCTTTTTTTTCTTCTTTTTTTATGGATCGAAATGACAAAATAGATAAGAAGGAAGCCGGGTGTAGTTAAAGCGCTGCCGTTACTGTTTACATGGCGTGGAATGGTGCGTTGTGATTGGTTGAGAGCGGATGTATCGCATTTTGCAGAAAACGGAGACTGGCGTTTGTCACGTTTTGGAAAGAAAGGGAGAAAACATTACATAATAACACGACGGATATCGCATTTTATGTAAAATTAAACATTGACTTTTTAATACCGACCTGATAACAGATTTTTTTTTATCGCAGCACTGTCAAAGTGGCCAATAGGGCGTCGATGTATTAATTATGTCTATGCTTTTGCGCTCTGCACTTTCTTTTCTCTCAAGGCATTGACAACACAGTTGTCACAGGTAAATATATGTGTTAGAGGGGTTCAGTCTGCCTTAACAATGGTGCCACTTCGGATGCCACGATGCCCTCAATGTGTCTCTCGTCGTAATCAGTCCTTCGCTGAATAATCAGCGTCCATTAGCAGAATGCTAGCGTGTTATGGGCAACAACAACTCAACCTGTAAGAAATCGAAAGGACATTGTCCATTCAACTTTCAACCTATATCCCATGTTGAACTTGCAAAACCTACAAGCAAATCTGAGATTTCTCAACTGCAATTGGGTGAAAGAGACAAATTTAGCCATCCAGCCCCGTAGACTCTCATTCATTTTGCACTCGACTGATTGCCCCCAGTGGAACTCTGGTGGAACTACAACCAAAATTCGATACAATAGGACTTAAAGGGTTAGTTCACCCAAAAATCAAAATTCTGGCAGCATTTACTCACCCTCATGATGTTCCAACCCCGTAAGACCTTCGCTCATTTTCGGAACACAAATTAAGATATTTAAGATATTAAGATCGCTCCTGCATACTAGTCCATAGGCTTCTTGAGGGAATGACTATTGCTGGCATTGAAAAGTCATCAAAGACATCGGTAAAATAGTCCAAGTGACTACAGGGGCTCAATTTTAACTTTATCAAACGACAAGAATACTTTTTTTGCACAAAAACAAACAAAAATAACGACGTTATTTCAACTATTCACTTCCTTCTCCATGGGCCTGTAGTCAGTTAACGTAGTATGATAGCGTAGAGCTACGTCACACGTAGGCTCACTATTGGCCGACGCTGGTCATGTGTGTGATGCGTGTGACGTACAATAACAGAAGCTTACACTATTAAACTAGTAACCTGACTCGAGGCAGAGGGAGAAATAAACGAATAGTTGAAATAAAGTCGTTATTTTTGTTGTTTTTTGCGCACAAAAAGTGTTCTCGTCGTTTGATAAACTTAAGATTGTGCCCCTAGTCACTTGGAATATTTTAACGATGTCCTTTAATGACTTTTCGAGGCCAGCAAGTCATTCCATCAAGAAGCCTATGGACTAGTATGCAGGAGTGATCTTAAAGGGGTCATCAGATGCAAAATTAAAGCTGTAGTCCGGTGTTTTTCCTCTTTGTCGCCATCTCTGTTCTAAATCTGCTATTGCAGTCATTCGTGGAATTATCAACTTTACGTGAGTTGTACTTCAATACCTTCGACACGGCACAGCGCGGATGGACACAATGTTTGAGGAGACTGTGAGGCTGTCAGTGGCCGCAACGGTGTGGATACTGGCATTCACAATCACAGAATCTACTTTGTGGAAGTATGACCAACATAAGAATTTTCATTGGAAAATGTCCTCTGAACTAGTAAGAAACGTCCACTTTTGTTCTGCTTCTGACGTTTCAGTAAATCGCATTGACTAAATCTAACTATCGCTTTAAGTTATCATATCACGCAAAACCATGCAAATTATACTGTTAATCTTAACAACGTAAGCAAGCATTGCGTGACTACATGTAAAGTCCTTCCGAAATGTATCCTTGTTTTCGCATGGGTCCGGTTGCAGTCTCTTGTAGCCACTCCAAAGTCCGAACGAAGTCTTTTGAATTTTACAGCGGGTGAATCTGTTGTCACTGGTGATTGTTGTTTGAACCTTTCTGGATCCGCCATCAAATTGATAAGTTTAATTATATAAGTGTTGTGAGAAAAGGGCCTTTTCAAAAGGCTATAAATCTCCACCTCCAATATCCTCTCATGCAATATAGCTTAAACTAGCTTAGACTCTTCTTTATGTGTATAGATGTGACGTAATGACGCAAAGACATGCTCAAATCTCCCACGGAAATCCACCAGTACCACTGGAATTAAAAACATTAGAAGCTTGCCGCTTTGAATCGAGCTAAGGCAACCAGATTGTTTTGAACACTGGCTGGTTATGTATTTTCTCAAACATGTATTTTGGATCATTTTCACCCCAAAAAAGCTACGGACTGGAGCTTTAACTTTTATATGGTTTTTGCATATAAATGTGTCTTTGCAGTGTGTGGACAACCACCATACAATGAAAAATCTATTCACTCACTTCATTTCCTTTTTATCCTCAAAAAGTCTAAACTCTCAATAATTAAGCCGTTTGGATTTTCTGAGCAATCTGATGTCATATTACTCGTGCTCTGCCCACAATCACTGATGGACTGTCTCGTATTAGCATATTTGTAGTATTAGCAATTAGCATATTTTTGCCCTCAGCATTTGTATACTGTCCGCCAAGGCATCACTTTTGTGTCTTGTGTGACTCCCCCCATGGAAGAGAGGGGTGGGGTGAGCAGTTGCTCATTATCATTTAAAGAGAAATGCACTGAAATGGGTCGCTGTGAACAGAGCTGTTTTTTAGAAGGTAAAAAGAGTGTTGTTTTACACAACCATTGATTAATTTTACCAAAGTGGAAAATGGGCATCTGATGACCCCTTTAAAGGGTCTGAGACGAGAGTTCAAGAGATTTCCACGACGCATGCGCGAGAACTGAACTGAAGTAGTTGAAGGAGATCGCAATTCTCGCGCATGCATCGTGGAAATCTCTTGAACTCTCGTCTCAGGCCTACAAGGAAGAAAAGGAATAGTCGAATAAAGTCGTTATTTTTGTTTTGTTTTTTGCACAAAAGTATTCGCGTCGCTTGATAAACTTATAGTTGAGCCGCTGTAGTCACATGGAATATTTAAACATTTTCTTCATTGACTTTCTGGGCCGTCAAGTTTCTATCCCTTAGGAGCCAATGTAGCAGTGATTCACCTCTCAAATTTAATCAAAAATATCTTCATTTGTGTTCCGAAGATGAATGAAGGTCTTACGGGGTTGGTACAGCATGGGGGTGAGTAATTAATGACTTAATTATCATTTTTGGGTGAACTAACCCTTTAAAAGATAATCCTGGTATTTAACACCTTGAGTCTATTTTGTAGTTTGTTTTGAATGAAATAGAGTGGTGGACTTAGAAATTTTGACAATGGGTCCTGTCCCGAGTTTTTGACTTTTTTAGAATCGCCTGTGAGAGCTTTAGACTGGCTGTCTATGGGCATGCACAAACATGCCCATAGACAGCCAGCCACCTTAACGTTCATTTTCTAAACTGTGCAACTCACCGAGTGGTTGGTGGTGTTCGTTGATGTTCTGAAACAAGTAGCGTAGCGAAATACCATTTTAGGACTCAGTGCTCGTTGATGTTACTACGCTAGCTACGGGAAACGGAAAGGGGTCTGTTTACATTTGGTTGTAGTCTTTTCGCTCGGTTCTCCGTCTGTGACTTTTTTTATGGTGTGCTAGACACCGTGTTCCGTACAGCGTCCTGGTTGTCGCCATCAAGTGGTCGGGAGTGTGCTAACGCTTCAGACTCAAATATTGAGCGGAAAGTTTATACGCGGTTTGTGAGGTATCTGTAAAAATAGTTCCACTATAGCAAACAACATGGATCGAAAGCATACACTGTGCCGATATATTTGTTTTTAATCATCAACGAACACCACCAACCACTCGGTGAGTTGCACAGTTTTGAAAATGAATGTTAAGGGTTGTTTTAAGGACATGTTTGTGCATGCCCATAGACAGCCTGTCTAACGCTGTCACAGGCGATTCTAAAATAGTCAAAAAGTTGAGACAGGACCCATTGTCAAAATTTCTAAGTCCACCACTCTATTTCATTCAAAACAAACTACAAAATAGACTCAAGGTTTTAAATACCAGAATTATCCTTTAAGGCAAAAATAATTTTTTATTAGAGGAAAAAAACTTTTAAATTGATTATTTTGGTGATCAAAATGTGTTTTAAGGGATAAAATGTTTGACTACTGGGGGGACTTTAACTTTGGGAGTTAAAGCATGGGTTTGACAAATTAATTGTTATAATAATACAAAAATTCTATATATATTCTTAAAAATAAAGATTCTATAGTGTCAATGGAAATTTTCTATTTCCCAAAAAGGAATACCAAAATAGCCTAGTTATTTGGCATTGCTGCAAAACCCCCATTTTGGAACAATTTTGTATAGCCTTTCTGATTGAGTAAAATAAATAAATAAAAGTAACTAAATATTTTTAGATGGAACATAGCTGTTGTCAATCCTTGGCATGTCAAATAACAGTGAGAGTGAGAATATTTCACAATTGTAAAGAAAGCAATAACCAATTGTACATTTAATTTGTGGAGAGCCTGAAATTTAAACACATTTTTTTTGTGTAAAAAGGGTTTAAATATATATAAAAGCGAGCACATTTTTTGTAATGATGTAAAATGTATGACAGATATTACCAGTTGTGTGGTAGGAATTTAGAGATTCACTTGTTTTTCCAGAGAACTGAGGGATGAAACAAAAAGTCAGGGAAATAAAAGAGGAATAAAGGAAAGGAAAGTGATACCTATTGACCAGGTTGCACAGAGATAAGACTATACTTTAGTTACTGAAATGAAATTCCCTCAAGGGTGTCTTACTTGGAACTTGCAACCCAATAGGTCTCTTTAGGGTCTTATTCAACTGAAAGAGTATTGCTTTAATTGGAAACTGGTGTATTGGGTTGTCTGAAGTTGAACTACTGGCTATGTCACTCTTACGACATTCATTTGCTGAGATCAGTTTGTTCAGTGACCTTATTTTGTTTAAACTGGAAGTTAACACAGCAGTGTGGTGTGTTAACCATTAAACCCTTTCATGCAATATGAGTTCAGGCAAAACATTACGTGGCAGATGGATTATTTCATTCAGTTTAATTGAAATTATTATCAAATAACCAATTTTGGATAGTTTCAGTTGTTTGTGTATTAGAAATAATATAAAAGGGTTTTTTTACACACTTTTAATATATAATGCAATATAGGTTTGCTCAGCCTTGTGTTTCACAACATGACAAATTTTTTTCTGTTCTTTTTTTAAATCTTCTTAAATTATTTGTAGAAATTTTGAATGGTTTGACAGCATTTGTTTCATCACTGATGATGAATTCTCAGACATTGCTTATACATAAATACAGTAGGACTTGTTTGTTGTACATTTACAAACAAAAATTCCATATTTTGAGAATATATATACCCTGTGTGCTGTGTCATGCCTCTGTTCTTGTCCTGTCAGCATCCCTCTCTCAGTAGCACTATCTAAAACATGCTATTCATCTTCATGTTCTCACACTTCCCTCATATGACACTCCTTTTCTGCTCCTCTCACTGTATCATCTCTGTTTTGAACTCCTCCACATTTACTTTCTATTCTGTTCTGTCTGCTTCTCTTCTTTGATGATCTCCCACTTGCTCCGGTGTACTTGCACCTGATATCTCTCTTGTACATCATATAAGCCTAACTTTCCTATTCTGAGTCAACATCTCATTCATATATTCACCTGTGCACACACTAGTGCTTCTCAACGTCTTTATATTTTCAGTCAAAAACCTTTACACTCTTAAAGTTCCCCTGTTTTGCTTTTTCGAATATACCTTTCATGCAATAATAGCTGTTTCTGCAAAGTTTTAAAGATCAAAGTGAATGACAAATAAAGTTGTCTCCTAAAAGAAAGAATCGGTTCTGAACTGCTGAAATGAGTCTTCAGTAATTCTAGTCTCACTAGGGTCTCACTTTGTCTAGTCTCTCCATAACGTGTCTGCGTAGGTTTGTAACATAATGCCATTCTGTGGTCTTCATTGGCTGGCCATCTTTTTCGACCCACCCTCAAATGCTGTATAGCTGAAAGGATCATGTTTTACTGAATCATATATCAAGTTTTTTCAGACACTGAGAGAAAAGATCTGATGTGCAATGTATATATTATACGAAGAACCTTAACGTTGGATGCATATGAATGTAGGAGACCTCCAAAACAAAACTAGCAAAATTTAAAAAAAACATAATAATGCACTTTAAAAATAAAAGGCATTTTCAGAACAATTTATAGATTTTGTCCATTAACAGAAAATAAGTTAAAATCTTCGTATTTTAAACCTCTTCCCTCAGTTGGAATAACCCATGTAATGCTCTTACAATGAAAGTAAATGGGGGAAGTTTTTTGGATTAACATTAATACACGTTGATTCAAATGTATGTTTACATAATATTTTAACATGAGACTATTATGATAGAATCACTTATCCACCTTTTTGTGCTGAATTATGCCCAATTTTTAAACTCCTGCTATTTAAAGCACAATAACTAAAATTTATTGTTGAAATTATTGTCTGTGGTAACTTCATATCACAGACATTCCTTTAAAAAACCCAAGAGGGTTTAACTTTTCCCCTGTTAATAGAGGTTATATAGAATTAGTATGAAGATGCGAAGACGAAGGTGGATAATAACTCTTGCATAATCCAACGTTTTTCTCTGTGTAAAATATTTAAATACGTGCTAAAACAAAATCTGAACAAAATACAGCAGGGCTTGACAATAAGGACATTGCCCTGCGTGGCCGCGTGAATGACACCAGGCCTGGGACATAATGTTGATTTTTTTTCCCTTATATGCTTCCGAAGCTTATATTTAGGCAGCTTTTGAACCCTGTTTTGATTTTCAGGCAGTTGAATATAAAAAGTCCAGCACAAACATTACAAACTGTTGTCAAGTTGCTAGCGACAAGAATAGTCCTGTAGGCCAGACTGTCCCATCTAACAACTCTCAGTCAAAGGCTTGGCCATTATAGCCTGAGTCCGTCGAAGAATGCAGGCTTTGAATTAAGACTCAGCTTGCATTAGATCCATGCAGCTCTTAAAGTGACAGCAGCCTAATATTCCTGCTGCTTTACCCTGTCTTTTCATTTTAATCAAACAACAAAAAACAACAAAACCACTCATTAGCCTACTCTTGACTAAATAACTATTGTAACTTTAATAAGCATTAATGTACACTTACCTAGAGGACTATTAGGAACACTAATACTGTGTTTGACCCCCTTTCGCCTTCAGAACTGCTTTAATTCTATGTGGCATTGATTCAACAAGGTGCTGAAAGCATTCTTTAGAAATGTTGGTCCATGTTGATAGGATAGCATCTTGCAGTTGATGGAGATTTGTGGGATGCACATCCAGGGCACGAAGCTCCCGTTCCACCACATCCCAAAGATGCTCTACTGGGTTGAGATCTGGTGACTGTGGGGGCCATTTTAGTACAGTGAACTCATTGTCATGTTCAAGAAACCAATTTGAAATGATTCGAGCTTTGTGACTTGGTGCATTATCCTGCTGGAAGTAGCCATCAGAGGCATTTCCGTGGCATTTAAACGATGCCCAATTGGCACTAAGGGGTCTAAAGTGTGTCAAGAAAACATCCCCCACACCATTACACCACCACCAGCAGCCTGCACAGTGGTAACAAGGCATGATGGATCCATGTTCTCGTTCTGTTTACGCCAAATTCTGACTCTACCATCTGAATGTCTCAACAGAAATCGAGACTCATCAGACCAGGCAACATTTTTCCAGTCTTCAACTGTCCAATTTTGGTGAGCTCTTGCGAATTGTAGCCTCTTTTTCCTATTTGTAGTGGAGATGAGTGGTACCCGGTGGGGTCTTCTGCTGTTGTGGCCCATCCGCCTCGAGGTTGTGCGTGTTGTGACTTCACAAATGCTTTGCTGTTGCTCTTCTATCAGCTTGAATCAGTCGGCCCATTCTCCTCTGACCTCTAGCATCAACAAGGCCTTTTCACCCCCAGGTCTGCTACATACTGGATTTCTTTCCCTTTTCACACCATTGTTTGTAAACCCTAGAAATGGCTGTTCGTGAAAATCCCAGTAACTGAGCAGATTGTGAAATACTCAGACTGGCCTGTCTGGCACCAACAACCATGCCACGCTCAAAATTGCTTAAATCACCTTTCTTTCCCATTCTGACATTCAGTTTGGACTTCAGGAGATTGTCTAGAGCAGGACCACACCCCTAAATGGATTGAAGCAACTGCCATGTGATTGGTTGATTAGATAATTGCATTAATGAGGAATTGAACTGGTGTTCCTAATAATCCTTTAGGTGAGTGTATAGTTTATTTATACAATAAGAACTATATTTAGCAATTGATTACTTTATTTCTGCACCTGAAAACTACTGTTAGACCTACCTGAAAATAGATTTGGGTACCGAACTGGGTACTTAAGGCTACCGAATTATGCTGGTACTACCAAGTACAGATTCACATTAAATCAATCAGTGCGAAATTTCGGTACCTGAGAACGCATCTGGGTGCGAGAGTCTATTTAAATAAGAATAACAATTTAAATAAGAATCTTAAATTAATAACAATTTAAATAAGAATCCTGCATGTTATGCCTGCCTCTGTGTGAATGAGTAGCGCAGATACAGGGTTTCATTTACCACACACACACTGAAGCATGTGTGAAGCTTGCAGTGTTTTTCAGCCTCTGCAGTGCACTATATAAGAACATTGTAACGGGGTTCAGATGTTATGGAAAGGCGGAGGCGGGAACCGGCGAACATTCAACAATATTTAATAACATTAGATATTAAAGCCACCGGCGTCGCGCCGCTCTCTCACGTCCCTCGGCCTCGTCCTGCTCGCCACCAACATGAATGCATTTCCAGAGCCGCTCTGAGAGTCCCTAAAGTTCATTAGCATTTTACAGCTTCATTTAAGAAAAACTATGGTTATATAATAATTATACTGTATAATTAACACACGGAAACTCAAAGGTCTTCACCACAACCCGTCAAAATAAAAGTTTGGTTTAACTTGATAATATGTTACTGTTGTACAGTTGAATTTAGGTAACTAAATGTAATAACAATCATATCAAAAACTTTATTTTCTTAAGGAATAATCACACTTTTTTTCTTAAGTTGTAATTTTAACAGTATAAAGCTCATGTTGTTTGACAAAATGTTTAATTTCATATAAAATTTAAATTAAATTAGTTTGATAAATAGAAAATTCACAATACCGAATTTGTGGAAAACTAAACATTTGATAGAAATATATATTTTTTTATAACTAAAATTGTTGTTTTTTTATTAATATTCAAGCATCACAGATAATGGCAGACAGCGACTAAGGCAGCTCTGGCATAATGTTAATAACACCTCTACAAATTACGTAGTTTATTTACAGTTATTGAGGTAAACATAAATTACCGAAAAAAGGTACCGGCACCGAATTTCAGGTACGGGTTAAAATGTGAACGGACCTTTACGGACCAACCTTTACCTGAAAAGGACTGCTTATTTCATATGCACCTTTGTTCTGTTGTATTGTTTTATTTATTTCGGCCTGTTGAATTTTAAATTCATCGAATCCTTGTTCAATAGAAATTATGTTATGATGCAGCAATAAACTAGCTAGTATTACTTAAATGCTTTCAAAACACTGAGTAAAGAGGAATAATTGATGACGATCTGTTGAATTATTCGAAAATAATCCTTTTATTTTTGCTTTGCGTTGTGGCTACATTACCACCTTCAGTCAATTATTCTGCTTATACTACGGCTACCACACCTCAAGACATTGTTCAGATGTATTTCAATGCATTTGTCAGGTTTTTGTCCTTAAAACTTGTGTCTAGGACTACTGTAATTTCTTATGCATCTAATCTCAAGCCTCCATCGCTAATTCCAAAACGTCATTATAGAACTATTAATGGAGGCTTTAGCCACTGATAGCAGACTAATGCAGTTATTAGAGAGGGAGAGAGAGATTAAGAGTGTGAATAGAGTGCCGAAGTTACGACGTCACTCTGTAGGCCGAAACGCGGAAGTGAGTTAGCATTTAGCACTACGGTTCCCTCGCTCTAAAGCCTATGGGATTTTTGAATGGGTTTTTGCTAAATCGCCTGAAATAAGGTCTGTGGTTAACAAAGCCTCTAAATATTTTCCACGTTTTGATCTATGACATAGAACACACATTTATAACCTGCTTATGGTTTTTTAAACTTTATTGTGTCTGATTGTGTTTTTTAAAATCTTTATATAGGCTTCAAAATGTATAAATTTTGGATTAACTTGTAAATATTATCTTGATAGACAAAACGTGTAAGGGTCACAACTCTTTGTTGAACACAGATCTTATTTTTTGCGATTTTCCAAAAGTCTATGGGGAAACTGCATTGCTTTTCGACTGAGGGAACCCATGCGACGCTATAGCTTCCGAGTCATCCTACAAAGTGACGTCATCACTTCGGCACTCTATTACCTGAATTTGTGCGTCTCTCAACAGTCTTTGGCAGCAGCATCTCTATTACCGAATCTCTAAGTTTATCTTTTTCAAGATAAACTTGGGCCATTATTACATTGCTTGTGAGAAATGTCATGTAACTTTTATGTTGCTAAACATTTTTACTGATAAAATCGTCAGAGCAGCGCTGACAACATGTTTCTGTGTGTGCCCATGTGTGTGTGTTCATCAACCAATCAGATTCAAGCATTCAAAAGCCCTGTAGTGTAATCTATTTTAATGACAAAAGCTCAAATAAGGGAGCAATTGACAAACATCGAAATTGCCCAATAGTTGTTCATTAAAATCGGTAAAAAAGTCGGTGCATCCCTAGTCAAAACATTCCTTTAATACTCTGATTTTCCTTTTAATTTTTTGCTTTTAATTGTTCTAAAACACAGATGTAAATGGGTTTTGTAGAAATATTTGTAGACCCTACTGATAACTTTTTTTTTGCATCTCGTTGCCTTCATGATTTTTGAATCTATCCTCTATACACAGTACACACAATCTTATAATATTTTTTCTGATCCTCTGACATTTTCTTTGTGAATGTTTTAATGACTGCCAAGTCTGATGAGAAAGTGAAGCACCCCCCTTTCATCAGAAGAATTAGGCCATGTGTGGAAACGTTATTCTGAGGGTTTAACCACCCAGAGTCCTCGTCTTAATTTAAATGTTCATGTCCACAATTTTCCGCTCCTGATTGCAAAAATCTCATTCAAACTCTTGTGATGTTTAGATGGCTTTGATGGCTCTGTGATACTAACGCTAAGACTCAGTTCTCATTCAATGTTTTTCTCTAATTGCTTTTTCTCTAATTTTCCCTCACATAACCTTGCCAGAAATACTGTAAATACCTCTGTGTGTGGTAAGAATGGACATAATCTGGATTAAAGGAAAGATTAGTGTTTAATGAGTGTCGTTGGATTCCTGATCTATTTCCAGAAGCCGATTGGCTAATTTGAGATCCAGAAGCTTACATCCACTACCCCACTACACAGATTACCTGCTTTCACATACATTGCAACACTCTTTTGCAGTTTCTTCCCAAGCAAATATTTGAATACAATGATTACGTAGGCAGATGTGACATTTGACTACACATAGGGGAGATTTTATACAGGTGGGAGGGAGAAAGAACTTTAAAGACTGAACAGAGGAAGAGATGGGTGCGAGACAAAAGGAAACCACAAAGTAATGACACTCAACGACAATATGGCATGTGTTACCTTATAGCGGTTTATGAATTTACAGATGAGGCAAATTTTGAGACTCATGATAATGTCAATGTTTGTTAACTGAAAACTGAAATAACTTTGATGGCTTGTGATGTTTTTTTTTACAGTTATCCAAACATCAAGTTTCATTCAAACAACTTTTTAGAAGTGAGTTTCTCAGGAAGGGTTAGTTTTTGTTTTTTTTTATAGGATGTTGTTTGTTGATTTCTCTTGTAGCAGGTTTGAGGGGTTAGAGAAGTCATCAGGTGTCCTGCGGCCTGCGTGGGTCCTAATGCCCCAGGATAGTAATGTTGTGGCTTTTCCTGGACACTATGGGTGCCATTACATCATCTAAGTGGTTGAAGATATTCCCACAACTTGTGCTTTTAAGTGGATAAATGCAAAGACATACGTCACATGCTCAATGTAGCCTATTTCTTTGTTTCCAGAAATTTCTTAAAGTTGGATGGGGCTTTTTGCCTGGGCTAGTGTTGTTAAAAGTACTGGTACTTTGGCACCAAGTCGATAACAAAATACCAAAAGTGCAGTTCAGTAGCTGCTGATAGGTGCTGCTTTCAAATGCTCCTGTGTATTGTCATCATAACCGGTGTTATATTTACAACATGCTTTGGTAATAGCCAATCACAGACATCTGTTGGCTGTTGGCTGCATGAACACAATGCCCAATCATACACGTTCCGAATCCACCAATACGATGCAGATGTTTTTGTTCAGCTTGTCTTCATAGATTTTTTTGGTGAAATCACATGAAAAATGCTGGACAATGATAAAATGTGAATTGAGGATAGTT
This sequence comes from Pimephales promelas, assembly GCF_016745375.1. The sequence goes on from NW_024121455.1 coordinate 1,751,435, forward strand.
GGTCCAAGCAAGTGTTTTTATTAAAAAAAAGAAGAAAAAAAAAGAAATACAGTTGACAAGTGAACAAACATCTCAGTTAAATTCATTTTTCTTCCATTTTGTAGCCCCATTAATTGTGTTTGAATAGGAGATACTTATACTATAGCTGTCACCTGACAAGTGTTGTTCAGTGCAAGCTAGGGATGGGCAACGATTAATCGCGATTAATCGCATCCAAAATAAAAGTTTGAGTTTACATAATATATGTGTGTGTAGTGTGTATAATTAATTTGTATATATAAATACCCACACATGTACGTGCATATTTAAGAAAAATGTGCTATTAATATATCAAATATTTATATTTTATATAATATTAATTATGTATAAATATATAAAGTATATACATGCAAATATTTCTTAAATATATACATGCATGTGTGTATATTTATATATACAAATTAATTATACACACTACACGCATATATATATTGTAAACATAAACTTTTATTTTGGATGCGATTAATCGTTGCCCATCAAGCTCGACTGGTGTGATGAGAAGTTTATATCAGGCACTAATAACGGAGGCCCAAATTTCAGTTTTCTCTGTATGTTGTGTCCAGACTTGTTATTTTTTGTTATAATGACTTCTTTAATTGACATTTGATCATCATGGTAATAGGTGATAGTTCTAAATAAGTGTGATTTTAAACAATTGTTTTTAATTAATTTTAACTGTGACATTACCTCAAGCTGTCAAAATCTCTCTCTTTCTTTCTCTCTCTCTCTGGTCCTGGAATAGGGGTGTGATCAAGTAACTAGTTGGTAGTTGGCCAGAATTGAGCGGTAAGCAGTGTAATCAGGACTTGGCTGTGTTATCCAACTGCATTTAGATCTGTTACCTTGGTGCCTTATATATATCACACTGTTGATCCAGGTACCACAGAGAATCCTTTAATCTGTGATCAAACGATGAACCTTGCTGCTGCACTCTTGAAAACACACACATTCTTGACGAATTTGAGAAAATCAGCAGAATCGAGCACCCTATATTGACCAAAAACTCTGAGCGAAAACAGCACTGGTCATTTTTTTTTTTTTTTGCTATTAGGCAAACCGTGAGACGGAGTTGTGAAATACCTGCTTTGAGAGTCTTTGTTTCCGAGTACGTCTGCAAGTCGCCACGCACCTATTTGTTTGTGTTCCGCTACATAAGCAAAAGTGACTTTTTCAAAAAGCCACAAAGCCCTTCAAAGAGGGAGAGAGAGTGAGAGAGACAGTCGGAGTAAGAGACAGACAGAGAGAGAGAGAGGCCAAGTGTTCTTCCCTGCGATGCTTATCGTACCTGCCCTGTGCCTTCAGACAGACACACTGCTAAAAATACCCATCGGAAACGGCCAACACAGCATCAAATCTGAACTTTCTCAAAGTGTGGTCAAACGTCAGACAACGGAGATTGCTGTTTGTGCTCGTGTGTGGGCAGGGATGGGGGCTGAGTGGGCTTTTCATGTGAATGATTAACGTGTGCTTGTGCTTTTTATTCCAATAAAAGCATACATTTGTGTTTGTGTGCATGTGTTTTAGTTGTTTAGTGTGTGTGTGGGTGTGGGAATAACACTGCATTGTTCATGAATAGGGTCCTAGGCCTTAACACTCAATAAATGTTTAGTGAAAAGAGCTTAAAATGGTGATTAACTTCTTTAACTTCAAGCTAAAAATGCATTAAACTAAATACATCTGTTTTATGTTCTATTCATTTTCAATCGGATTTTCAATCCTGTTAACAGTGTAAAACCCTGATTTGTGTTATTTGTTATTTTCTAGACATAAAAAAGGACAATTTATGCTAAATAGATTATACTAAATTAAATGGAAAGGATTTATTAAATATAAATGTATTTTTACAGTAAATTAAGCTGTCAGTCTATAGCTAGTTTTTTTTTTAATTGATCAATTTAAAGAAAAATATTAATTTGCTTATATATTAAAACTATTTGATAATTTTTCTTTCAATAACTTTAATGGGGTTGAAGGCCGATCTTGACACATCCAACAACTTAAAAAATAAGGACAAGGCCAATATATATATATATATATATATAATTGAATTTACAACAAATCAATTAAACAGGTGGTCAAAATGTTTACATTGTGGTATAATTTCAGTTTGTCTGAGGGGGGCACAGACATTTGATGTATTTACAACTAGTTACTTTTCATGCTACTTTACTATTATGTTGGATTTTATACATAACATTTACAACATCATACTGTACATATTTATTAAAAACATACATATTTAAAAAAAGTGTGCCCTGTTTGTGGAAAGTGACCACTAACTAGCTATGTTTGTGTCACCTCTTTAGGAAATCCCGTGCACAAGAAATCCCATCTGAGTAAGTACAAGAATCTCAAGCATTCATCAGTATACGCTGTCTGTTCACTCTTATGAATGTTCACTCTGCTAGTATGTTGTTTAGTACAACACTACAGTAGTTTCCTTTCATGTGTGTGTGCGTGCTTTGAGAAGTGGCATGTTTCACCCTCTATGCATGTTGTTTTTTGCAACATATCAGAGAACCCCTCCATTGTGTTGTTATAGGGAGGGGGCCATGTATCAGTGTAGCAAAGCGGTGCATAATTACACCTGTTAAAAACACACACACACACAATGCACCTGTATCCACATATATTTTTACTTCAGCCACAAAAGCTGTATGTTTAAACACGAGCAAAGCTACGGTAGACACACACGCACAGGTGTGCGTGGCGCAGCTATGGGCGTGTGCACCATCTGAATCGAGATAAGATCTCAGAGTATTTTGGTGAATAGATGCTGTTTAAAACTCTTCCCGCCTTTGTGTTTGATTACAAGCATTGTGTAAGTATCTCATCTTTTTGCCTTTTGCTCTTTTTTTTCTTCCCTCTGTCCTTGAAAGTTTTGTTTTTACATTCAAATATGACCTTTATGGAAGCATCCACTGAACTTCCATAAGTCTTTTTTGATGGTTTATTAGTTAATTTGACTGTATAAAAAATGTTTGAAAACCCTAAAAGTGAAAACTGAGTGTGTTTCATATCATTTTTAGTGTTCTGGGATTATAACAGCGTGACTGTAGGATGATTAGAAAACACTCATAGCGTGGTTGGACCATGATTCATAATGACAAGCAATAACAACACTCTGTCGTACGGCTGCGGCAACAATATCACATGACGATCTTAACCAGGTTGTTTACACTAATACCATCTACCACCTATCAAACCAGCCTCACATCCTCTCTGAACAGTTCCTCATCAAATATAATAGCAAAAGAAAAGTCAACGCTTTGCAATTCAAATTCTGCGTGCATTTTAAAACTCTTTCAAAAGATACTAAAATGCACAATTTAGGGGCAAAATAAGGGACTAAGTAGGGGTATCCCAGTGGAAGCTCGTACCTTTTTTTTCTAAAGAATTAAACACAAACCAAAAAAAAAAAGGAAATTTATTCGGGACAGTTTGATAAGTGGGAGTTTGTAGTCGTGTGTCTACAAAAATTATTATTTTTTTGATGTTAGTAAACTAAACTTAATTTACTGAACGGAATTTAAAACTTAATAAAACTTAATTTACTGAACTTCAACGGAATTTGTGATCGTCTTTTCCTCCCTATTCTGATGTATATCCTTGAAACTGTCTGGAAACAATAAAAACTATTGAGGAGGACTTGATTTTGTCTGTCGGAAATTGATTGGATGGTTGTGGTTTGCTATTGGTGGATCTCATGTGAGTGACAGGTTGTATAGCAAAATCCCCAGTGTTAAATTAACACTGAGAGTGTGAATTATATAAACTCTGAGCAGAGTGTTAAATAAACACTGAAGCGGTGTTAAAGTTAATGAGATAATTAAATCAATAATTAAGTATAACTAATAAAGTTAACCTATTTCAGAAATGGGCTATATGCATAAAAAGAAGCATAAACACAACGAGGGGTGTCTGTTTTTGTGACTAACGTTTCTTTACTATAACCATGGAGTATAAAATTCAATATAAATTCCTGGTGGACTCTACGATCGGCGGAAGTTATCGAGCATCCTTAAACCTTCACCGGAAATACCGCCGTGCATAGAGCCCATTGGGCTTTCAGGGAGTTCAGGTCAAATGTTGACGATAAAATGTGAAATAATGATTATGTTAAAACACAACCAATACCATCAGATCACCTTGTCCATGTGTTCACCTGGCTGTTATAACTAATGTACAGCATTAAGACAATCTTAAGTTAATGGATTAAGGATCAAGAGGCCAACTAAGGCCCTGTTTACAAAAGAACGCTCGCGGGTAAAAAACGTAAAAAATTTTATTGGATGTGCCTTTCGTTTACACGGCGACGGCGTTGTTGGGGCTTAAAAACGCAAAAAAAGTGAAACCATCCTCCAGAGTGGAAATCTTAAAAACGCTCCACCGCCGCGTTCCCGTGTAAATGGTAAAAATGCAAAAGTCTGCTAGACAGAGAAGGTTGTATGCAGGCGCAAGGACTTGGTGTTGTTGTAGTATGCACTCTTAGCCGCCTAGAGTGCATACTACATTGAATTTCACAGACTTTTGCGTTACCATCTGCACGCGGATTTCACACGCAAAACGCTCGTCTAAATGCAGAATAAGTAAGGGTTAATGCCCGACGAGGTGTCCATTGTCAGGTTTTAATGGACGACGGCGAGGCGTAAACCGGCCGACGCGCAGCGGAGGACGGTTGCCTCCGCCGAAGTCCATTAAAACCTGACAATGGACACCTCGGAGGGCATTAACCCGCTTATACCATGGTCACTTGCCAAATAAAACATTTTTAAAACATTAGTTTACATTTTAATTAGGCTAAATCTAGTTTTTACAAATAATAACTTGCCTTGCCTGACTGTTTATTTAGCAACCGGAGATATTTAGCCTATAGTCCGCTTAGCTCGTATCCCTTCAGGTTCACAAATGCATTTTTTTTTTCATGAAACACAAAGGTAGGAATAGTTTTTTTTTATTACACATAAAACAATTAATCAAACAACAATAAGAAAACAATTAGCTCTGAGCTCCAGCGATTTGCGCTTAACGTTATAGAGGGCAATAAATTAATCAGATCAAAGAGAGGGTCATTTGCCTCAGGCTCCTTAGGCTTGAAACGCTGTAACGTTCAGCCTTCTCCTGCCTTGGTTGTCTGCACAGCTGCGTAAAACTCCCGCAGGGTCTCATTGAGGGGTGCGTTTCCCGAAAGCATCGTTATCCAACTATGGTCGCAAGTTACGTCGTTACCAATAGAGTTCAATGGAGCAGAGCAGCAGCGGTGTAATTTTCTCCGTTTTATTTACATTTTTTCTTTCTTCAGCAGCATACCAGTCGTCAAAGTTGCCATATTCTCCATAAATGTTAAAAGAAATAGCACGAAGTCGCTCATTGTTGTATTAGGCTATAATATCTAACGTTAGATGATAGAGCATGTGACTGCCTGTTGCTATGGTTACTCACAGCCGTTGTAGGCAGCGCATTTATTTATTAATTTCGAATGGTAAACAGGCAGTTTCACCAGAACTACTTTACTAGGTGTCCTCTATCACTTTTTAACGGACACCCTGCAGCCAATCAGAATCGAGTATTCACCCAGACCATGGTATAAAAAGTGATAACGCAACGCCGTTTCCTCTTTTTTGCGTTTTCTCTTCAGAATCGTATCTGTGTAAACATAGCCTAAAACAAACACTGATCACCATAATGGTGACACAATTCTGGTTTTCAATAATGCTCAATCATCAATCAATTGTTCACTTTATTATCTCTTAACACCGCTTCAGTGTTCATTTTAACACACTGCTCAGAGTCACTAGGTATTTTGCTGTCCGCCCTCACTCCAGTAAACACATCATCAGAGAAGAGATGTCACTGAGAGAAGGATTAGGAGGGGACATGCATTAAAAACAATTGTGCACCAGTATCATTTATAACAAATACTGCAATATTCCATTAAAAAAAATGTCCATTTTGATTTCACGCTCACTAAAAACAAAAGTTATCTCAACTTTTGGAAAACATAAGTAAAACTAAAAAAAAAACAATGTATATACGAAATATACCAAAACAAAATATAACGAGTTGAGTGATTTTACAGTGGTGTGGGAGGTGAGAGGGATAGGGTGAGGAATTCAGGATTTCAGGAAGAATTATGCTCTGCAGAAAAGCTTAGATATGTGAACTGCTCAACGCACATTGAAAGAGATTAGAAAGAGAAAGAGAAAGTAGAGTCCACCTATAGACGGACAGAGAAACAGCACATACAATTCAGTATAAACGCATCATGAGAGAGAGAGAGAGAGTGAGAGAGAGAGAGAGAGAGAGAGAGAGAGGTGTACCTATCCACGGTTTGAAAGGGACAGGCCCTCTCCCTCTTTGTCACTCTCAGATAGAAACACACTCAAATTATCTCCCTCCGACAGAAAACCACCTAATCTCTCTGTCATCTCCCACACAGCGACAGAATCACCTGTTCAGAAGTTTGATTAACAGTGTGAGACAGAGCTGTCAACCATATTGAGTGATTTAGACGCATCTTCACGAGAAAAAGACAGCAGTTCACACATGCTGTGAAGATGATGCGAGGTAGGCATTTGTGTTTTGTGTCTGGCCGGCCTAGTAAGTATGTATTTTTGCTAATGTTTGTGTGGGTGTGTGACAATTGCTTGTTTACATCACGTTCGACTTCGACACATTCGAGGTTTTCATTTTTGTTGTGCAATTTATATCGCAATGGATAAGTTTCGAAACGCTTTGCGTTCATATTGCTCTTTCGTTTCGCTCATCATACCCTAGTTTAGGGCAAAGTGATTATATATCCTTGGCTTTCAGCCGAGATTGACCTTTTTAGGAGTTTCGCTCTGTTGTTTGTCGTTGTACAAGACTCGCCCCGCCATATTAACAGGTCGATGAAAAGTCCAAGACTTTGGTTTGCTCTTGAACCACTTGAGTTGGGGATGGATGGTCCATCTTGAAGGATGGAGTGGGATGATATGCAGGATTTTGCTGGAATACAGAAAGCAGTGCAGGTCTGATGTGCTTTGATTTTGAGACCAGGATTTTGATTTGTAATTCAAAATGTCTTTAGTGTTAAAGTAGGACCTGATAAAAATTAAAGATATAATAATCAGTGTTTTTTTTTTTTTTTAAGTGTGTGTGAGTGCCTAAAATGTGCTTAAAGTAATCTGATTGACCTGATATAATGCATGTGCATGAAAACTTTTTAATAGAAATTTGCCATGCTGCCTCTTTCGTTCTTAACTTTTTCTCATAGTTGCTTTTAGTTCGCTTTATCTTATGTAATTTATTAATGGCTTTAACAGTAGCTTGTAGACTGTTTGTGTTTGTGTGTGTGTGTGTGAAGTAGTCCAGTGTGGGTGTGTGACTCTACACTTTCTCACAGATTTTAGTAATAGGGATTTTCACACCTTCAACATCAAATATGCCACACCATTTCCACAAAGCACAACATTTTAGTCTAAATTCAGTTTATTCTTAATTCTGGTTTGACTCGAAAACTGAATTACAATATTGGAAATTGATGTAGTTCCCTTTTTTTGAAATAACTGAACCTACCAAATAATGTTCGTAACTCTTGCAGTTCGCTGAATTGTGCGAAACTAGTGCTTTTCAACAAAGATACAAATTCCTTTTAAATTAATTTGGACAAAAATGAACTTTATATTTATGTAGATAGATCCAAGAAATTGATGATAGTGGCAGTTACTTATTCTTGATGGGTAATAATCAGTTAGTCAAGCAGCTGAAGAAACCACAATATAGATTGATGGCCAGATCATATGATTATTAGTTAATCTTGTGCTTTGTGGCTGTTATGATTAGAACCACAGCTATAGATACAGCCTAGCCTCCAGATAAAGGGTTTAATGTGCAGATTATCTCCTTAATGAAATGAACACTGCAAGATAAGATCTGGCTTTCAGAAACTGTCTGAATACAACATCCTCTCTCAGTCGTCTTTGTCACACGCCCCTCGAAATAAACGAGAAGTAACAGATAAAAGAATAAAGACGATTGTTAATTCTGCCTCTATTTTTGTTTACTTGATCCTGAAACCCAAACTGACAAAATGGAGGACCCCAAAAGTATCAGATGACGTTCGTTTGCGAGGCTTGTGGTTGTGGACATCGTTCAGAAATGACTCTTAAGCAGGCATTTTTGTACAGTCCCCTAAAACTGAATTTTCCGTAGCAGCCCACATCACGTATGTGGTTAAATTCTCCTCATCAAAATTGCTACAATTCAAGCAGCACATGCTGAAGTCGGCTGCGCTGTATCTTATCATCTTGCATTATCCGAAGCTCTCGCTGTTGTCCAGGACCCTGCTGAAAGCTGTTTTTGTGTGATTGACAATGTTGTTAAGACACCGTAAAACAATTCGAGATTCCAACCACAACTGAGAGTGGTTTATAGCTCACCTCTTACATTGATTTATTTCAAAATTAATTAATACACTCTCAAGAAAAAAAGCTACAAAAGCTGTCATGGGCCAATGCCCTTTCTAAAGATACCTTGCAAATATGTCTCTTTAAGGTACTAATCTTTACTTTTTAGGGGTAAATAAGGTCTAAAGGTGTACCTTTTGAAACGGTTTCTGCCCCAGTGACAGCTGTTGGTTGCACTTTAATTGCAGTACGTGCACTTGCATGTACTTACAGTGTACTTGGCTAAGAAACTACATGGTAAAAAACAATGAGTTCAGTTTACTTAATTTTTTTATGCAAACTTGTTGCCTTAATTTCATTAAGTAAGCTTAACTTAATTGCATCAAGTTATTCTTACTAAATCCATTTAAGTTTCGTCAACTTAATTTTGTCTGTGATCTGAGGAAGTGTACTCCCAGAGTGCATTGCGGCATTGATAAATTAATTGCTTTGTTTTTCTGTTTTTGGCTTTATTTTACCATTACAATTTTATTTGCTATCGTTAGTGGGGTTATACTTACAAGAGACAGCAAAAAGAAAATTGTGATGGTCAATTAATTAAATAATATATATACATTATATATAGATAGATATATATAGATAAATATACATATATTATGATACTCAAACCAGTCAAGTAATGTTTACAAGGTTTTTCTGAGTAACGAAGGTATATAGCATGCAAACAGTACAGATTACTGAGAAATTTTAAGTAAGTTCAACAAATTATTGGACATTAATTAAAGTTAACAAAAAAATTCTTAGTAAGAACAATGTTAGATTTTACTGGTTAATAAAAGATAACATGGGTTAAGGTTAAATTTTAGGGAAGGTTCAGGGTTAGTATCTAGTTTTCAAATGGGGAACAAGACTAAAATTAAAATGCTTATCAATTTCTTTAAAATAGGATTTTCTCATTTTAATAGCAGAACAAATACTGTTGTAAAAAACATCCCAGGGTGCACCTCATAAAATTAGCACAAATAAACAGTGCAAAAGCTTTAATCTAGGCATGAAACTAAAATAAAAGGTAGTTTTGTTTAATATTTTAGTCACTGCATAATTTCCATATTTGATATCAGAATTTTAATGACTATTATTAACTATTATTTTAAAATGTGCAAAGTAGTAACTCTAAGCAATAAGTGTGCATGTGTTTTTTAGTTTTTTTTTTGTGTAGAAAAATATGTCCTTCCGATACAGTAAAACATCTCAAAGGTCAGTTAAAGCTGCACTGAGCGACGGCAGACACTTCATAGGGTTTGGTCGGTTCAGTGTGTCACCCCTGTCGTTGTCTGTCGGAACTTGTTTTTTGCAGATTGAATTGTTGAATCACCGCATGTCAGGTCAGGGAATGTCTGAGAAGTGACGTACTATAAACTGGTGATTGTCTGCATGGGTCGGTCATCATTGACTGACCCTCAAGCTGGTCCAAACCTGCTGCTTAACACAAAATAAGATATTATGAAAAATATCGGTAACCAAACTTAGTGTGGAAAAGAACTCAGTGGGGTCTTGTGAAGACTGTCCTTAGTAGGAATTTTTATCCATTTATTGTACTTTATTTTAATTTTATTAAAAACTAATGTTAAAAGATTTCAACGTCATTCAAATTGTCTTTATTTAAGAGCGGTTATCTGCACTTAATGCGGACAGTTTACTGTTGTGCTGCATCAAAAGTCCTAAAAGTTCCTGGTTTTTATTCCATATTAGACAGAGAGAGGCAACGCTTCAGTCACATTGAGTCAGAAAGGAAGCTATGAGCAGAAAGACCTTCAGGGATAGCCGTTCTGCACTACATCCCACATACGGAACCGGAAACAAAACGTGTGGATTTTATCGAATGCACTTTATGGTTTTATACACTCATTAGGAAAACATGCACTGTGAGGCATTTTGCAACATTGCACTAGATTTTCACTGCATACACGCACACTTTTTGAATATACTGCCAATGAACGCTTCGCCAGCTGCAAGACTTTTCTGCGCTGTGGTCACCCGTTCAATCCTTGTGCGTGTGTGTGTGTATCGGCACACACATTGGGGTGTGTGTGTGTGAGCACAGGTGTGCGTGCAGAGCTTTTGTTTGAATGCTATTTTCCATTACCTACATTTTTGTGTGTTGTTTTCCCCCTTTGTTACCAAGTAAAAAGGTGAATCAGTCAAATCAATAAAGACATTTAAGAGTTCTGTTTAAAAATCATTAATTAAAAATAAAAATCTGTTCTGATCTGTTTTCGTATAGACCAAACACTTATGAAACTGAATGTTATAAAATGAAAGTTGATATATGAGCACATCCGCACATTGATATATGAAAAATTTACCGTTTTAATGCGTCTCTGTGTGTGGGGGAAGTTTCACACCCTTTTTCACTCTTGTTCTTAAATGTCTTTAAATCTTCAAAGACACTGAAATCATGACTTGTACATTCAGGTACCAAAAACTTGAAAATCAAAGAGATATTCTCTCCCCCTGAATTCACAAAGCTTTTCCATTCAGACTGATTTAAAAAAATAATAATAATCCAGAGCCTTCGGGTCCTAAGATTAAATAGAGAAGACTTATTATTGAGGATGTGTGTGAGGATGTGTGTGTGTGTGTGTGTGTGTGTGTGCGTGACTAAATCACCATGATAAGCGCAAGTGTCTTATCTAACTCTGCTTATTGCATCTTATCTTTAGTCACTTTCCTGTGACAGAATATGTTTTTGTTGCTGTGCTGCTTTGTGAGTTTGTTTAATACAGCTAATCCTTAATGTAGAAACAAAAATAATATTTATTTTATATTACCTTAATTTTAGACATCTTTTATTTGAATTCATATATATATATATATATATAGTGGTAAACTACTAATCCAAAAAAAAAAAAAAAAAAAACGTCAGTGATTATTTAAAAAATTTTTTTGTTTTTCACATCACTCGGTTAGCAAGCTCTAACATTAGAAGCTAATCAATTAGCTTTTCAAAACTCATGCATGTATGTATATTGTGTTTCTTTGAAAGCTATTAGGCTCTTGATGTTTCCAGGTTCTCTCTTTCATTCTCTTTCTTTCTCTTGGTGACTTTTTTTTTTTTGTCCTGTCACAGGCACTCTTGTGTTCAACTCGAGGATTTCCGTTAGTGGAACCTTGAGGTTTTTCACTAGTTTACAGTGCAGAATGCTGTGATGGAGGTTTCACGAGAAGCAGAGACTGAAGCGCTACATGGGGGACTTAAAATGAGCGAATATCTTTAAGATGAGTTTTTGGGGATACGTTTCTTCTCCTCATTAATCATTTCGTTAAACTTTTGTTTGCATACAGCTATTGCATTTATTAAAACAGTAAAATAACATGTGCAATTATCATTTGTTGGCTATAATGGAGCATCCAGTTTCCTTCATACACAGAGCGGTCATCGACAGGTGGGAAAAAAGGCGTCTTTGGGGCGTTATAGTGTTTTCCTGACAACTACAGACAGTTTGGAAGAATAAGTCCAAATACACAACAAATCCGTAATCCTGTTCTGGTGCAAATATAAACGTTACAGCGCAAAATGGTGCAAACTAATAAAAAATAGTTTTAGCAGCAGTTATGGCCTGTTGAGGCATCTGTGCCTCTGTTCGTACAGGCATCCGACTGCTTAGGATTTGTGTTTTCAGCAATAAAGTGCACCCTTACTTTACAGAGAAAACACTCTTTGTTTTAACCCAAATTTGGGTCAAACATGGACAAACTCAAACGTTGGGTTAAAAATGCAAATAAAAAATGTACAGTTGGAAAGCGAAAGTTGGGTTCGTCCATATTTGACCCAAAGTTGAGTTAAAACAACCCAGCATTGTTTAGAGCAAGCAATGATGGGTTGTCCGAACCCAAATTTGGGTCCAATATGGACAAACCCAAACGTTGGGTTAAAAATGTAATTAAAAAATTTAACCCAATGGCTGGGTTTGTCCATGTTTGACCCAAAGTTGGGTTAAAACAATCCATCATTGCTTGCTCTAAACAATGCATTTTTAAGTGCATTTAACAACTATGTTTTATAGTTACTTTGCACTTTTCTGTTTTTTAGAAAATGTTTATTTATTATTGATTTAAGGTTTTTTTAAAATCACTTGATTTTTTTTGCACACTTCACAAAGGTTGTTGTCATTTGACTTAGGCTTACTTGCATTATTATGCTGTTTTATTATAATTATATATTCAGTGGCATAAAATGGACTTATGATGGCAAAATGGCAATAATATCGTTTATCGCAATTATTTCTGGGACAATATATCGCACAACAAAAAGTAGTTATCGTGACAGGCCTAAATATAAACAGAACTTCCATTTTATTTCTATGTTTGCACATCCTTTTTTCACTTGATCTTGAGATTATTCTGTGAAAAAAAAAAAAAGTTAAATAGATCTTTCTCTCTTGTCCTGCTCTTTCTGTAGACCTTATGCACCAGAGAAACGTGGGCGCCGTCATCTTTAGAATATTGTCTTTGAATTTCCGGTTTTGCGGTCGCTCTGTATATTTCTATGGCATCGCTGTCGAGGAGTAATTAGCTGGTGAAGTGGATTTACTTATTGTAGAGTTAACAAAAGTTATCATGAGCATTGTAATGTTTATCATAAGCATTGTAAAGCAGATGTCTTAACAAATGTCAACCGGGAATTTTTTTACGAGCAGTTCATTCATACCTAAGCAAGATCGCTTTTAAAATACAGACCGGAAGTCAAAAGACAACAAGCGCAATGCTGAAAAGGGGCGGGGCTACATAAGGTCTATAGTTTATCCTTCTCAACCATCATAATTTACTGTTTTTTTTTTTTTTGTCAAAAAAGAGATCTCAAGGAGATTCCAAAACATACATGTTAAAAATATACAGAAATGATGTTGAAATGATGTGTAATTTGTCATTTTTTAAATGAGCATTTGCATTGCACTTTTTAATATATATAAATGTTATTTTACTAACTACAACATTTTTCAAAGTAAAACAAACAAACAAAAAAAACATATAACTGCTGTGGATCTGCACTATTTCCAGTGGCATTTCAGACCTAAATACAGAAGTTGCGGTATAGTTTTATGTAATGTTCCTCTATCAGTGGTACATCAAAGATAATCATTTACGACATATCACAGCTTACATCTAGCTTACAGTCATATATATAGGCTATAGGTGAGATAGTATCTTCATTTCTGGAAAGATGTATGATCGGAGAGATGCAATCACAAGTGCAAGTCTCTCACAAGCATTGTTTAGGGACATTTCAACAGGTAAATTTACTTTCTTCAGTTTTAGTTCTCCTGTTTTGAAATGAGTTGAATATATTTGGATAAGGCAATGCTTTATGCTGATCTTCAGCTGTGGTAAGTACCAGTGGGGTTCATGACTGCTAATTTTTTGTAATGTGTGCTAATTCTTATTTTAATTCAATTTAAGAAATATATGATTTCTATCGAAAATGTGTAAGTGTTTTTAGAGTCTTAAGAATGATCAACTCTTTAGATTGGGAGTTTGATTTTACTATCATCAGTTTCTCTGAGCAGAGATGAGAAACATGAAGGCTTTTTTTTGTTTGTATCAGCATGTGGTTTAGGTGAACAGATAGCGCAGAAGAGAAAAGGAGAAATTTTCTCTTTATCAGCATGTGGTTTGTTTCTGAGAGATATAATGAGAATGAGAAGATTTTTGTCTTTATTTGGATATTGTGTGTGTGCAAGTGAACATATAGGTATTAGAGACATTTTAAACACAAAAGGATAGAAAACATGCAAGGAACCAAGAAAGAGGTTATTTTTAGATTACAGGCCTTGAGTTTGAGAATGTGATGTGCAATTCAACATAAAACACCTGTGAAAAAACTTCATATTAACAGTACATTGTTCCCATTTATGGACTAAAGACAGAAAGAAAGAAAACAGGGCATTTGGTCTATTGTCTATTGTCTACAGGTCTATTGTCATTGGCTTTATTTCAATACGTAATAACAGGAAATTCACTTAGTCCATTAATACCAAATTAACGGCCCGCCAGCATCTAATCTTTTTCCAACAATGGCCTTTCAAAAGTAGCTTTATATTCTAACATTTTTTTTGCAAGAAACATACAAGTAAGTAACATTGTAAGCACAGAATTATAGTTAACTAAAACCATAAAAAAAATGTCGCTTGAAATAAAATAAATCTGAAATGTTTCTCATTTTTATTTAGAGTTGATGTACAAAAATAACTAAATCTAAATAAAAATGTGTACAAACTATATAGACATAAAAAACTAATAACAATTACAAAAACACAAAGAAATGAACCATTTACTAATAATAACCAATAATAAACCATGTCAAGATATTAATAAAAAACATAATAGTATGATACTAAAATAGCACTGATTGTAAGTCTTTATATTTTATAAAGTTTCTAAAAGCGTGAAGTGGACTATTAAAAAGTGGACTATTCAAAAGTGGACTATTGAAGTGGAAATCAAATATTTCCAATGTTCATCAGTAGTGAAACGGACTGTGCATGCGAGTTCCTGTGGTGCCGTCAGCCAATCAGCATTGCGATTATGTCATTAAAATTGCTTCAGATTTATTAGGCACATGGCATTTAAGTTAAAGTGAGTGGCTCAAAACCTGGCTTTTTTAATATTGCGTCCAGGAATGTTGCAATGCACAGGACGTCAACCTACATTCACACCGTCCTTCATAGACACACACTCTGGCACGAGACCCATGCTCTTGCAAAAACAGTTGCAAGGAGTTTCCTTCTCTGCCCCAAATCATGACATACCTTGACACAGTGACATAAACCCACATTGACACAGAAACATGCACATGCTAATTACTGTATGCACACACATTCTTGATTATCCATACATCTTTCGAAAAACATGTTAAAATGTATCTATCAAATAGGATACATCAGGCTTTTGAGGAAGATTTATTTGCATCTCTCAATCATATTGCATTATGTAGTTGTGGTCAGACTTAATGGCACCCCTGGTAAATATGACCAAAAATGGCTGTAAAAAATAAATCTGCATTGTTTATCCTTTTGATCTTTAATTTAAAAAAAATCTGAAAAATTGAACCTTTCTTTGAAGTAAAAGAATTGAAAATAACAAAAAAAGTATTGTAAATCACATTATGAATCTCCAAAACACGCTGACCTGTCTTGCAAGAGAACAACTCCGAGTTTTCTCTTATAATGCCTGGTGAGTTTGGAGAACAACTGACAAGAGTTCAGAGACCATTCCTCCAATCTCTCCAGATCCTTCAGATTCACAAGTTCATGTTGGTGCTTCTTCTCTTTAGTTCATCCCACTCATTTTCTATAGGGTTCAGTTCAGGGGACTGGGATGGTCATGGCAGAAGCTTAATTTTGTGCTCCGTTACCCATTTTTGTGTTGATTTAATGTTTGTTTTGGATCATTGTCTGGCTGGAAGATCCAACCACGGCCCATTATAAGATTTCTACTGTAGCAGAAGCCGCCAGGTTTAGATTTAGATCTGTTGGTATTTGCTAGAATCCACAATACCAAGTATCTGAGCAAGATGTCCAGGACCTCCAGCAAAAAAAAAAATAGGCCCACTACATATAAGATCCACGGATATTTAACCGTGGGCATGGGGTACTTTTGATCCCTGTTTGCACCAAACACATCTGGTGGGTTTGCTGCCAAAAAGCCCTTTTTTGTTTCATCTGACGATAGACTCCAGTCCCTTTTGAAGAACCAGTCGTGTCTGATCACTGAATATGCTGGAGTTTGTTTTTGGAGGAGCGTAGAGGATTTTTCTTGAAACCCTCTCAAACAACACGTGGTGATGTAGGGGTTGTTGATATATTTTTTTTCTTAGGCTTTCTGACCCCCGAGACTCAAGGAATCTCTGCAATTCTCCATCTGTGACCTTTGGATAGTCTTTGGCCACTCAAACTCTCCTCCTCACCGTCCATAAAAAATTCTAGAGGTGCCAATTATTGTGGTCAGCATATTTCGGAGAAAAACATTTATTTCATAATGTAATTTTCCCCCTCACTTTCAATTCTTTTACTTCAATTATTATTATTATTATTATTATTATTATTTTTGCTTTAATGTTTTTAATGAAATATCAAAAGGATAAACAATGCAGATTTATTTTTTACTGCCATTTTTGATCATATTTCCCAGGGGTGCCATTAATTCTGATCAAAACTGTTGAGTTTTGATCATAAATCTGAGACATATTATTACAAAATATAGAGTTACAACTGATATTTATATGGAAGTAGTCTGCTATGCTGTTATAAAGATCTTTATGACTTACATTACAACCTATCAGAAGTTCATCTTACATTTTGGCCATATAAAAATCAGCAACTGCAGCAAATTGCATTTTCTTGCTCAGCTTGGGGCTCTGAATAAAATTTAGGATTTTTTTTTTTCCTCTGAGTATAAGTGCCATAATATCACTTTATCATACTATACGAGTCTTAAAAGCCTGATGTATCAAATATGATGCCCAGAAAAACTTTTGAAAAGGATTGATTAAATCTAGTTGCATGAAATTGAATGACAAATCTTGCATTCAGATGCTCTCTTACAATGCACCAATAAGACAATGAATATGAGATGTTTTGATCTCTGATATAGTTTTTATAGTGCTGTATCTGATTAATATTTCGACCAAAGTTTCTTTGGGAGATGGTAGGATTGGGAGAAGAGAGGATGAGCACAAAAGGGGCGGGGGGAAGGAGAGACATTCCTGGCAGTAAAAACACAGATGAAAGAGTGTATTACTGGCAGTCACATCCTTTGTGAGCGAGACAGAGAGAGGGAAATAAAGAGCAAGATAATGCATGAAAGAGGAAAAGTCAGAGCGAAAGAGAAGCCAGTAAACCACTTAAAAAGACTCTGAGGTTGACACCTTCACGTCCACCTCTTCACACTCAATATACCCCCAGTCTCAGTCATTCTCGGTGAATCTCCCTGTTTATTCATGACATGTTATTTGATTTTTTTGTTTTTGTGAAAAAATGCCCTTCTTTGATTCACCCACTGTAAGAGCTTTGATGGACCAGGTGGGAAAACTCGTCAAATGAAGCTTACATTTCTGACATGAAAAGGTCAGACTGACATGACACATTCTGATTCCACTTTACCTCACTCAATTCAGCTTTTTTATTAATTTAAATATGATCATTCTCGCATTATAAGATGGCCTAGAAGAGAACCCAATATGTTACTGTTCACACTATACTTAAACAATGAACGTCTTCTTTAGCACCATGTTAAGGCCACTTTTAGTAACGTTTCACATGGGAAGGTTTTTCATTTTGCATTAGCCATGCCAAAGGTAGCGTGTGAATAAAGTATAAAACCCTAACCAGGGTGGAAAGTAGGGATAATTTTTAAAAATAAAATGCCTACTAGCCAATTTTACTATGCAATTAGTCAAATGTCTGAAAAGAAAAAGAAAATAGTAAAAACATTTATTCATTTGTTGGATCATTCATTCAACCTCACTTTATGTACACCATTATTTAATTTAATAATTGAAGAGTTCAGATGCAAAAGCCTCTAAGTGCCATTTGAAATTTTATTCTAAAATGATCATTTTTATCAAGCTTATTTATTCAAGTTCAGTAATTTCACTTAAATGGCAATTCATAGGTAATCTTCATTGTCATTTAAGTGAAATTACTGAACTTAAATATATAAGCTTGATAAAAATGATCATTTTAGAAGAAAAATTCAAATGGCACTTAGAGGCTTTTGCATCTGAACTCTTCAATTACAGTTTAGAATTCCAGAAGTTTGGGGTGAATTAAAATAGCAAAACAACTAGAAATCAGGATATTTGATAATGTTAAAGCTTGTTTTGTCTTGTTTTAACCCTTAAATGCACACCTCGGGTCTTTAGTGACCCAGGATGTCATTCACTAGCCTCCTCATCCAAGTTAGACATCAACCTTCTTAGTATTTCTCAATCAATTTATTATAAACACTATAGCAAGAAAACATTTTTTTTTTTTTAACAAAATAATTCCTGTTTCTATTTCTGAAAAAAATTGTATAGGGTCACAGTGTAGCTATGTAATTATATATGTTTTTTCTGCAGAACAAAAATTGAATCTGATGACTGAATTACTTTGCTTATTTTATTTTATTTTTATTTTATTGCGACTAGGGGTGTAACAATATTTCACAATACAAAAATGCATCAATATGTATCTTGGATAGTGACAATATGTATTGTGAATAGTTCACCCAGGAGGAAAAAATCTAGTTTTCAGAGTTTTAGTGTACTACATTAAACTCCCTTATATAATGTTGAATATAATGTATAACAATGCAATGGGGGAATATGTGTGGGTCCTGATAATGCCAAATGTCTTATGTTACCAGTAAAAAGTGGCCTACATTATTTTAAATATTTCTAGTGAGTGACCGAGTGCAAGCATATTCATATATATTGGGATATTATCAGCACCAAGTTTAAGCCTATAAATTTACACCCACAATGTAATATCAAATTTAGCATTTTAATCAACCACACATTTTTGTTAACATCTGTCCCAATAATATTGTATTGTGAGTTCAGTGTCGTGATATGTATGTATGTTAGAAATAGATAAAGACCAGAATATGTAATAATGATTGCCGAAACATTAATGCAGCATTTAATGGTTAAATAATTTGAAGTCATCTGCACTTTCCTTTATAATATTGCTGAGGTCCCTTGATTGAGAACCACTGATGTGCACTGTTCCTGGCACTGAATGTGAACTCTGGCCTCCTTTAGGTCAACTTCCAGTATGGTTTCAGTGAACTTTCCATTCACACTTTTGTTTTTTGGGCTGACGTTGTTTTTTCGGAGCTGCACCAAATGTTGCCGAGTATTGACGATTCACGTGACACCTAAAACCACAATGTTGTTGTGCTACATTGACAACTATTTAAAATTGCGCAATATCAAAGTGAATCTAGAAGAATCTGTGCTCATAATTACATTATAAGCAATGCACAAAATGCACAGTGAACCAGAATCAATTCACATGAGAGAATTGTTGCTGCTTTAAGAAACCTAACACAACGAATGTGCACGTGAATGCCACATCACTGGCATGTCCCTTTCATCAAGATATTTAAGATACAGAGTGGTTGGTATTTGTTCAAAATGAAATTACCCACTACTGCACAAAATTTACTCACAGCTTTACTTTAAGCTAGGATTAAAAATGACCCTTGGTTAACAATGTCAAGTATAAGCCCAGTAGTTAAATCCTTTTTGCAACTTTTTTAGTATTTGTTTTTTAATGTTTTAATATGCCTCAGTGGAGTGTATCCGCTTTGAACTTTAACCTTGTATCATTCTCCCACTCACTTCCTCCTTTACACTCTCTCTCACCTGTATGTGTGCATTGTGTGTGTGTGTGTGTGCATGCTTTTTGATGGAGGGGACTCGTGTTCCTTGGTACTGGACGATGTGACCACATTACTTAGCCACACACACATTGCTGGATTCCAAGAAATAAGTGGTTAGATTTACTGTCATTTTGACTGAAAACACACACACACACACACACCAAATCTGTCTTCTGAGACAAAACTCCAGAGCAGAACAGTAAAGAAGGCATGAAATAAAAATAAGAACATCTGAAAGAAATCTATTTTCTACATGAATATTATTGATCTTATTGTGAACGGTTCATCAATGCATATGTTATTCATCATAATGGATACTTGAATAACCATAATTGGATCTTTAGGTGAAATGACAAGCTTGTCGCTTGTCGAAATCATTTAGTCTGCATAAACCCGTCTCTTTCTTAAAATCGACTGCAAGCTCACAATTAAAACCAAACTCCTGTCCTACATTTTTTTTTTCCGATAATCTGTTTCACTCGAATAGATGTCACGATAGGGAAGAAAAGATCTGTCACTTCTTCCACTGCATTGCAATTTAAAGCACTAATGGATTTTAAGATACACGCCTTAGCAATTTGTGTTTCTGATATTGTTAAATACACAATAATCTTACTTTCCTTTGCAAATGTAGGTTTGTACCTATGTCTGCGTGTCAGGTTTTTCCTACATTTTCAGGATCAAATGTCCCCACTAGGATAGTAAAACCTTAAATCACCTACAGTACACAACAGGGACCAGCCAACATTTGGATTGTGAGGAAAACGATGTAATAAACATACTAAATAGTGTTTTTATTAAATCTTGGGGAAAGAAAATATAATTAGCTTAGACTAAAGACACCAATATACACCATTTCCCAACATTAAACAAATGTGTAGGCTACATGTATAAAGGTTCTTTATTGGCATCAAGAAGAACGTTTAACCTTCACGGATCCTTTCTATTCCACAAAAAGAAGAAAATGGTTACATTCTTTAAAAGAAGAACTTTTAAGACACTGAAATGTTATTTTGGGAACCCAGAATGGTTCGTCTATGGCATTTTGGATACTTTATTTTTAAGAGAGTACATTGTACCACACTAGTAATTCATTCATACTTCTCCCTTTCCTCTCATTCATTGATGTACAAATGTACATTCAACTCTCTCTCTCTCTCTCTCTCTCTCTTCATTAGATTAGGATTTCTTAATGTGGCTTTCAGGGATTATCTTTAGTCTGTTACAAAACCTGTGTGTATTTGTGTTTCAGGAGGTTTGTGTATTTATACCCTTGTACGTGACTGTTTACATTTAACTGCAAATACACTTAAGAGCATCTACTACAAAAGAACCAATCATCCACTGTTTCATTAATCAGTCTATCCATTCATCACAGAATACCAAGTTAGAAATTGTACCACTTATTTTCTGTCTGTTTTTAACATGTGAAAGCATCAACGCACGTCTTCAACCACTCAAAAATATGTGCGTGTGGTCCTTTTAAACCATATGTTATGGAGCAATCAGAATTAATAGCCTATGTATTTAATTCAGTCTGGACTAAAAGGACTATCCAGTGTTATTTTACATTGGATTACTTTATTCAGCTTCTGTAGTATTTCTGACATACCCAAAAAACTACCCAGAAATGTCTCTTTATTTGTGTCTTTATTCTGTTGTATTCATTTGTGCAACTTTTTTCAATTTAATTCAAAGATTGAAATCAAGCTTCCATGTGTTGCATAAACTCTTAACAAAATTACCCCATTGTAAAAACAAACATTTAGGTAAGATCAATGTAATAAAAAAATGTCTAAATATTCATATATTTATTTATCTATATCTATCTTAAACATAAAATAACCTGATACTGTTTGATCAAGCTGTGCGACTGTTCTGACTTGTCTAATTTTCAGCATCAATTTTGGACCTTGCATCAAAATCCTTTTCATTAAAGTGTATAGTGTACCTCAAATAAAAGAGTTTTTTAGACAGGTTTATGGCTCTTAATTTCTTTGTATTAATTAACCACTAGTAAACTTATGTCCACTGTTCTTTTTTTATATAAATATAGGATTTGTATTACATCTATATTCATTATAGTCGAATCGAGAATCAAATCAGGAATCTAGAATCGAAATCGAAAATCGAATCGAAATTGAATTGAACTGAGAGCTTGTGAATCGAAATCAAATAGAAATTGAACATGTGAATCGATACCCAGCCCTAGTTAGAATGCAGAAAGTTTTCTGTGATGGGCAGGGGATAGAATATACAGCTTGTACAGAATAAAAGTCTCTTCATTCATACCTTATAAATTCATTCATACTTCTCCCTTTATAAACTTTATTTTATTTTAATATACTGTAACATGCAATTTATTCCTGTGATGGCGTTATGCTGATTTGCTGCTCAAGAAACACTTTTTATTATGTTGATGTTAATGTTGAAAACGGTGCATTTAAAAAAACCATGATGATACTATTTTATTTTTATTTATTTTTTTAGGATTTTTTTAAAGGGATACTCCACTTTTTTTTTTTTTTTTGGAAATAGGCTCATTTTACAACTCCCCCAGAGTTAAACAGTTGGGTTTTATCGTTTTCGAATCCATTCAGCCGATTTTCTGATTTTTTTTTTTTTTTTTTTTTTGAAGAATATCAGTAACCAGACAATTTCTGTTCTCATTGACTTCCATAGTACATTTTTTTCCTACTATGGAAGTAAATGGGACCAGAAACTGTCTGGTTACTGATATTCTTCTAAATATCAGAAAATCGGCTGAATGGATTCGAAAAAGGTAAAACTCAACTGTTTAACTCTGGGGGAGTTGTAAAATGAGCCTATTTCCCCCAAAAAAGTTTTTAAATATAAATATTTTGCAACATTATACATGTCTTTACTGTCACTGTTGATCAATTTAATGAATCCTTGCTGTATAATAAGTATTACCTTAAAATCTTACCCCAAACTGGAACTTTTGAACTGATTTATTTGGTGGGCTGTACTGTATGTCTTCTGGCTAGGACTGTAATCTGATGAATAGCATCAGGAATGATTCAAATAAACTGTGACCAGTTCTACACATTTGTGTTTAAGCACATGATCACGGCTTTAATCTCAGTTTTGATGTTGTGTTGCTTGTGTCTTTAGCTCAGATTGAGGTGATCCCATGTAAGATCTGTGGAGACAAGTCTTCAGGGGTTCATTATGGAGTCATCACATGTGAGGGCTGCAAGGTAAGAAAAAGAAAATTACTAATGTCAAATATTTCTTTTTAGCACATTCTGCCTAATTGTTCCACACCACCTCACCCACCTCTCTCTCTCTCTGCCTCTACAGGGCTTCTTCCGCAGAAGTCAGTCCTCCAGCGTGCAGTACTCGTGCTCCAGGCAGAGCAACTGCCCCATCGACCGCGCCAGCCGTAACCGCTGCCAGAGCTGCCGCCTCAAAAAATGTGTCGCTCAGGGGATGAGCCGCGATGGTCAGAAAGGATGAATTCAGTTTTGAGACTCATTTCATGCATGAATGCACTAATTAATTGTAGTGATGTTTTCTGCTCTCCCTCAGCTGTGAAGTTTGGCCGCATGTCCAAGCGTCAGAGAGACTCGCTGTTTGCAGAAGTCGAGAGACATCGACAACAGCAGCGTCTTCAGGCCAACTCAGTCACAGAGCCTCAGTCTCTCCCATCCTACCGATCCGGCAAAGAGCCCAGAGAACAGACATCACATCTCATCCCACCTCTACCTCAAGCCTACCCTTATTCTGTTGAGCCTGAACTGCCAGGTTGCCCACCAGAGGTACATCCATACCTGGAGTGCCGCATAGGCGAGGCCCAGGCTCAGAGTCTGGCCTACAGGGTTTCCCACAGGAGAGGTGAGAGCAACAGCTTGTCAGCAGGTAGAGGTGAGAAATTCTCACAAATAATTGTATTTAACACTGATGGAATTACTTTTTCAGTCACACTCTATATTGTGTACTAAATTCCTTATACTTATATGGTATGGGTAGCCCTTTAATGTATATTATGCTCAGTAGCGGTTTCGGGCACAGACGAACCGGGCAACCGCAATGCCGGGGCGGCGTTTTTTCATGACACATGGGGGGTTGCACGAGCAGTAAAAAAAAAAAAATCCTCTGCGCCGTGAAGCAGTTTTCTATTATCACCTAGGTCTCCAACACGTCGCTCGCGAGCTACCAGCTCTTGGCTTGATTGAATGTAGCTCGCGATACGACCGTTTACGTATTGCGACTTTTGTGCGCTCAAGTTCGTTCAAATGTAGGCGCATTTTTTTTTCCAGGCGCAGTAAAAAAGTCTGAAAAGGTCTCTACTTTCTAGAATGCTGCAAACGCACCACAGTTCTAGATGTGACAAGAACCAACTAGCTTCACCCTTTCCATAACAACATTGAAAGCTCAGTCAACATGAAGGATGGGGGTGTACTCAAACACTACGGGAGTTTTTCTCTTCTCCGTAAATAAATCTTGCAGCAGAGCTACTGTACAGCAAGCGTTTTCGGTGGTGGAAATCCATTAGCTACTAAAACTTCTTTGTCGTTGTGTAGAGTGCAGTGCATGGTTGCATAGCAACAGACGCCGCGGGAAAATCGGACCAAATTTTACTAAAAGATCAGCTATGTGCATGTCAGTAATTTATCTTTTTTGACTCATTCTTTTTTTATATAAAAAAAAATACAATTAAATGCTGAAATATGTGAGGTTTATCTTTTTATAAAACATTTTTTTGTCAACTTTATTTGAACTTCGTTAGTAGATGGTGCAGCAAGACACTCTTTTGAAATCTGGCCATCATTTTTAATGTTATTATTTTCATGTTTATGTGAACAAAAAGTGCACATTGATGCTAATTTTATTTGTTAATTGCTAGTTTTTAACATAAAACTTGTTGAAATAATTTTGATGAATTGATGAATAGTTAAACTATCTTATATGTCTCCTGTCGAACTTCTTGCCGGAGTTTCGTAGTGGACTAGCCTTCCACCTAACTTCATAAAATAGAGTGGCCTTAACTACTATTTACTTAACCAATTGATACAATATACTTAAAAATGAACGATATGATGTTGTTGCATCGTAATTACAAATAAAGTACTTCATTTAATTAACATTTGTTAATTTCCCCTTACTGTAACCCAAACATTTACTCCAAAATCTAACTCTAAAGGCCAATTCACACTACACTGACAGACGCCGAACAACGTCAACAACAATCAGCAGATAACAGTGTGTCACTTCACGGACATTCCCTGAGCTGACAAACGGCAACAAGACACCAACAGGGGTAACACAATGATCCGACAAAACCAGGCGAAGTATCTGTTCCCATTGGTTGGAGTTTTTTGGTTCAGTGTGAATTGGTCTAATCCACTATTCCTAACCCTAAAGCCTGCGACGGTCCGCTCACTGTCGTCAGGAGGGTCAGCAGAAGTTTCTCTTCTTAAAAAACGGCCACCCCGCCAAAGTGCTGTACACGTAGAAAATAGAGCTAATAGAAATTAAATTAGTAACTCAAGTAATACTAAATTAAACACAGTTTAAAACAGAACAATTATAGAGTGCTGAAGTTACGACGTCACTCTGTAGGCCGAAACGCGGAAGTGAGTTAGCATTTAGCACTACGGTTCCCTGAAAATCGCCTGAAATAAGGTCTGTGGTGAACAGAGCCTCTAAATATTTTCACGTTTTGATCTTTGACATAAAACACACATTTATAACCTGCTTATGGTTTTTTAAACTTTATTGTGTCTGTGTTTTTTAAAATCTTTATATAGGCTTCAAAATGTATACATTTTGGATTAACTTGTAAAGATGATCTTGATAGACAAAACGTGTAAGGGTCACAACTCTTTGTTGAACACAGATCTTATTTTTTGCGATTTTCCAAGAGTCTATGGGGAAACTGCATTGCTTTTCGACCGAGGGAACCCATGCGACGCTAGCTTCCGATTTGTCCTACAAAGTGATGTCATCACTTCGGCACTCTATTAAGCTAAAAGCTAAAAGCAACAGCTTGTCATCAGGAGGGTCCACAGACATCCACTCACACTGTCTGCAGCCCAATTTTTGTGTTCGCACAGATGGTGTGTGTACAACACATGTGCACGTAACTTGACCGCTTGTAAACAAAGTACACTAGATGTACGCCAAACGCATCTTTCCACACTCACGGCCAAAGGAGTGTATTTTGAAATGCAACGGATCATGGAAAGTAGACCCGGGCCTTAACCCCACACTTAGGGGCCATTCACACAAAACACGTTTTCCATTCCACTGCGCTACTTTTCCATAGTTTGTAAAGATGTGCTAGCCGGACATGTTTGACCGTTGCGCTCGCACCATTATTTCTAAACGCAACCATACCTCAAACTCACTAGCAATAATTGTGTGAATTTCCCAAGGTAAAATTTAGATACACAGTACATAGTCTTTTAGGTACATAGCAGTTAAGGCTACCCTAATTTCAATTGTGACCTCCTTTTCATCTAGAAATCCCATAAGATATTGTGTTTTATCATTTTCTCTTTTCTATCTTTCAGGATTTGACTCTACAAGGTCTACACCCGAGACTATTCTGAACATGAGCGGCGGTGAAATGGGGTTTCGTCCTTTCGACCCTGAGAGCTCGTTCTTTTCCTATCCGACCTCTCTGCACATAGGTGAGAACCGCAAGCAGTTTAGCACATTTTTAAAATGTCATGTGTGCTATGTGGTGGAATGAAGTGGTTTAATAGGGTTAGGAGTTGAACTATGTTGTGTCGGAATGTCGTGCTTTCAGATTAACGCGTCTCTTTTTGTGTGATTTTTGACAGAGGAGCTCTCTGCAAGTATCGTACGTTCTCACAGAGAGACGACTCAGTATCGACCGGAGGAACTGCAGGCTCTCAGATGGAAGGTTTTCAGCAGGGAGGAGATCCATGCGTACCAGAGCAAAGTACATATCCTCTACTCTTCTATAACTAGCAAAACGCAAAACTGTAAATCCCAAAGTATACATCTGTTTTATTTACATGTACGCTAAATGCTAATTCGCGCCAACAGACACTTTATTGGGTTTTGTCAAATCAGTGGGTTACTCCGGTCGGTGTCTTTTGCTGCTGGTCAGCTCTTTTTTCGCCCAATAAACACGCCGAATCTGTATGTTTTGGCTTGGGGAATGGTCTGAGAAGTGAAGTACTGTATGTGTGGATTGGACTCAATCGTCCATCTGTGCTATTTCTCTCTAGTCATGAGTCAATAAAAATATCTTTGTACTCATTTAAAATTGAGTTGTATCTCTCAACCACGTCTAAACGTCAGTTTCTTTTTCAGATGTGGAACAATGGGCTGCGTACATGTGACAACTGACGTACACATAAAACTGAATTATACTTTGGGCTTAATTGTGATTACCATGTGAAACACTGTAGCATTAGTCACACATTCCTCTTTCTGATCTAATTAGACATTCCTCTTTCAAGATAGAAGAAAAAATGAACAATTGTGAAAAATTATCTCACAATTAAGAGAAATAAAATGGCTGTTGTAAAATATAAAGTTACAATGAAGATAAATAACTTCACAATAGGTGGTTTGCAGTCACGTGATTGTGTTGACGCGCGGAATGCAGATGGAGGGCAAGGAGTGAAGAGCACAATGGACGAGATGGAGGACAATCCGTACTGTACTACTTTAGACGCTATTTCAAGAGAAATATATAAACAGAAAATCGAAAAATATGTTGGACGTGATCCTTACGTTATGAGGAGGACCGATTTTCAACTGAATTGAGCGATTTGCCTGCCATCGAGGCTGTAGATATCAGCAACTAACTCGTCTTACAGACATACTTTGATTTTACAAAGTTCGGAAACTGGTACGTTACACAAACAGCCACATAAGTGTATTTAAACACCTGAATAATGTAATTATAAGCCACATAAATAATGTATTAACTCACATTTGACGAAGTGATCACTGCGCGCACACACACACACACACACACACAGGCATTTTCTCATTCGGCTCCTCCCGACCGCAGACGTAGGTTTGCAAGGCATTTTTCCCCGTGTTTTCCACCCTTATGAACAACAACTTTTGTCACACGATAAAAACTCCTCGTGGTTTGATCGATTTGAGCAACCATAAACGACGCAAAACATAGGCATTTTGAGTGTGTTATAGTGCTTTCTAAATATAGAAAATAACTTCCTGCCCTCCATCTGCTTTTCTCCGTCACGTGAAAACAAGCTATTGTGAAAAATTGTTGCACATCTTTTTTAACATTAAGGCCCTGACATACTTCCAGCTAAATCGAAGAATTAATGAGTGTGATGCCATTTCAAACAAAATCTGGTCAAACGAAGTGTTTTGAGTTTGTTTCGAAACTTCAAGCCCACTGTTAAACATGTATTGGCATTGCCATTGGTCTATGACGATTATGCAATATGTGGGTATGCTCTGGGGCTTTGAAATGTTTTTCATTTAATTTCTTCGCTCAGTCTGTCCAGATCAGACAAGAGTAAAAACATGAATACACTGGAGTGCCGAATTGCAAACATATCCACATGGAATTCCTGGAAATTTCTGCCATTTTGTTGTGTGCTTTTTGTTTTATTAAGAAAATGCATGTACCAAATACTAATACCAACAGCATTGACATGGGGATGTTTGCAAACAGTGTAACATTTAGACATTTAGGTAAAGAATGAAGAAATCTGCAGTGAGAATATCACGCCTTAAGACTTCATTCAAAAACATCAGCCAAACTTTTGACTCCCTCCCTCCCTTCTCTCTCTCTCTCTCTCTCTCTCTGTAGTCGGTGGATGAGATGTGGCAGCACTGTGCGGTGAGGTTAACCGATGCCGTTCAGTATGTGGTGGAATTTGCTAAACGTATCCCAGGATTCCGTCAGCTTTGTCAGAATGATCAGATTGCTCTCCTCAAGAGTGGTGAGATATAGCTTTCTTTAAAACATAATAGTTAATTGATTGAGACTGGGAAGGTTCACAGCAGCTCAATTCTCATCTCTCTCTGTTCTGGCTGGTCACATTTCTGGCTTTGTCTCTTCCTCTTCCATTCTCATTCCTCGTTCTATAAATCTGTGCGTTTTGCTCTCTCCTCTCTGCTTTCTTCTGTACGTGCCTTTCTCTCTTTCTTATTAGGATCAATGGAAGTGGTTCTGGTTCGGATGAGTCGGATGTTTAACACAGAAAACAACACAGTATTTTTTGACGGCAAATTTGCAGGAACAGAACTTTTCAAATCTCTCGGTGAGTTAAAACAAAAGAATGTTTTGGTCTAAAGCGATCACCCATGTTTTTATCACAGCATGATCACAACCTGTATTTAATCATATCCCTAAAATAAGTCAATTTAAGGATAAATAAAAAAAAAAAAAGACTACAGAAATATCATTAAGTTTGAATTGAATGTAATGTTTTTGCACATTTGATTGCATTTTAATTGCAATTAAATGGAAAATGTTGTTTATATATAGACAAATTTATATTTACAATTTTTAATGATGGAGTTGCAATTTAGTACATTTAAAATGTAATTGTCATGTAATTGTCAATTACAGCAGAACTAGTGTGTTCCACTGATCATAGAGACCTAAACTGAGGGCTTAGGTTACGTTTACACTACAATAATGTACTTAAAACGAAACGTTTATCCTTTGCGTTTTTCGCGTGCAGATGACAATGTTGTCAAACCGATCCCAGTTCACATGGATCCGCGAAAACGACATTGTATTATGCCAGTAGTTGGCAATGTCACTAGGTGCCAATAGACTGAACACATAATAATCATGTACATAATGTCACCGTTTACACAAATTAGTTAGCATTTTTGTAGTTTACACGCGTCATGGCTGGCTCAGAGTCGCGACAAATGAGAGAGGCAACAACAAAAACCTATACAACATAAATAAAGAATAAGCTACGTAACTTCCACAAGCACAACATATTAAAGATAAGTTCCCACATTCGTACAGGTCTGCAAACATAAATTCCCAAACTAAACTAATACATGAAGCAAATGACTGCTGATAAACAAAGGAGCAAAACCCAAAATAACAGAAGTTTTCAGGCCCCCAAAACACTTTCGTCGTGTAAAAGAACAACCAAAACGCTTTATAAGTTGAAAACACTGTTGTGTAAACTGAACCTTAAATACACAGGAGAAAACAAACTGAACAAGAAGCAGGTGCGTGAGGAAATCAGTAACCATAGCAACAACCTGACATGGCCGCTCCAGTAGTAACGAATATATTTATCTTGAATAAATCTGTCATGGAAACTATGTATTTAAACATTAATTAAACAATTTAATAATCAATTAAAAAGGAATTTATACTTGTATTACGTTGGACCAGCAGTTTGGAAAATGGATGGATGATTCATTTAGCTGCTGGCGCCATCTTCTGGCGAGATTCAGCATGCGACTCTCACAGTGCATTATTATGGGTATTCTCTAGCTGTTGAGTGTTCATTGGCTGTACACTCATTATCACGGTGCGTTATGGGATTGAATGAGAGCACTCAACATCCACTATGGTTTTGGACACACAGTCTGCTCAAATAGGGGCGTATTTAGGGGACACACCCTAGGAAACGAAAAAATGAGGAAAAAAGGAAGCAGGAACAAAACAATTAAACGCTGCATAAAACAGAACATGATCTTCACAGTAATATCAAATAAAGGTGAAATTGTAATTTATGTAATTAGTAATTTAGATTCTTTAGTATGTAAATCACTTGAAATAAGTGTCCTTCATTAAAGCACGACAAAATATAATTAAAAGTAAAGTGTGCCATGAAAGTGTGCTCTAAGTACACTTGTTTGGTCTTTCATATTATATTATATTATATGCACATATGGATTTTTAAAAATGAAGAGTTCAGATGCAAAAGCCTCTAAGTGCCATTTGAAATTTTCTTCTAGGATGATCATTTTTGTCAAGCTTGTATATTTAAGTTCAGTGATTTCACTTAAATGGCAATGATGATTACCTATTAATTGTTATTGAAGTGAAATTGCTGAACTTAAATATACAAGTTTGATAAAAATCATCTTTCAAGAAGAAAATTTCAAATGGCATTTAGAGGCTTTTGCATCTGAACTCTTCAAATATACTTTTAAGATTTTATACACTACAAGTGCACATTCAATACAATTGAGTGCATTTCTCTTACAAAAAGGATATTGTTCAGTTTCTTAATCGATCATCAATCATTTTACACCTTTGCTTTTGTGTCCGTTTGTTCTTCAGTGTGTAGCGATCTAATAGCTGCTGTATTTGACTTTGCTCACAATCTGTGTGCGCTGAGACTGACTGAACAGCAGATGGCGCTGTTCACTGCACTGGTCCTCATCAATGCAGGTGAGCACATTAAAACTGCACATATTCGGACTTTAAAGTAGGATTGGCTTCATTTATTGTTCTTTCTCTACGTTTTTGAGTAGATCGACCATGTCTGGAAGACCGAGAGAGAGTGCAGAAAGTAAGGAGAGATGTGGAGCTTGCCCTTAATCACATCATGCACAGAGACAATCAGGAGAGTCTGCTGGATAAGGTAAAAGAGATGGATTTCATGGCAGAAAGTGAGGAATTGTATTAGCTGGATTGGATTGTAACTGCTAATGTTGTGTTTTTGTATGATTCCAGCTGTATCAAAGAGTGCCGATGTTGAAGTCTCTGTGTACTCTGCATATTGAGAAACTGCGATGGTTTCGGCAGCTTTACCCTCTCACGGTGCATTCCCTCTTCCCTCCGCTATACAAAGAGCTGTTCGGCTCTGACGCGGATACACAGTCCCTGACTAGTCACTAAACGCACACAGACACACAAACAAAGTTACTTATAAAGGTGTATGCAATCAAGATCGAAATATATTTGCCAGCTAAAGAAATTAAATATATTTTTGTAACAGGAGATCATTTTAATTTTAACTGAAGTATGTAGTATTTTGTGCAAATTCTCTTCTGTAGGCCGAAGCAAAATATTACTACGAAGTTTGAGTATATATTTTAATGTTTTTGAAGTTTTTGATGACCTCAATGGTCTTGATCCTAGCTGGTATAAAGGAGCATTAGCTCTGATCATTAGAATGTAATTTTTTTTAGAGAGATTTTGATACTAGCAAATGCCAGATTACAAATGTTGAGCATCATTGTTCTTTGTCAAAATACTTTCCCTGAGCTGTTGGCATCAGACGTTCATTTCGAAGCTATGGATGATTTATAACATTAGAATCCCATTATGTCCTCTCTTTTGATTTCTCGGGCAGTACAGAGACATGCCACTTAAAAAATAGCCTATTACATTATTGCATTAATTTAAAAATGGTCATCTATTATGTGTTAGCTTTTTTTGCACTTCCTGTTAAAGCTTGTTTTAGTGCTTGTAATTCTCATCTTTCATCCATTTCATATGGATTTGAGAAGAACTTGTTGATTTTGTTCTTGAACTCATCATTCCCTTCAAATAGACCATGTGTTATTCAGTCAGCTGAATCATTATTATACCGTACTTGTAGATTTGACAGTATTTATGCTCAAGGGTCTAAAAATGTATAGAGCACTTCTTTGAAATAAATCAAATATAATGCGCTTATTCATTATGCTTGTGTAGAAAATGCATCGATCACATTTCTAATGTTTCAATTGCACAGTTTCTGTTCTTGTATTTTTATGTCAGCTTTAACTTATCACTCACACAGTTAATGAAACCTGCATTGATTTTGTTTAAAGCGTAAATCCTTGCTTGCTTGATTGTGTTGTGCTGCTTTGCGGAGAAGGCCTCAAATAAATCTCTGAAAAAGTGTAAAGGGTGGGAGTGTATTCAGGAAAAATATACACTGGTTTTCCATTCCTGACTTTGAATTTCATGATTGTGGGCAAAGTTCCTCTGAAATCTTCTCATTTACTCATCTGACCGGCACAGATGTCATACAACCCTTTGCTGTAGTTGTTTTTTGCTTTTGTTTATAGAGCCCATGAAAATGTTGTTTGTTAGAATTACTCCAGCCCGACGATACAAATGTTGCAACAATTCTCATAAAAATAAAAGTTCATCTGGTTTTTTTCATCTGGGTTTACATGCTGGATCATCTGAATCACAGCAGACCAGAAAGGCTTTGTCATACACAAAAACACACTGGGGTGAAACTATTTCCACTTACAATGACCTCAGGGGAACTGTGAAAAGTTCTGGGAAAGATATGTTCATTGTTTATTGGCACAAATCGGATTCCGTATTAATGGTTTATCTAAGAAAACCTGAGATTAAAGCAAATAGCAGATTGCAAAGCATATTTTCCTAGCAGAGTGTGTTCAGGATGGGGAAAGGCATCCTTGAAATGATGGCATCAGGCATTAACTTAAAGGAGTAGTTCACTTTTACAAAAAACTTTTGCTGATTATTTACTCACCCCCATGTCATCCAAGATATCACGTCTTGCTTTCTTCAGTCGAAAAGAAATGAAGGTTTTTTTGATGAAAACATTCCAGGATTTTCTCCATATAATGGACTTCAGTGGGAACCAAAAGGTTCAAGGTCCAAATGAGAGTTTAATTGAAGCTTCAAAGGGCTTTAAACGATTCCAGACGATGAATAAGGGTCTTATCTAATGAAACGATCGGCCATTTCAAAAATAAATAAAAAAGTTTAAGTTTTATAAGCTCAAATGCTCGCCTTGTTCTTTTCTGTGGTGTGCGTCCGTGACTCTCCTGTTCAAACTCGTTCATCAAAATGAACGAATCTTTTTCAAGTGATTTCTTTCATTTCATTCGATGAATCAACCAAATGACTCGAAAAAAGATTAGCTCATTTTGATGAACGAGTTTGAACAAGAGAGTCACAGAAAAGAACAAGGCGAGCATTTGAGCTTATAAAACTTAAACTTTTTTATTTATTTTTGAAATGGCCGATCGTTTCATTAGATAAGACCCTTATTCATCGTCTGGTGTCATTTAAAGCCCTTTGAAGCTGCAATGAAACTCTCATTTGGACCTTGAACCGTTTGGTTCCCAATGAAATCCATTATATGGAGAAAAATCCTGGAATGTTTTCATCAAAAACCTTAATTTCTTTTCGACTGAAGAAAGAAAGACATGGACATATCAGATGACATGGGGGTGAGTAAATTATCAGCAAAAGTTTTTTTTAAAAGTGAACTACTTCTTTAATTTTAGACAATTTTTCAACTTCCTTTAAAACATTAGCATCCTTCTGTTTTCCTTGTATTTAGTAAAATCTCCCTAATATGTTCCTCTCAAGTTTTCTTCCTCTTTCTAACAGTGACTCAGCTGGGGGAGTCAAACTCCGGGATGCAGAATATATATATATATATATATAATTCTTGTCTAAAAGCTAAACAGTAACTAGTAATATATAGTGTGTTTATACTTTATTTTTCCTACAATGCCATTAAAGCTTGTCTAGGCACATGTAATCCTACTTGGCTGTTAACGTCAACATGGATTTGACTAGAATGCGTTGCTCCCTGACAGTGTAATGTATCATTGAACTCCCATTATATGTAGACAGATTAGGGTCAGGGTAAAATATTAGTTGTATAATCACCGCCTTATTCAGTCTTGAGTCACGGGTGAATTGCACTATGAATTTAATCAGTTATGGTAGGTTTTAGATTCTCTATAGTTTCTAAAGTTTCTAATATTTGTAACCCTCAACATTTTTTTATTATGTCGTTCAATTGACATTTTAATTTGTAAATTAATTTTCCAGTACATTAATAACTATTTACCAAAAGTAATGTGCATTTCCCTTCAGAGACTAAAAGTTTCAATCTTTTATTTCTGTTTTCAACTGACTCATCTTGCTGACACAAGAAACTGATACAGTTTTGCTTCATAGAGCCCTATGTTTATTTACATTTGTGTCATATCTATCTGTTTGTTCGTTCGTCTATCTATCTATCTGTCCGTCTATCTATCTGTCTCTGTCCGTCCGTTCGTCTGTCTATCTGTCTGTCTGTATGTCCATCTGTCTATCTGTCCGTCCATCTGCCTGTACATCTATCTATCTATCTATCTATCTATCTATCTATCTATCTATCTATCTATCTATCTATCTGTCCATCTATCTATCTGTCTCTGTCCGTCCGTTCGTCTGTCTATCTGTCTGTCTGTATGTCCATCCGTCTATCTATCCGTCCGTCCGTCCATCTGCCTGTACATCTATCTATCTATCTGTCTGTCTGTATGTCCATCCGTCTATCTATCCGTCCGTCCGTCCATCTGCCTGTACATCTATCTATCTATCTGTCTGTCTGTCTATCTGTCTCTATCTATCTATCTGTCTGTCTGTGTCTGTCTATCTATCTATCTGTCTGTATGTGTGTCTGTCTCTCTCTCTATCTATCTATCTGTCTCTGTCTATCTGTCTCTGTCTGTTTGTCTCTATCTGTCTGTCTCTGTCTATCTATCTATCTATCTATCTATCTATCTATCTATCTATCTGTCTCTGTCTGTCTATCTGTCTCTGTCTGTTTGTCTCTATCTGTCTGTCTCTGTCTATCTATCTATCTATCTATCTATCTATCTATCTATCTATCTATCTATCTGTCTGTCTGTCTATCTGTCTCTGTCTGTCTGTCTATCTATCTATCTATCTACAGTATCTATCTATCTACAGTATCTATCTATCTATCTATCTATCTATCTATCTATCTATCTATCTATCTATCTATCTATCTATCTACCTACCTACAGTATCTATCTACAGTATCTATCTATCTGTCTGTCTCTACCTGTCTGTCTGTCTATCTATCTATCTATCTATCTATCTATCTGTCTCTGTCTGTCTATCTGTCTCTGTCTGTTTGTCTCTATCTGTCTGTCTCTGTCTATCTATCTATCTATCTATCTATCTATCTATCTATCTATCTATCTATCTGTCTGTCTGTCTATCTGTCTCTGTCTGTCTGTCTATCTATCTATCTATCTACAGTATCTATCTATCTACAGTATCTATCTATCTACAGTATCTATCTATCTACAGTATCTATCTATCTATCTATCTATCTATCTATCTATCTATCTATCTATCTATCTATCTATCTATCTATCTATCTATCTATCTATCTATCTACCTACCTACCTACAGTATCTATCTACAGTATCTATCTATCTGTCTGTCTCTACCTGTCTGTCTGTCTATCTATCTATCTATCTATCTATCCATCTATCTATCTATCTATCTATCTATCTATCTATCTATCTATCTATCTATCTGTCTGTCTGTCTGTCGGTCCATCTATCTGTATCTATCTATCTGTCTCTGTCTGTCTGTGTCTGTCTCTATCTATCTGTCTGTTCTTCAGATTATTCAAATATTATTCATATTAATTTATTTCACTTCTAGAAATATCTGCCTAACGTCTTCTTTAAAACGAGAACAATCTTACGTCTATATTCCAAAGCTTGAATTCTTGAATTACAACCATTGCAGTTTTTCTCGATTGGTTTGGCTCATTTCTTGAAACAGAAATAACATATTCAATACTCTAAGATCATATGGCAAAACAGTCGGTTCAGCACAACACTATAGCTCACTTGCAAAAGCTCATACCTTTCCCAAAACAATTCACTCATGTTGCAAAACTAAATTTATTTCTCATTTAAATAGTCAGTGCCCCCAAAATGCTTAGTCCCTTTGGCATTGTGTAAGCACTGCAAGCCAACATGTTTAGATGTTTTGTCACTATGGCAGAGGACCATTGAAATATCCACCAATGTCCACCTTTCAGTCTTAGCCCAGTCCTTCATTCACAATAGTTACTGTACTGTTTTTTGTCTAGCTAACAGAATACAATTGTAAAACTGAATATTTTTGGGTTTTTTTTTTTTGGGTGGATTTTAGGGTAAGAGTACATCACACATTGCACTCATACCGCCAAGGAATTGTAACCATTATCATTCACACACCTAATGTAACTTCCATACATCAGAGGTAAAAGAAAATACAGAATGTAACAACATGGACACACCTCCAATTACACAGGAATGTTATGTTCTCCACAAGTTCAATATTCTGCAGAAAGGGGAGGGGAAAATCATCAATGACTAGACTTACTGAAATGTTACAGTAAAACCCACAGTATTACAGTAGATAGATTTACATGGGAGGCACTAATTGCAGCTCTTTGACTTTGATTTGTCATCTGATATGAGTTAGATCCTTCATTAGTCAAGTTCTGTATTGCTGTAATAAATGTATCAAATGTTCCAAGGGATTCATATATGGTATTCATGGTATTATGTTCTTGACTAATTTTGACAATTGAACAGACTATTGTGCATGTGTATTTCATACAATGAAATGATGCTGACACGTTTTGGAGTGAACAACCATTAGACTGAGAATGAAGAATCAGTTAACAAGATCTATTCACTTGGAAATTGTGCTAAATGTAGGCTACCTGTACTTTGCAAAGAGGTACTGAGACATTGAGACATGCATGTACTTAGACATTTGCAATTTGATGAACTGAATGAGAAATTCAAATCTGTTGTGAACAATTGCCAAGCAGTTTGGAGGTTTGTCCATGTTGTTTTGACAATGTAATTTCTGTTTCAAGAAATGAGCCAAACCAATGGAGAAAAACTGTAAAGTTCGAAATGTGCATTTTCATATCTATTCAAAAAAAATCTAGTCTGTCTGTCTGTTGATCTAATAAAAATTGTTACCACATGTAAAATGCATCGAATATTGAGCAGACCAAAACTGGATTTATTCCCAGGCCCTCAGTGTTGCATATAATTCTCACGACTGTGTTTATATTGATACGATGTGTCCAAGGGAAACAAAGCAGTGGCTGACTCACAGAAATACTCAACAACATAAGAAATACCAGCACAGACTGGCAATCACTGCTGTGACTAGGTTGTTACCATCAGCAATGTTCTGTTAGGTAATGTAATACTGAATCTGGGCCAGCTCTGAGGTTTATGAGAATCCAATGTTTCTTTTGCACATTTCCACATCTGAGAAATCCCTGTCAGCCAAAACATAATAATGTGACTTTATTATTATGATTATTATTTCTTATTCAGACCTTGTTATAGAGTAGCCTAAACTGTAAAGACTGGTACTTAAAACACAACTACTCAAGAAAATGTTAAATAACATATAATTACTTGAATAAGAGTAACAAAGTATTCCTTTAATATAATACTAGCTTGTTGACCAAGTTGATATGATGCCAATAGACTGACTCAATTATTATGTATTCATTTTATAATCATTAACCCTGTAAACCCTGACATACAGTATGGAATTATTGAATCTATTTTTTTTTTTCAATGGAACAGTTTAAAGAACCTTACACAAAATCTTACTAAAAAGATTACATATGTGTTTTTGTTGAGTATCATTTAATAGATATCATATTTGATACATCCTTATGGCTCATAATATAATATAGGAGCTCATATTAAAGGAGAAATAACACCTACATTTTATTCATAGGCCCAACCTGGGCAAAAATATGCAATTTGGTGCAGTTTCTGATATTTATATGGCCAAAAAGAAAGATGAAATTCTGATAGCTTTCGTTGTAAATCAAAGAGATTATAGGTAGCAGACCTTTTAAAATACGTTTTTTAATATCGGTTGTAACTATAACTCCCAATAATATGCTATGTAGTAAGATAATATTTAAATGCTTAGTTTGATGAAATCTAGTTTGTAATGGAAAACAGCGCAATGCAATTCATGGATGATTAAGAAATGTACAAATAATAATAATCAATAAACATTCCTCAAAACTTGACGTATCATATTTGATACAATGTAACATGATTTTTCAACAAAAAAAATAAATAAATAAATAAGAATGGATAATCAATCTTCAACGCAGTACATGTTTATACATATTACTAACAATACAAAATATTCTCACATTTACTTAAAAATCACTAAAGATGTCACAGCAAAAAGGCGTGTGTACCAAGACCTGAAAATGAAAGTTTTAGAGTTATACTAAAATAAATGCACCACTCACTGTTCGCCCCTCCCTTTCGAAGAGGCTACGGTGGCTAAAACGGGACAAACATATCGTCGTCTGAGACAGCAGAGAGTAGCCAGAGTAAGCCAAGAATGTGTACCATTATCACTGTTTCTGAACCACAGTCCATTATAAACCACATCATGGATAAAGTTTACAAAGACATAGTCTTTGTAAACTGGTGAGGATCAAGTGTCTTAATATAATATAATAATAGTAATCAGCTGATTGACTCGTAACCAAACGTAACCAGAACATTTCTCCCCACATAGCAAACCAACGCATTATAATCCTAGGGCGTCATATAGTGACGCTTTTGACAATGTGTATACATCCAACACACATGGCACCCTTTAGCATCAATATAACACGCTTCGGTTATGGGTAGGTTTAGGTCTGTGGTAGGGTTAGGATTAGACCACTAGGAGGCGCCTTCTGGCCCATATCTGCGTCTCATATTGACCCTGAAGGGTGCCATGCGCATTAGATGTATACGCATTGTCAAAAGTGTCAGTATATGCCGCCTTGGGATGAGAACGGGCTGAGCAAAACCATAATACAGCTAGGGAGAAGAACCACATCAAAATATGCAACTATATATATTTTCTAACATGGTAGTAAAAGTTTAGCTGGCTAATATGAGCTGTTACTGTGGCTGAACTGTTTAAAGCGTAAAGCATTATTTATACTTGACCAACACATTCTCATCTCAAGACGTCATATAACTGACGCTTTTGACCATACGTCAACATTTGACATTTTAGGGTACCCTTTAACGTCAGTTAGGTGACGATCCTAGGGCGTCATCCAACTGACGCTTTACCTTTAGCGTAAGTTAGATGACGTGGGTAGGTTTAGGTCTGGGGTAGGGTTAGGATTAGATAGCGTCATCTACTGACGTTAAAAGGTACCCTAAAACGTCGGATGTTGCCGTATGGTCAAAATGGGATGAGAACGGGCTAACTCGAACTCGATACATGAGCCCGAAGGTGCGTGCGGCAAAAATGTGATTGTATCAATGCACGCGCGCCTCCGCATCCCCTAGACACCATTTACTACACACAAATTAATAAATAATAATGAATAAAAATATTGTGTT
Organism: Pimephales promelas; assembly: GCF_016745375.1. Next base: position 1,791,403 of record NW_024121455.1, read on the forward strand.
TTTTTCTATGGTTTTGAAAACTCTTCGCGATCGACTTAAAATGCTTCCAAGATCAACTTGTCGACCGCGATCGACGGGTTGGTGACTCCTGTAACGTTGCTGTTTTACAGTGAATAGTACTGAATGTAACCAGCACATTTATCCCCACATAAGCCATAACACAGCGAGGGAGAAGAACTAAGTAACATGAAACAATCCAACTACATAATTAGCCTTTCGCCGAGCCCCGCCCCCCCTTAGTTACTGTTGCTATACCTCCGTCAAACAAATGGTATAACACGAGCAGCGCAACAGATTGCCATGACGGCAAAGGGTATTCCCGTGCGTGTCAGTGACCTTTTTTGGAGCAATACCTCCGCGATATCATCCAGATCGAGGCAAAACGGGTTACAGTATGCGGTGGAGGGATTTATTCAAAATATAAAAATAAGAAATGAAGGAGACACGTCTACTATTGAGGCTAATGCTTACCGGTCTCAAGCAAAATCAGAAAAATGACCATGCTACCTCAAATGCAACCAGCACAGCCTTGAAGATTTTATAAACTGGTTCAGTGGCTAATTGTTTGGAGTTAGAAATATATTACTTGCGCTGCATATTTAGTAAGTTTGCCGCCGATACAGGAGTACACATTCGCTTTTAACAAGGTTGTTCATTACCACACAGCAACCGCTTGCGCATCATGCTCAATGCGATTTTCGCGTTTAAAAAGTAACTAACGTTATGCATAAGAGACGGAAATAAGCAGAGAACCATACATTATTCAAGGTTATTTCTATTCGTTACGATATTGATTGATATGTGAACTGATGTTGTCAAGTAAGTTTCATGCTTTCCCCGTTGCGCGCGTGCACTCCTCTAAACTGTAGTCTACGGTGCTGCACTGCTAACTGATTGCTGCTAATTGTCCCCGAGAATATCATGGTATGTTAACAACAACCCTTTAGAAAATGTAATTCCTGTGTGAATACTCTTGATCGACACATTTAACTGGGATTGGGGCCGTCCACACTGTTTAATACATTTCAGGCACCGCTCACGTTGTGTTTTTGGCTTTGGAAAGGGAAAAAAAAAAACACAACTTCTCCAGACAATCTCTCGGGGTATCTTCCGCACCGCTTCACCATCTTGCTTGGAGCCGTTTGACGGAGCAGCTCACATAGTAACGGTTGCTATGATGTGTGATTGGACAATGGCCGTTTTGGGGCTGGCGAAAGGTCAAATTACACCACTGACAAGGGACAAGTCACTACTCACGGTGTTTATGGCTAGCTTCTAGCTTTCTGCGGCTTCTCTTTTAAGGTATGAACGAAACATGCTTATATGTAGATATAAATGTCTTATTCTAAGGTAATAAAAACATAACGGTTCATTGAGTAAGGTGTTTATACTACATCACTGAACATAAGGATCTTGTATTGCATTTCTGTCAATAGATCCTCAGAAATATTACACATCACACCTTTAAGAGATATTGATTTTAGTGTTTTGTTTATTGGCTGTTGGCAAATCTCTTCAAATAGGGAATATTAAAACAGAATATCTGAGATTAAACCAGTTATAACATATCTATGCATATACTGTATAATAAAAAGTTATTTCACAATGTTCAGAAGTTCGGTTCAAATAAGAATGACGAACTTGTTAGACAGGATTTCAAGACTTAACCCATCACATCATCACACCACCTAGAATGCATTCAAGATATGACAACCCAACCCTGGTACGGGAAAAGGCTTGTGTCTGTGAACTAGATTATACTCAACAAATTAATTTTTCACCTGTTGATTGTGATGCAGTAAGTGTGAGGTGGCTGATGACCAATAGGGAGAGCAGGGCTAGATGTACACCGGGTATTGTCTACATGTATGTTGGCTTGGGGGTATAGAGGGGTGAGCCTAACTTTCAGATGCCAACTTTTATTTTTGCTTTTAAACGTAACTGTCATGGCCACGGCATGCAACACAAAGGATTGTGGGATATCATTGGCAGCAAAGGATACGCTGCTTTAAAAATAAATCATGAAGTTATCCTACGCTATCTCACGACCAATTCGTACGAGTGATTAAAAAGTGGCTAATTCGTACGACCTCATTCGTACAAATTCGTACGATTTGTCTAAACCCACTTGATGGGTAGGTTTAGGGGCAGGGTCAGGGGTAGGTCATTCGTACGAATTCATACGAATTGGCCAATTCGTAAAATATGTACAATTTAGCAAAAATCATACTAATTCGTACAAATGAGGTCGTACGAATTGTTACGAATTAGTCACCTCGTAAAATTTGTACAAATTCCCGTGAGATCGGGTTGAGTTATCTCACTAGATGTGACACGAACATTGGAAAGTTACTTTAAAATGTGTGTTACAATATTGTTTACTCCTTGAAAAATAAACTAATTGCAAGTTACATTTATGGAAATTAATGCTATGTTACTTTTGTGTTACTTTTTCTTACTGCCTAAAGTTATATTTCTGCCCAATGTAAAGGCCCTTGCACCAAAAGTGAAATGCACCTTATTTTAAATAATATAAAAGTAATGTGGTACTTTAATTACTTGGAACAAGTATGTAACTCACATTATTCCCAAATACTGGATGTGCCTTGTCTTCTTACCTATACATTTTTCATCTTTCGGGCACAATTGGAATGGCGGTGCAAGGAGAGGGTCAGTTACAGTGGCCATGAAAAAGCAGACTCCAGAACCTATTGTAGAGAGAGGAGATCAGACAAGCTGTGACAGATGTGAATTGTGAAAAAGGTCCAAGTTGAGCGCTAATGTTTACTTTGCTTTATTGGAAGAATCCATTTTTGTTAATAAAAACACTGTTAATTCTTAACTCCTTCTTTACTGCCTGAACACTCAAGGGCTTCCTCTAACTAAAATTATGATTCCAATTAAACAGATGTGTTTTCTCTAGATTTGAATTCTGTTTAACCACTACATAGCCTATATATTTTTTTTTAAATAATTTTGGACATTTCTGTTATCCAAACAATAGAATTCCATAGGGCTATAGCCTAGGCCTACTTTTTTTTAAAGTAAATAAAATAAAATTAATAGGCTACACAATAAAATCAAATAGCCTAAAATGAAGGTATTTTAATGTGTTTCAGTTTCATTTTAGCTGATTATGGATTATCGGTCTTTTTAAAAAATAAAACGAAGAAACTTTGAACTATAGCCTAGCCTACTCAATTTCTGGAAAATCAACTCGTGTTTTAATGTGTTAGCAGTTTCAGATTTTGGGAAAGGAAATTACATGGACATGAGTGTGTTAACTTATGACGTTTAACACCCTTTCGTCCTCGTGTGATTTGTTGGTTGATATAGACGGGCACGTAAGCTACCACTGACGAACTTATGTGAAGGCAGGCAGCTGAGCTGAAGTGTGTCATGAGACTGTGTTGGATGGTCCGCCTCCTGACCTCGACTCGTCTTGGCTCCTGTAAGGAAGTTTGCCTTTAAAAGCGCAGGAGTGGAACGGGACAAGGAGTCAGCGCAGCGGGATTCACGACATCACCAACATGAGCTCTTCACGCGCCGTGGGACTTTATTGGACGCTTTTACTCGCTATTCTCTGCGAAGCATCGGAAGGTAAATGCAACTTTTTAGCCCATGGCTAATTTAACTAGTGTTTTTATGTTGTTTGCACTTAATATAAAGCTCAGCTAAATTTCACTCTTGAATATTAGCTAGCCGATATAACGTTAATATGACCAGAATTTACAGTAAGAGAAGGAATTGTGTTGGGCGTTCACGATAGTAAACATTTAGTTGTTTATATCATGTTTTGTAAGGCAATGCTTGTTTTTGACCATGTTTGTTCCATGGATACCAGAGTTATAACATGTAGCCTATGCGTGCAGATGCTGGTTCTTGTGCAAGTTTTTATTTATTTATTTATTTTCTATGTCTAATACCAATGTGTCCTACTTTTCTAGACCCTGCCCTGGCGGTCCAAAGGGAAGTTACTGATATTGTGGTTGATGAAGGTCTGTTTAGATTATAATTTTGGTTTTAGACCACCAAAGCTGCCACCCTTTGTACTTTACAGGCTGTATAGCCTATAGATGGTTTTTAAAGGGTGCCGTCTATCATTGCTTTTGTACCAAATACACACACACTACTGGTCAAAAGTTTAAGATCAGTAAGATTTTTTTTGTTTGTTTGTTTGTTTTTAAAAGTCTCTTCTGCTCACCAAGGCTGCAATTATTTGATAAAAAAATACAAAAAACAAAATAAACAAAAAAAAAAAAACCCCAGTAATATTGTGAAATATTATTACAATTTAAAACAGCGGTTTTCTATATATAGTGAAGTGTAATTTATTCCTGTGATCAAAGCTGAATTTACAGCATCATTACTCCAGTCTTCAGTGTCACATGATCCTACAGAAATTATTATAATATGATGCTCAAGAAACATTTATGATTATTATCCATGTTGAAAACAATTTTTTACATTTTTATTTCAGGACTCTTTGATGAATAGAAAGTTCAAAAGAACAGAATTGATCTGAAATGGAAAGCTTTTGTAACATTAATCACTACCATTCAAAAGTTTGGGGTCAGTAAGAATTTATTTTTTTATTTTTGGGGGAAAGAAATTAGAAAATACTTTTATTCATCAGGGATGAGTTAAATTGATCAAACGTTTCAGTAAAGACATGTATAATGTTTATAAAGATTATATTTTAAATAAATGCTGTTCTTTTTACCTTTCTATTCATCATAGACTTTGGGGGGAAAAATGGTACACGACTGTTTTCAACATTGAAAATAATAATATATGTTTTTTGAGCATAAAATCAGCATATTAGAATGATTTCTGAAGGATCACATGACACTGAAAACCGATGTGTAATCAGCAACAGTAATGATGTTGAAAATTCAGCTTTCAGATTTCATTTTAAAATATATTAAAATAGAAAACAGTCATTTTAAATTGTCATAATATTTCACAATATTACTGTTTGTCATTTTTTTGTTTGTCATCAAATAAAGCAGCCTTGGTGAGCAGAAGAGACTTCATTTAAAAACATAAAAAATCTTACTGATCTAAATCTTTTGACCGGTATATATGCTACAGATAGATAGATAATAACACTAGAGTGTGTTGTTGTAAATATAAGCATGTTCGTGAATTGGGCAATGATTGTATATTATTGATTTATACAATAGTAATATCACAGTTAATAATGAGCAAGTTATTGAAGTAATTAACTTGTGGTAATTAATATTTAGTAACTTACCAATCGGACAAAAATCGCTCAACTGGTTTGTACATTCATTTCCAAAAAAGTGTCAAACTATTTTGCGCCACTTGCACAATGCACAGATTGAAAGCTGGTCTGTTAAGGTACGCTGCGGTCACATCGTTGTTCTGCAAATATTCGTGGGCGAAAACCAATCAGTTCATAGGAATCCACACAATTGGGAATTTCGTAAGGGCGAACGATTTCCCCCTGCAGATTGCACAGCACGTTGGTCACGTGGGTCCGCCGCGTTGACCAACAGAAATTTGTCTAAATCTACTGTTTCAAATCTACTGAGAATTGTCTATTATTAGTCATGTACTATCCATGTATAAACAGTGACGTGTTTACACAAATCATTAGGTGTTCGACTTGAAGCGACGCTGCGTAGTTTGACTTGACACCTTTAATACGCATAGATCGATGCACTAGAGATTTTGCCATCTCCTATTTGTTTTAGTCTGTGTTCCAAGCAGAGAAATGTCCTAGCGCTTGTCCAATCAAATTTGAAGACCGGAAATAACCGGAAAAAACATAATTATATCACCAACTGCATATTGTTAAATCAAAATGCACAACTGTCAGATTTCTCATAGATATTCCCCAGTATTTTTTATTCACTAATAATTAGCCATGGTTGTGTCAGGAGCTGATCATTATTTCTTTCCCTGTTTATTAGCAGATTTACTTCAGAAAGAGTTGTCACTTTCCCCTGAGGGTAAGTCCATGATCAGTGATTAACTTGACATGTTGTCGATCGATTGGTTTGTTTTTCTCATGGTTAGGTTTAATTTCAAATACTGAGTCGTTAAACTATTTCTTATTTGAGAACTGGAAACTTTGATGATGCAGAGACCAATCATCCCTAACCTTTCCAAAGTGATGGGTGAGTGATCTCCATTTTCTTGAATGGAAAGTCAATTAATTTGTACTTTATGGTGTTTTCCACATCCTTTCATGTGTTTCTTTGTACGTATTTAGCTGCAGACTCTTTAGACATGACCCAGAGAGAAGCCACAAACTTTCACCCTGAGAATGTCCCAAAAGGTACAGTTGCATGCAAACTTATTATGTGTTTCGGTTTTCCAATGTCTTAAAGGAGAACTCCGGCGCAAAATGAACCTTTGGTCTAATAAAACATCCGTACTTAGTCAATCGTTCTCTAAAATTTGTTTTCATGATAATCGAATGTAAAAAGTTTTATCTCTAAAACTGTTTAGCATATAATGCGAGTAATGGGGGCATATATAATAAGTAAAAAGAAATCGCTAGTTAATACCACTAACAAGGCTCAAAACAGCCCACACTAACACAGTAACATAATGAGGGTCCCTGCATGCAGAACAGGAGCCATCTTGGAAAACAGTCACGACTAGTCAAACCACGAATGTCGTGCTGAGTGATCTGAACTGTATGAAGTTCAGCGAACTGTATGAACGGCGTTCGGCTATCGACTTATCGAGACTTTTTTCTAAGATGGCTCCTGTCTGTATACACTAAGTGAACTGTCTTTATAAAATATCTTCTTATTAAACGGTCTGTACACTTACAAAGTTCTCAATGCTTCGTTTTGCATAACCCTCATTATGTTACTGTGTTAGTGTGGGGCTGTTTTGAGCCTTTGTTAGTTGTATAAACTACAGATTTATTTCTACTTATTATATGCCCCCATTACTCGCATTATATGCTAAACAGTTTTTAGAAATAAAACTCTTTACATTCGATTATCATGAAAACAAAACTCAGAGAACGATTGACTAGGTACCGATGTTTTATTAGACCAAAGGTTCATTTTGCGCCAGAGTTCTCCTTTAAGTTGAGCATGTTTATATAAAGTGCTGTTCAACAGTAATTCATTTTAAAGAAGCTCTAAACTGGATCAATAATGTATAGTTCTTGTTGCTCTTCAGGTCACCAAGTGTTTCGCCCTCGCTCCATGGGTCCCGTGAACGGATCAGAGGTTGATTTCCCCCCATCCTTTCCAAATGCAGGCAACCTGAACAAAATCTGTCTATTTAGTAACGCTCCGGTCAAGTACCCAAAGGACATGCTTCCTTCAACTGGCTTTAGCTATGCGGTTCGACAGGCTGAAGCTATCAATCAACTCCAGTCCTGGTACAGCGTCTGCTGTCGCATTAATGGAACAGAAGCAGAGAAAATCTGTTGTGCTGTACAAGCGGTGAGATTCTCAACATTATTATTATTATACCTTCTAAAGTTTGCTGTAGGTGTCAGTAAAGGCACTGAGACAATTAGGGTGCTTTCACACTGGTAGTTTAGTTCGAATTGGGGGACATGGTTCGCATGAAAAATTGATGAAAATTTAAAAAGAACTCGCTGCTTCACTACCATAGTACAATGCATCGTTGGAGAAATCAACTAGCTAGTCGCGACTGTTTCCCGAAACCCACTGTCGCAAAGTATCCTTCAACCACGTTGGTTTCGCACGTGGTGGAATAATAACGGCTTTCAATGAAACTTTTTAAGATCAAATTAACGCTAGATTTGTTTTATATAAATTACAGACATGTCACCTGAGGACTATTTCTAATTGTTCTCAGTTGTTCTGCTTTACTCAATTTTTGGCTCGTTCTTACATAGTAGAACACGTTCGCACATGCGCACTTTAAATCTTTTGACAAACTAAAAGACGTAAATTACATTTGTATGTTTTATAAATAAAAGGCACCGGTTGTACTGAATGTCAGCTTACTTATTTTGCTCAAGATAAGGATTTATTACCTCCAAATGTCATGCAATATAGAAACGATGCTTCTAACCACAGGTCGAGAGTTGTTGTTCAAACCACACAACTTTGCGATGCTGTTTGCGAATGTTCGTTGGAACGATGGTTTCGAGAAACACCGACTCGTTGAACTATGCTGATAATGACGGAACTTGCGACCATAGTTGGCTAACGATGCTTTCGGGAAACGCACGACTGATCAGCAAACATAAACAGAAGCTCATTGATTCTCGCAGAAGCTCAAATCATCATTGGTCAAGCGAACACGCTTCTGTTTACCACAACTGATGTGTGTGTTGATGAATGTTTATAGGATAATAAAAGTCTGAAGTCATCATAGAAAGTGATCTTTAGATCTAAAGTCTCTTTAGAAAGTTTGGACTAAACCGTTCAATTCATATATGGATTAGTTTTACAATCTCTTTATAAACGTTTTGAAGCGTCGAAGTGGTAGTTGTGTAGCTGTCAGTGGACACGGACAGAAAGCTCTCAGATTTCATTAATAAGATCTTCATTTGTTCTGAAGATGAACGAATGTCATCTCTGTTTTGGTATAAACAAACTCTTTCTTACATTTTCCCTCAAAGTTTTAGTCATTGTCATTGGTCCAGCACCAAATGATGTTGCAAAATCGCCCCTTCTTGAACCAACAAAACAAACAGCAATGTTTTAGTGTTTCTTTACACTCACATCTGTTTTTAACAGCTTTCAGATTCCTCACATTACTAAAGTAGAGGCTCCAGATCGAGGGAGACGATCATTTAAAGGTATAGTTCACCCCAAAATGAAAACGTTGTCATAATTTGCTCACCCTCGTGTTGTTCCAAACCTGTACGAGTTTCTTTCTGATCTGTTGAACACACATTCAGATATTTTAAAGAATCTTGATGTTAGCCTTTGACTTCTGTAGTATTTTTTTCCCTACTATGAAAGTCAATGGCTACCGTTGACTGATTCTTTAAAAATATCTTAATTTGTGTTCATACAGGTTTGGAACAACATGAGGGTAAGTAAGTGATGATAACATTTTCATTTTTGGATGAACAATCCCTGTAAAGACTTAATTTCTTCATAATCGACATTGTCTGCAATTTTACGTGACTCGGTTTCTTCTCTCATCTACACTGTAAAAAATATTGTTGGTTTAAAGGTGCCATCTGGGGAAAAAAATCAATTCATACACCATATTCCATACCAGATGGAGGCAGTATACCTCCAGAAAAATACCTCCGCGGCCGCCTGCACTCATGTCTTCAAACAACACGGGCGAGCGGGTCTCCCTCACGCATATTAATCAGTAAAACTAATAGTAAAAGGTTGGAGGACCGCAGTTTCACATGGATCATTTGGAGATTTTCAGAGATTAGAGACTAAATGAACAACATCTGAATACTAAATTATAAAGGCCGTCTCATTGACAAGCCGGTGCATTTCGACGATATGGGAAATTAAAGCCCAGGCATTTTTAGTTTATGGTATTCGTTTTGTTCATGTTACATTTTTATCATTAGTTTGAATTAATTTAACAGACAGCATTCCCTGATGTGGACCAAGCTAGCGCCTTTCAGAGCTGCCCACTCTCACAAATTCACCGTGAGACACACAACTTTTCACACACTCACGCCACATCCATTTTGTCATGCACAGAAAAGGACACAGAGACCGATCTCAGCTCTCAGATTCTGTTAATTTATTACGCAATTCAAACAATAAATGCAGTTTTGGCGCTTGTAAATGTTAGACGACAGATCCCTAACGCACGTGAACCGATCATCTCTACTAGCTAATGGTAAACGAACACGAACACACTGTTGAAAGATATGTTACAACTTACCAAAATGTATTCCTCATGCATAATATCGACCAATCATTTATTTAACTCATCCCTGAACTGAAATTTAGTAGCGGGCTGTATTTCCACACGACATCACGACATGACATGCAGGTTCAAGTACACACAAGCCGGCGCGACTTACTCGTGTTACTGCAGTTTGGCTGGTGGTAACGTTGCCCGCCCGCATACCGCCTCCCATGGCCGAAACTGGTATTACGACACCTGCCGGGCCGGGGCTAATAATTTAGCATGCTAATTTAGGTTATATCTCGGCAGCACTATAACTTGCCAGTTTTTTAATAACATCATTGCACTTATTTCTTCTCATTCTTTTGATGTGTGTAGCTCATTTTTTGGATATTTGTACCTCAATTATTCCATATGGCACCTTTAACTTAATAAGTAAGTAACCTCTTTGCCTTAAATTTTTAAGTTGATTGAACTGGAAAAAGTGAGTTAATACAAAAAAGGAGATTGATTTAATCATCAGAAACTCAAAATAATAAGTTATCTCAACTAAATAAATTATTTAAGTTGATTTGACAAAAGAAAAAATGTGTTTTTTTGCAGTGTACTAAAAGTGTTTATACACTGTAAAAAATATTGTTGGTTTAACAACCTGGTTGCCTTAAAATTTTAAGTTGATTGAACTGGAAAAAATGAGTTAATACAAAGAAGGAGATTGATTTAATCATCAGAAACTCAAAATAATAAGTTATCTGAACTACATAAATTAAACTGATTTGACAAAAGAAAAAATGTTGTGATTACAAATCAAGAAAATATATATATATATATATATTTTTACAGTGTGTGCACCATCAGGGAAATATCTGCTCTCATGTATGATTTAGCCGATCTTTAGCTAAAGTCTCTCCTTGTTTTCCTCTTACTATTTAGTCTTTGGGTAGAAAGTATCCAAAACATCTGGCTGGCAGCCTTGAAGCGGGCCAATGCCAAAGACAAGCTTTGAGTTTGATTCTCTCATGGCTGTTGCAATCACTCTCTTTTTCTATGCGTTGTTGTAAATGTAACTAACTGTATTTATACTAAAGCTGTTTCTTTATTTCTGACTACAGTGGAAGAGAAGTATGTGTACCTACTGTACTAAGGAATTCTCCATTAAGACCAGTCACTACTTCTGCTGCAAGAAGAGAGGGAAGGCCAGATGGAAATGTTTTGAGAACGAGGCGTCAGATTCTTCATATGACGTCCCGCCCAGGGTCTCAAATGTCAGTCCTCCTCGAAAGATCAGAGGCTTCAAATATAACTCCAGCGCTTGCAAAGGGGTAAAATGAATGGGAGAATGCTTTTGGTTCAAGGCATAGAACATGGTTTTAAAGGGCATTTAACAAATCAATAAAACATCTTTGGTAATTGTTCACCTGATTGTAATGTGACCCGAGTGAATCAAGTTTAGACAAACTGAGTACAACAGTGATTTTTATTAATTACTTTTTCTGTATTTCTTTTATTTTATTTTGAGGTTTTAGTGTCAGTATTATGTTTAGAAAACATTTCTGGCATTTGTTTTCTGGCATTTTTTGGTAAGCCATGATGTTTTTAAAAATGACATTTTAAGTTAAAGTAAATTTTAAGTGGAATGTTGGTGTTGTTTGTTCCACTTTAAGACTGGTCAATGTAATAGCCTAAGTTTGATTGATGTTTATGTTGTACTTGGAACCCTTGACATCTGGGAAAAGGCCTTTAGAGGCCATATATGGTGATGTCCATGCATATTCTTGCATATCGACTGGGAAAGTATGGTTACAGATTATGTAACACTGATAATGTATTACACAAACTCCTAGTGAAGAGTATGAAAGATGCCTGAAGAAAGCGGAGGTGTTCCTCATCTTCTCTTTTCTCCCTTCACTATCACCCTATGTAAACGAACTATATTTTAATAAATAACTCAGTATTACACCTCTGACTCCTAACTAGTCATTCTTCAAATCCTGATAAGACAACATTGGTTACACCACATAATATATGGTCACATCAAATGATGAAAATACACAGTACAAAATTATTTCTACAACACTGAGAATTAGCACTTTTTTCTATTAGTGTAGAAATAGTGTTAGTTCTCTTCTGCTCTATCTATAAAGGCAAAATGTAAGGTGGCACATTACATATATATTTAAAAATACGGTAGCAACATTTTAGGTTTTACAGACTTTTAACCGTATGTAATTTTACAGCAATATGCCGTTTTTTATTATCTGATATAATGTTAATTTACTGATCTTTTGATGTATTAATATTTGTTTCGTTCCATTGTAATACACTGACAGCCAACAATCACAGCAGTGATGAGACTCAAATGATCAATAAAATCATAAGCCAAACAGGAAAATATAAATATATACAGTAGGAGCTGCACAGTGTCATTCACACAAACATTAAAGGGATAGTTCACTTTGAAATTAATTTTTGATATGCTTTAGCTTATCTCAAGGGCATCCAAGATGTAGGTGTCTTTGTTTCCACAGTATTTTCAATTTTGATATTTTTAGGTCAAAAAGGTTCTTGTCAATCAGTCATATAATGGAGGTCTATGGTCACCACCTCAAAGAGCATGCACAGAGAAGTCCAAATTAAACATGATTTAATGACTTGTAAATGTAAGTACACATTGATGGCCTAAGACATGAAACAAGCGGTTTGTCAGTATTTATGTTGTTTAATTTGGACTTCTCTGTGCATGCTCTTTGAGGTGGTGACCATAGACCTGCATTATATCACTGACAGACACGAACGGTTTGACCTATGTTGTGTACCTAGATTTTAAATAATAATTAAAGTACAATGAAGATCTCGAAAGTCATAAGTATGCATTTTATTTCTTGCAAGAAATAAAATTGGCATTCAACATACAGACGGTTTCTACATGTGAAGGCGAAGGCTTGTCCCTATTCGCCCAGGTTATATACCCTAAACACAGGAAATAATTGTATGTAGGCTGCGTCTGGTTCGCAGAAGATTGTCCCCTATGCAGCCTTAAAAGGAAACCTGTTGATATTGCTTTCTTGTTAACCATATATTTATCTAGACAGGACAATGACATCTTCGTTAAAGTTTCCTGTGTTTAGCTGCTGTTCGACCTCACACCCTTTCTGCTTATCTCTCGTTTGATCAAAACCTGCACACATACATTTCACACAAAAGAACACAAAAGAAAAGAAACACATCTAAAAAATATAAATGTAAAATTCCCATCACACATAAAAATATCAAAATTGAAAATACTGTGGAAACAAAGACACCTACATCTTGGATGCCCTTAAGGTAAAACATCTCAAAAATGAATAAGCATTAATTTAACAAAAGAAAATGTAATATAAAACCCTAATGTACATAACTGATTAGAAAAAGGAGAATTATGAAGAAACAGTTATAAAAAATAAAAATTAAACATTAAATGTGAAGTGTCACATATGGGAATTGTGGGAATGTTAATTTAATTTTTTTCACTGTAAATACAATTCAATGACTTGTTCTTATACATATAACGGTATTTTACTGTAAAATTACATTAAATGTTCCGTTGTATACCTATCACAGTTATTTACCGTATATATAGTAAGTAAACTTTCTGTTAACTACGTAATTAACAGTTTTTCTGTCTGTCTTTTACCGTTAAAATCACGATCATTTTTTACAGTGTTGAATGTAGCTTATATTTATTTCTAAATAAAATGATAGATGGCTCTTTCTGGTCATATTTGGCACATCGTTTTTTTTAATTAAAATTATTGGCTTTCAAATGACAACAAAATAATTGGTCAAAACATTGAATACAACTTGTTTTCATGCTATGAGCTGTTTTTTTTTATCCCCTAGTATCTTATGAAATTGTATAAAAAACATTATTTTAATGCAATAATAATGTAAAAAAAAATTACAATAATAATGTACAATAACAATTCAGTAAAGTTCACTCACATTTATTAACAGATTGGAATATACAATGTTCTTTTTATAGTCAATCCACATGACATTCGAATGAGACACAAAAGTTTACATTTAACAAATTGAAATTCTTATAAATTGTGACTCTTACAAACCTAGATTTCCAACATTATAATATGCTAATGTATGATGCTACTTCAGGCCCATGTTTCTTTAAAGACGACATTAATTCATTTATTGTGCAAGTAATTTGACAAAAATTACACTTCAATTTTAACTTATTTTCTAAAGTATTGTATTTAAAAAAATTATTTCAATAAATAAGTCTGTCACTACCAGTCATAACTGGGCCATTGCAACAATTGATTCTTTGACAGAAAAAAATAATTAATATTTAAACAAAAGAAAGTACCGAGTTTAAATAAATACAGAGTAAATACAGAGT
>NW_024121455.1:1806102-1851711 GCF_016745375.1 Pimephales promelas
CCTAGATGGTATCTACTTTCTGACCGGTTTTGTTATTTTTAGCACTGTACATAAAGGCTTGACTCGATTGTTTCACAAACTAATGGGACGTTGTTGATGACACGGCAAGACTGTCGTCGACAGTAGCCTAAGCTATAAGACAACTGTGGATATTAATAGCCTCAATTCTATTATTTGGATTATAGTGTAGCCTAATATACAGTATATATAATTTATGTATAGGTAGTGGTACGAAATATCTCTGTTTGTAGTGGTCTCAAGTAGGTCAGTGACAGTAAAGGGTGCAGCCAGAGAGAGTCAGTCAGTCCGGGCGGAACCGGACACTAGTCTGTCTGATTCCGGTCATGGAGCGCGTCCAGTAAACCCGAATCAAAATGGCGTCCGCCGGTCCAACCGACATGGGCTTATCTGCCCCTCCAGGTAAATTAAATCATTATGTTTTTTATGCTTATTTTGGCATGTGCGTTTTGTGTTTTTATGCTGTCTGTTGCCATGGATCAACTATTGTTTACCAGCACTGGATATATTATCTGTGTTTACTGGCCAACGTTACAATCAAGCCTTTTGTTCAACAACAACAACATAAATGTAATCTATTACGGTCGCCAGTGAGTAGTTATAATATATCAGCAATTTATCAGATTTTCTTATGTGGGATTTATTGAGTTTAGTTGATCTATGATCTGAAGTTTTTCCTGAAATAATCCAGATCGATGATGTGGATCTGTGGCTAATATGCTATGCTAACTATAGCCCTTATAACAAACATATAACAAAGCTAATATTAAAATAAATAACCTACGTGAATGAATGCAGTTCAGTTACGATGATCTTTTTGGTTATTGTTCTATTACATTGGGGTGGATTTTTTGCTAATGAACGAGCCACCCCTTATGAATTTCTCTCTATAATGTTGTCGAGCGTTAAAAACAAAACAACACAACACACATTTCTTACTTTATAATTTCCTTTTTGAGAGAGAGACTGAAAGAGAGAGAGAGGGAATTTTTCATTTCGTTTTAAAAAAGATGTTAGAGTTTGGTCAAATATGCACATTGCTTAAAGATATTACGTTTTTAAGTAAGTTAGGCTAATTTACTTCATTTGGTAACATTCAGTTTGTGTAGTGTATTGGTGTATTGTAGCCTAAATCATGAGAAATTACACGATATTTAGGATATTAATAAATTTTCTCCAATAAGACATGACACAACACAACGTTAATATTTAAAACTAGCTCAATGCTTATGTTAAAAAACGGTCAGGTTTTAATTTACTTCGTGTGCTTGTTCTTTTCACTGACACACCCATACTTACTAAATCAATTATATATAAAAAAAGTAAAATAGTTTTATCATTTAACGTCATAATATGTAGAGTGCTTAAGCCAGATTAAATGTATTTCCAAACAGTTCCTTTTAACAGTGGTGTTGATTGAACCATGGCAAACATGAAATCCTATCCTAAAATTTATTTTACTGGCTGTGGATTAGAATGCTATCAACTATAAGTTTAACAAAATGTAATTTTTAATTATCTAATTGGTTATTGGTTACTGGGATGTAAATGGCATTAACAGTACATGTCCTGTGAGTGTTTATTCTCTTTAACTCCCTGTCTGTCTTCATTGACTTCTGAGTAAAAATAGCTTCCCCTGGGAAATGAAGTGGAGATTGACCTCAGTAGTCTGAGATATTGAAGTTAATCAGGTGTTCATTACTTGGGTGGTTTTGTCTGTAAGCTCACAACATAGGCTAATGGAATTTTGTGTGGGTAACCCACATTAGGACATAGTTAGCACTCTGAAATAAGTATTTTTAGTGCTCTCAGACACACGCACACAGTCTTGATGGTTGCAGAGGCTGCTCTCTTGCTCTAATTATAAATGTGAAAATGGGACAGAAACCAGCTCACTCGCCCAGATAAAATGGGACAGACTGCTGAAAATCTAAACCTCAAGTCTCATCTCACACACAGGACATCCTGCCACAATTCATGATCTCAAATGCGTGATTGTTTCTGTGCATGAGGTAAAAATTTTGTTCCCTACAACTCTTAAAAGAGAGTGTATGTCTTAAGCTTGGACTAAATATAGTCTAGCTCTATAGACGAGCCATGTGTTCTCTAAGTGGTCATTTCACTTGCTCTGCAGTTTAAGGATGTGGTGCAAACAAAACGGGTATTTGTTAAGACAAATATGTTTTAGTGATAAATTATATGTTTTTATATGTTTTAATCATTGGTTATGGTGTAGTGTCTTTTTGCTGTTGGTGTTTCTTTTTTTATCTCTCTGCCCATTCATGTATCCATCCACCCAAACAAACAAATATCCATCCATCCAAGCAAACCAACACCCATACACCCAAAGCAACAAATCATATAACCCAACATCCTCCCATCCTAACAAGCAACAAACACCCACCTGTCCCAACAAAAAATAGCCATACATTCAAACAAACCAACACCCGCCCAAACAAACACCCACCCATCCAAACAAGTACCCGTCCATCCAAACAAACAAAAACTCACCCGTCCAAACAAACAAATACCCATCCATCCAAACAAACCCACCCATCCAAACAAATATCAAATACGCATTACGCCCCTGTCCAAAGTCCAAACAGACAAACAAATAGGCGTGTAAGAAAAAATCGATAACCTTGAGTATCGCAATTTTATTTTGCAATACTGTACCGATTTTCAGAAATGCAATATCGATAATTTTTTTTTTTTGTGGCTATGCATAGATGCACCACTAGCCTAACGTTTTGCTAAAAACAACATAGCTATGGCTGAACCCCGTGTAAAGACCGGCTCCCGCTCTATTCCGTTCGGAAGTGTGGAATCATTTGGGCTTCCAGAGTAAAGAGAGCGCTACCGATATCGACAGGAACCATGCAGTTTGTGAACTGTGTCTTTACAAGTTCGGCGCGTGAGCAGCGCATATTTTTTTCGGTATCCATGTTAATCAATAAGTGCGTTCATTCACACCGCAAGCAGTAGCCGCGTGTAAGCGTCGAGCAGGACCGTCGCGTGAGCAACAGTGAAACGGGGGTTTCGGCGGAGAGTCTTTAAGGGCGTTGCACACCAGACGATTGCGTGTCTGGTGTGCAATACCTGGAGTTTTCCTAGACGTGGCGCGGTGCTGCGCTTCTCGTCCGGTGTGCAACCACCTAAGTCTATCAAGTTTATGACCAACTTCTAAAAACACATTTAACCAGAGTTTTTTTAATGAACCTGGTAACCACAATCCCAAACTGGTAGTTTGATTTTCTAAGTATTGCCTAAAGTAAACTTGTTTGACTTTTTATATTCTATAATTTAAAACTATATTTGAAAAACTCTGTGTTGAAGTTAGTCGGACCGAGACACGAACAAACAACAACAAATGTGTGTAGCCAATAAGGGTGTCACGATTCCAATTTTAAATTGAAATCGATCGAAATTACTTCACAATCTTGAACTTCGAATTAAAAAAAAACCTCCTCTAACTTAGCTACAGCCATTCAAAAGATAGAATGGCAACTGCAGATGCAGAAGACCCATCAACAGAACTTGAACCCCCTCCTCTTTCATTGAAGTTGCAGACTGTAGAAGTTTTTTGGATTTCCAGTCAGTACTGTTAACAACGTTCGCACTTCAATAAAGCCACAGTTTGCAGACATCCCAAGTCTCGCGGAAGTTCAGGGAGTCTCCTGGCTCCCGCATATTGATGGTGACTCCCTGATGCACATAAATTTGTTAAAATCTCCCGGAATCTAGAGCGAGCAAGAGTGAGCGTGCATGCCGAGACAGAAAAAACTGTGCTCCAAACCGTATTGCGCGCACGGTCGGCAGAGAGGGAGAGAGCGAGAGACCTTGCGTGTGTGCCTCGTGAAGCGCATGTAAGACAGAGAACATCCTGATTCGCCGATTGATAAAAATCGAGAATCGAATCGAACCATGACCTTAGAATCAAAAATGTAATCGAATCGAGGATTTGGAGAATCATGATACCCCTAGTAGCCAATCAGCATTGGGGGTGTATGAGAGAACGAGCAAGAGGGAGATTTGAAGAAAGTCTGCAGAAATAGAAATTGGACACAATAAAAAAGTGCACAATAGCTCATTCGAATATCACTGGAAAATGAAGGGTTATGTTTAGGAAAGAGCTTTAGGACTCTTTAGGTTTAATATTATAAAAGCTTTCCAGTGCCGGAGAGAGCCAAGCAGGAAGGCTTGAAAACAGACATGGAGGTTGCCTTGATTCACTCCACACTAGGGCTGTCAATAAATATTCCTCTATAATACTATTCGAATTCTATTCCATATTTTATGTAATATTCAAATAATATTCGAATATTAAATGCTTAAATTCATTCTATTATTAATATTTACGACATTACACATTCTTATGGATCGCCAATGCCACTATAGCCTGTGGTTGTTGTTACACATTCTGCGCACTAGAGGGACATCTAACATTACTACAATAAACATTTAGATATTAACTACCAGCTCTACAGCGTGCTAACCTCGAAAATACAGCTGTATTCTAATAATAACTCCTTGCATCTTGGCTAATAACTTTTTTAAAGCTGGTTCTCCGACATTAACAGCGCTGTGTTCGACTGATTTGTGCAGCGGTGTTCCAAAGGGCAACATGATCAAGACTTTTGCATCAACATACACGCCACTTTCAAGTCAAGTGGCATGTTATCTATACACATTTTGAGCCATTGAGATCAGTCTGCAAAGGGAAAGAGAGCGCGCGGGACTGGCTTTCGCGCGGCACTCGCAAGGTCTCGTTCTCTCCCTCTCTGCCATGCACGTGCCACAGTATGTTCTTTCTCGCTCTAGATTCCGGGAGATTTTAACTAATTTGCGGGGATCAGGGAGACGCTATCAATATGCGGGAGACTCCCGGATCTTCCCGGATGTCTGTATGGGAAACCCTGATGATAGCCTAACAGCTTGGATAACGTGCACACTTGTGTTACGATTCAAACACTTTATTGTTCATTAGACGAAACAAAAGCATTTCATTTTCAAATGCGTGTAAGCCGCGAGAAAGATTGCATATATAGATTTTTTTTTTAAATATATATAAAAGCAATATTCGAATACTATTGGTTTTTTAAATATTTGAATTATACTCGAATTTCGGAATTCGTTCCAACAGCCCTACTCCACACATGAGTAACACTGCCATTGTTTGACTTGAGCTGCTGTGCTCTTGGCAACAACATAGTCTTGTTTGTAATTTACTATTGTGTACTGTACGTAATTTTTTTTTTGTTCTTCCTTGTCATTCATCTATCATCTGCGCTTTATTTTTCATGAAGCATTATTTTGTCGCACTTCTGCTATGATAAACAGACATCCACTCTTGGATTGCGTACGTAACGAAGGCAGTGAAGAATGCAGAATTTAGCGTCATTGTTAGTGCACTCGTCTCGCATGCCGGCAATCGATGTTTGAAACCTACTCGGAGCAGGGCTGTTAGGATTGAGTTTTGGAGGCGGAGCAATGAAGAGAGGTGGTGTGTTTGGTTTGATTTCAAATATCAACCATGTCCAACAGTGTTTTTTTTTAATATATCGCTTACCCCACCTTTAAGTGCTGACAATTTTGTTTTACCCTTTACAGATCTGAGGACTCCATTTTGGAGGCTGTTGGCCTCTCGGAGAGGTAGTATGCATGGCTCATGTGCTGTGTGATTTAGAGACTCTGAATGCCAATTAACTAAAATGGCTTGTCTCTTGCATGGTCTCGTTTGCAGTGGTGATTTAAGCTTGATGACTGGGGGATGGGTGGAATGAAATGAAAGTGGAAGCTGTAACTGACTCATCTGTTTGTGCAATTATGGCAGATGGAAAAAGGAATTGATATTTCAGACTGATGATGAAAGGGTCCAGAAATCTGTGGGAACAAGTAAATTTACATCACAGTTCCTGGAAATTGTGCTATTGGGTCAAGCTTTACATTTTGTCCATACTAGTGTTTAGGCCTGCGTTTTGGTGAGATGGGCAGTTGTTGAATGCTGTCTCTTTTCATCATCACACATATCGTTCAAACTGCATTGTTCAAAATTGTTGGTTGTTCTCAGACTTGTGTGACTTGTGTAGTCCTATCTGTCCTTACTTAAAATAGCCGTTGCTATTAGTTACTGCAAGAGTTTTCAGTAGTTGTCTGGGTAATCATGTGAGAATGGTTGAGTTACTTTCCATGAGTTCTTACGTAGACTTGTTTGTCAGCCATGCCAAATTATGTGTCATTTGCACCAAAGAGATCAATATCACATTCACAATGTTTTTTTTTCCATGATGGAAAGGGGTGTGGGTAGTCAAGAGGTGGAGCACACATGCTTTAAGAGTTTGACTGATATTTTTTAAAACAATTTATAACTTTTTTTCATAGTGAAACCTGTTTTTTTTTATCTTAATTTTAATAATAGGTCAATGAAACCGCTTACTTTTTGTCCTAACTATTAATTTAAGATAATTTTGGTAAAATATAAAATATCATCTTGATATCATAATAAAAATTCTTTAAAAAAAACATAAATGTAACAAATAACTTTTGGGTTATTTGGTGCAACCAACATACAGAGAAAAACAAAACAAAACACGAAATGGTATCATAGAGAGGACATACAGACCCGCATAACCCTCATTTCTCAGACCTCATTATAAAATATCAGATAATTTGACTTGTTTATGAAAAGGCAAGGTTAATTCAAAGTAATGTGGTGCGACTCCCTGAAAAGTAATCATATTTATGGGGTCCGATTTAGTGGTCGACTGATGTTGTTTTTTGATGGCCATGCAGGGTGGCTGATATATTTATTTTAATTCATAGATTAATAAGTTAGAAATAACTTGAAAATAAATACATTTCTAAATTAAAGACTTACTTTAGATGGCAAATTCTTGATATTGTAATGGTATTACAGTATTTTTCACAAATAAAGAAATTGTTGGAATAAATATGTATAAAAAAGAAGTAAACACTGTAACCAACAGGGCACTTAGTCGGTTAGTCTGGTAAGTGTGTGGGGACTGGGATTCTTATTTTTAAAAATAAAGACAAGGTAGCCTAACACTAATTTTACTAACAGCACAGTGAAAATGACATGAATATGACATAGTAGGCATCCGAATAACGCGCAGCATAGTTTGAGTGTTCTCAGCGCCGTCAAAATAAGTCTTCTTTCCCAACACATCGGCCAAACGGGGGAAAAGGAGGTAAATATCGTCCGATAGGCTATATCGGCCTTGGTGACATCGGTCAACCACTAGGGTCAGAATTACTAATGGCTTGCACCAGCGCAAACCTACTTTTATCGTTGAAAAACTATTGTCAGGAAAATGGGGAGAGAGATGCAAGGTGATTTACTGAGGTTAGCTCTTGTCAATTTTCTGGTATTTGTGTCATTATAACGGCCCAAAAAAGAATATCTTAAACGCTAATTTGCTGTGCTCTTAGTAGATTGCGTTGGTCATTATGGAAATGATCCGGCTGCATCTGTGTTCTATAATTTTTTCAGTAGATCACACGCAGATCTTTCCTCTCCCAAAGGGGCTGCAATCTCTTGCTAATTTGGTATATCTGGACCATGAAATTTTATTTTCTACTGAACATATTACAAAGGTTTTTCAAAACCACATGAAACCAACATAAATATCTGGTGTGTGCTCACAGAGAAAACTGTTACTATTTCTGTAGATTGAATTCTAATCTTGATTGTGAGTAATAATATCTTGGCAGGATTGAAGTTGCTAGGCTATTGCATCTCATTCTGTTTGTTTTGACTGCGAGCAGACAAGCTTTGTTGTATAACTTCTGTCTCGCCTGAAGACATGCGATTATCCTGAATCAATGGGAACAAGCAAGACCCATCACATATGATGTTTTGCTGTTATAAAAACATGCATTTGAAGCCTCAGAGTATTTTAGATCCTGTATTGTGTATTGAGTGAACATCCGCTAAGCATCTGCTATGACAGTCTGCTGAATGTCTGGCACCCCTGGTGTCATGACAGATTTTGCCCCCCGTGACATTGCCAGGTGGAGGATAATTGAAAGAACTTGAGTTTGTTTTTCGGGTGGATTAGAGATGACAAACAAATTTTGTAATTGAGATGTTTTTAGGGATTTACAAAATGACATCCACCCTAAATGTTTGGGGTTGGTAAGATTTTTAAATGTTTTTGCAAAGAAGCCTCTTATGCTCACCAAGGCTGCATTTATTTTACTTAGTAATATTGTGAAATATTTAGGATAGTTTTGTCAAGATTCTTCGATTAAATTCGAGTACTCTTTAAAAAAATCCTCTATTGCAATTGACCTGTGTCAATTCAACCAGCAAAATACCGGAAGTGGTGCCTTGAGAATCCTTAGCTGCACAATATATTTAAACCATTTAAAAATTATATACTATAGCATGGTGCTATTTTGAAATCATAAAGCCTGTCAATTAAATAAATATACACTGTTTCAGAGTAAAGCACGGCACTTTAATTATTCACATGTGCAGGCTATGTTAATCAGAGCTGCTCCATTCTCAGTGGACTCAGTCTCTCCATGTGATGTTTACTTGGGTTTCCAATAAAGTGCATTTAGGAACGCATATAAAGTCTGACGCGCTTTGTGTTTCATAGGCTTGCTGTTATGATTTACATGCGTGGATTGCTCTGCAGCTCGGTTAACTCCAATTAATTGTGCACCATTTCACCAGATTTGTAACGTAAATCATAAACCTACGCCAACATCAATGTTTCTAAAAATGTGAATTGTTGTTCATTGCAATTTCAAAATAAAAGTTTAAACATAAACTTTGTTTAACATAGTGGTAGCATTGCCATCTGAATGTCTCAACAGAAATCGAGACTCATCAGACCAGGAAACATTTTTTTCCAGTCTCCAACTGTCCAATTTTGGTGAGCTCTTGCTAATTGTAGCCTTCCTATTTGTAGTGGAGATGAGTGGTACCCAGTGGGGTCTTCTGCTGTTGTAGCCCATCCGCCTCAAGGTTGTGCGTGTTGTGGCTTCCCAAATGCTTTGCTGCATACCTCAGTTGTAACGAGTGGTTATTTCAGTTAAAGTTGCTCTTCTATCAGCTTGAATCAGTCGGCCCATTCTCTTCTGACCTCTAGCATGGACTCACAGTGACAGGACTGCCGCATACTGGATGTTTTTCCCTTTTCACACCATTGTTTGTAAACCCTAGAAATGGTTGTTCGTGAAAATCCCAGTAACTGAGCAGATTGTGAAATACTCAGACTGGCCTGTCTGGCACCAACAACCATGCCACGCTTAAAATTGCTTAAATCACCTTTCTTTCCCATTCTTTCCCATTCTGACATTCAGTTTGGAGTTCACGACACGAGTCTTGACCAGGACCACACCCCTAAATGTATTGAAGCAACTGCCTTGTGATTGGTTGATTAGATAATTGCATTAACAAGAAATTGAAAAGGTGTTCCTAATAATACTTTAGGTGAGTGCATATGACATTATGTATTCTAACAGTGTTCATTAAAACCATGTGATGACTTGCTTGCGATACTTTTATTTCAACCAGTTATTATTATTATAGGCTACATATATTTTAAAGGGGACTTATTATGCAAAATTCACCTTTACATGGTGTTTGAAATGTGTGTCGGCAGTGTGTGTGCATGGTAAAAATCCACCGACTCCTCTTTTTTAATCCCCATAAATCATAAGCAGTGTCTCAGGACAAGCTATTTGCAGAGTGTAGCTTTTGTGACATCACATTGAACAAGCCCCGCCCTCGACTGCTGATGGACTCCGCTCTTGGCATAAACCCGTCTGATAAAACCTGAGTGAACTGTATACAGTGTGCCATGTTTAGCAGAATTAGAGAAAGAAATGTATTCCATTAAAGCTGCTAGTTATTCAATCAAGAGCAGTGAGTGATTTTCTGTTTTTGTTTTGTTGTTTGATTAATATTAACAGCATATATATATATATTGCAGTACTGTATATTCCGCTGCTTTTTCTTTTATACAAATTTATAATATAGGCTACACATGCAATTTCTTTACTTGTGGTTTATGTGAACTTTGTGTGTTTTTGACGTATTCTTGTGTGTATTTGACAGTTTAAGTGTAATATCACGTGAAAGAGAACTTAGTTTAATATTCACGTGAAGCTCCGTCTAATATCAAGCTCACTCTGTGCGCGTGCTTCGGATGTGTGCGTTCAGAAAGCCATATAGAAGTTAAGACTGATTTGGCTTAAACATTCATAATGAAGAACTATAACTTCACATGAGTGTGACATTGATAGAGATGATAATCAAAACCAAACACGTTTTAGTTTTTGGCAAAATATAGAAGGCACAAGCTGTAGAGGCTCCGCCCTCTTCTGGAAAGCAGGGTGGGGAGCAGCAGCTCATTTGCATTTAAAGAAACGGTATTTTTTCTGCCATTAAAACATGGTGTAATACATGAACTCTGGGGTATTTTGAGCTGAAACTTCAGGCACATTCTGGAGACACCTGAGACTTTTATATTACATCTTGTAAAAAGGGCATAATAGGTCTCCTTTAAGTCGTTTTAAAAGGTATTTTTCACTTGGGTCTATTTTTTATTACCACAAAACATTCGTAATCTGGCGATTACTCGATTACCAAAATATTTGTTAGTGACACAGCCCTGAATTTAGTTTTAGTTCATAGGAGAGAAGTTAATTTTTTTTTTGTTGCTCTCATATTAATGTTCTTGTCATGCTTCTTTCTCTCTTTAAAGGGTCCAGCGGAGTTCGAAAGATGACTATTACGGAGGTAAGCTTGTTCTCATGTTGATGACTGTGTAGTTTCGTAGTTTTCGTAGTTTCAATTATTCTGTCAGAATAATTTAACTAGAAGTTAAACACATACTCAAATGCATACACCATAAGGGCAAGGATCATACCTTAGGTTGACAAGTCTTCCCAGTGCGTAGTGGGATATTATTTTGATCATTATAACCGTACGTTCACACCGCCACCGACTTGAGCTTCCAAAGCAAGTCATTCATTTTCAATGGAAGCTGGCTTTTTTTTAGCTGCAAGGAGCGTCAAATGCATCGGCGACCCGTTTTGGGCGTCAATCAGAAAGTTGAAAGAAGGTCAACTTTATGGTAATGAGCTGTGACGCGGTTCAGCGGCAAGCAGCGGCAAAACGCCAGCAACCAATCGGAATATACACATGTAAACTTTCGTTCCTACCAAGACATTAGTTCCGAGAAAATGGAAGAGAAGCTAATAATCGCAGTTGCTGTGATTCCTACTGGTTTCGTATCATTCGACATTGTTTGTTTGCTTATAGGGACCGCATGAGCGCAACTTTTATTTGAAATATGTTCGAACGCTCGTTTTAAAGCGGTAATACAATTAATTTGCTCATAGTGACACTGATTTGACCGTAAATAATAATAATAATAATAATAGCTAACTATTTTTTCCCGACCAAATGTGACCAAAACAGTTATAAAAATGCTGTAATTATAAAAGGTTTCTTTATGTATTGCTTGGTTTTTTCTGTTTATTACATTTCATGTTGTGACACTTCTATTTTCCCTGCAACGTCAGAGCGTTCAAAGCGTCCAAAGCGTCAACGAGCTTCTCTGTACTATTTGACAAGCGTCCTTGACAGAGCGGCCAGAGCTTCATTGACGCTCAAGTCGGCGGCGGTGTGAACGTACAGTTAAGGTTCCATTCCTGACAGCTTATTGGTCAGTACAGTAAATTGGCCAAAAGTAAAAAATAAAATGTATGTATTAAATAAAAACGTTGGAATAATTAACATTTAATGTTTGCTAGCTGGTTCCTTATTCCTGGTTCATGAGTCACAGTTTTGGAGCACAACTGTAAATGTGTAACTTCAGCTAGGCCTACGTTTGTGATACGAACAGCCAGTCAGTAAAAATACAGATTTAATTATCATTATTATCATTATTTCTCTTTAGAAGGTTAAGTTATATTTTTTTTCTGAGAACATTTTTAGTTTGTTTCTAGTCAGATATAAATGAAAGTAGAGACACAGCGATTGACCGGCCAAGGCCCATTGTCCACATGATTTGCTCGGACTGATGGATAAATACCAATATACAGAGCTAATGCAACAAAGAACAAACGGAAGTTTAAAGACAATATTGTAAAGATGGCTTCGTGCTTGTTTCTCTGGCGCATAAGGTCTATAGCAACAAAAAGGAGCTCGGAGTTGTGCTGTATGGTAAATATGGGTTTAACTTTGCCCTTTAGTCATGACTGTATTCACAATATAGCACAGCTTCTTGATTCATCGCTAAATAGATGTCAGATCCTGCCTCACTGGTTTTTGTACTCAGTGGATCACGCAAACATTTTTCACCTTCCCTTGTTTTCTCAGTTTCTCTTCAGTCCGCCATGTACTTGTAAAATCTCAGATCAGTATCCACAGTTTCATCCAAGTCTGAGTGGTTTTTGTTTTTGTTGCTGGACATTGGTAGAGGAATGTGAACACATGAGCCCTGTAGCCTAAAGTAAGGTTGACTTACTGTTACTGTGTGTTGATCAAACAGTCATGTGAGAAGTATCTTGAACAGGACAAATATTGACACAGTAAGATCCACACACACACACACACACACTGCTCCCATTGTCAATTGAAGATTCACATGTGTCAAGACAGGATGAGAGGATGAACAGACTGACAGGAATTTGCGTGCCTGTGTTTGACTCAAAGAAACACCTGACAAACAGGAAGTCAAACTTGTTGAGGGCAGATTTGAGGGCTCTTGAATCCCATCTATTGACATGAAGAAACCAGTTCCACTTTTGTCTCGGTCACTCTTTTGTGTCTCTGTCTCTCCAACATAGGGGCCAGGATCATCTCAGAGTATGAAGAAGACCATTGGTCACCGAGGAGTTGACCCCACTGGAGAAACGACTTACAAAAAGGTCAGCTGGCTGCCAAATGTGTCACCTGATAACAGAAGAAGTGCAAGAGAGAGAAACTGGGCTAGAAAAGAGGAACAGCCCAAAGGGAGGAGTTGGAAATGAAAGAGAGGTTATCATGAGAAACATGCTGAAATTATGATGATGTAAAATGAAGCAGAATTGTGAATGTCACAGTGAATTTAATATGATTTTATTTGTCTAGTAAGACTCTAGTTTCAAGATCCTTTCATATACTGGTCAAAATTGTCTACACTAAAAAAGTCTCATCATTCTATGTTTTTTCCCCCTTTCTTTTATTTTAAATATGTATTTTATTTGATCTTATTAGGAATGAATAGTAAAATCAGTGTTCCCCCCAAAGATGATATAGATGAAGGGAACAAGGTTTATTAGAAACCTGCTTTGTAAAATTACAGATTTCAACAGGGTTGAATTTTGTTTTGTTGAAATTATAATTTCAAGTCATAATTGTACATAAGCAAATATATCAAATGCATATTATGAGTTGTCAAGAGTGGAAAAATATCAACAAACTTCTTCTTCATTTTTTTTTTTTTTTTTTACTGTATCTCCCACTCCTAATGACACATTCCAGTATTTGTTTTACTGGAAATTGCGTTTTTAATTATTTTTTTTTTAAATGCATTATGTTCCCACGCCACCTACGTAACAGCTCATTTATAGGTTATTTAAAATAACCATTGTGATATTTATCTAGTGTTTCCTTTCTGTTTGCACTTCTTTCTCACGCATTCTTCTCACACACGCTCTCATTTTCTGTCTGTAGACGACCTCCTCCGCCCTCAAAGGTGCCATCCAGCTGGGTATCACACACACGGTGGGCAGCCTCAGTCAGAAAGCTGAGAGAGATGTTCTCATGCAGGACTTTTATGTAGTAGAGAGCATCTTCTTCCCCAGGTGTGTGTACAAAAAGACCACCACTTGTATGTTAACCTAAACCACTAAATGCACTTTAGGCTTTTAAATATCTATGGCTATTTAAATAGATTTGAATGGGTGTTGTTGTGGGCGCTTTAAGTTTAAGAAAACAAAGTGAAATGCCATTATAGGGTCTTTGGGCATCATATGCTTGTTCAAACCTCTGAATTGAACAGTGGGCAGCTGGCCAGGTTATATGTGTAATAAAACTCCATAACCCTGTGTCTGCTTTGCTCTCCATGTCTGTTCTCCTACAGTGAAGGAAGTAATTTGACTCCAGCACATCACCACGGTGACTTCAGGTTTAAGACTTACGCCCCAATCGCCTTCCGTTATTTCAGAGAACTCTTCGGCATTCGACCTGATGACTATCTGGTAAGCTGAACCTATATGTATATTTAAAATAAATTATAAATCATATTTATTTTATTATTTATTGTTTACATTAATATAAAAGGTTCAGTAAGAGGTTCTTGAGAAACGCTGTTGATATTTGAAATCACCAAAAAAATAAGCACCTTTCCAAAAGGTTCACACCCCTATCTTGGTAGCTCCGCCCCCAAATTCATGAACACGCTGTGCAACAGACACCTCCCCCCTCATGAGCTGATTGGCTACAAGTGTGTTGTGGTGTTAAGTTGGACTGTCAATCTTCCTTTATAATACTATTTGAATTCCATTCCTTATTTTATTTAATATTCAAATATTAAATGCTAAAATTTATTCTATTATTAATATTTACGACATTACACATGACAGTCATTAAACATAGCATGAAACTATATAAACTATAGCATGTAGTTGTTACATGTTCGGTCCACTAGAGGGACATTTAACACACATTTTATTCGTGCTGAATATGGTTGAAGCGCTTCCAATGGTTTTCGGCTGATATATCCGCGAAAACACCACCAAAAATTCTGAAACTTATATCGTTCTTTTCAGTTCAACTAGACGCTTCCAACAAGCTCAATGCGCTCCGAATCCGTTGAGATATTTGTGTTTTTCGCTTCACAGGCGCTTTTGGGGGCGCTATTTACGTCGCTAAACATTTAGGCTAGCGTTACCATTTTTGATAGTTGTTATGATGATACACCGTGGATAACGTGCACACTTATGATTCAAAAACTTTATTGATCATCAGACGAAACAAAGGCATTTCATTTTCACATGCCATGGCGGCGAAAAGGCAAGATTGCATATAAAAGAAAATAAAAAAATTATATATATATATATATATATATATATATATATAAAAAGCAATATTCGAACAGTAACTTCAGCATTCGAATAGTATTGATTTTTTTAATATTCGAATTTCGGAATTTGTTCCAACAGGCCTAGTGTTCGGTCTGATCCACTTTCAACATTGTTTATCAGAAATCTCTTACTGCACCTTTAATTATTGAGGATGAGCTCTTGACCCACACACACACACACACACTACCGTTCAGAAGTTTAGACTCAATATGATTTTTTTTTTTAAAGGAATTTAAAAGGTTAGTACACCCAAAAATGAAATTTCTGTCATTAATTACTCATGATGTTCCAAACCTGTTCCAGACCTTTCATCAAAAATATGTAAGCTCTCGGATTTCATAAAAAAAATATCTTAATTTGTGTTCCAAAGATGAACAAAAGTCTTATGGGTAATTAATGACAGAATTTTCATTTTTGGGTGAACTAACCCTTTAATACTTAAGGTTTATACTAATTCAGCAAGGAAACAATGAATAGATCACTAAAGACATTTATAATGGCACATAATATTTATCTAGGCTATTTCAAAGAAATGCTGTTCTACAAGGAATTAAGCAGCAAAATTGTATTGAACATTGATAATAATAATAAATGTTTCTTGAGCACCAAATCGGCATATTAGACTGATCATGTGGAAGGATCATGTGACTCTAAACACTGCAGCAATGATGCTGAAAATTCAGCTTTGCCATCACAGAATAAACTACTACATTTTAAATTGTATTAAATAGAAAACCATTATTAATATAGAAAACAGTTATACTATTTTAATTATTGTTTAAACTGTTTTACTTATTTACTTTTATTTTTAGTATTTTAATTATTTATTTTTTTATTCTGAACGGTTTTAATTATTCTGATTTCTTTTGATTATTTTAATTTCTTTTATGTAAAGCACTTTGAATTACCATTGTGTATGAAATGTGCTATATAAATAAACTTGCCTTGCCTATTTAAAGCTACAATACCTAAGATTTTATGCCGCTAGAGGGCGCTACGTTCAAAACAACAACAGCGGCTTTGCTTGATGACACCGTGGAGGAACACGGAATGATGGGAACCGTTGTTTTCAACTCCACCGTGGATAAATCATAGACAGTATAAATCAGTCAGATGGGAATTGAAAATTAGTTGTCATGGATGAGGTAAAGTTCGATTTCTGTAACTGTTGCGTTTAATGACATGCTTGTTTTTCATTAAACTGAAATAACCGCAAGAAAAGTAAGGTTTAAAAGTAAATTAGTTATCACAGATGTAAGGGGAGAGCCGGGACGGTTGAAACACTTTTCAGATAAACGTAGTTTTCTAAGATACAGCCAACAGTTCACATTCCGAGAAGTATTCGCGATGAATATGACCTTACGATTTTTCACATCATATGCATAGACAACAAGACATTCTAACAATAATACTAATTGTTTTACATGGTTTACTGACATTAAATTTGAATACAGAACATGGTGTTACTCACCTGTCCAGTAAAACACATGCTAGATCGGCGTCTCTTTCTAGTTAGTTTTTCACGAAGTTCTCTCCATTTAGGAAATGCCACACCAATGTTGAGCTTGTTTTATTTCTCTTGTCCCAAATTCTTCTTGGGTCGTTTGGTTGACCCGTTCGTTGACGTTTGCGTTTATGAGACTTGTCTTTGTAGACAGAACCAGGTGCAATCGCTAAAGAATAATTGTGCTCCATTCCATAACAAATACGCGAAACAAGCTGACGTTTGTTGCTTGATAGACGCTAACGCACAACTACAACTTCCGCATTTGTCCAGGACTACACGCAGTACGAGCGGAAACCGAGGTAACGCGGATATGACGCGATTTACTGGCGACTCCCAGCTCACCCCTGCTCACACGCCCCCTTTCCTTGGTTGAAATTTTCTCGCGATTTAAACAATGTTTGAAACATTTGGAATATTGTAAGTTATCATCTTAACTAGAGCCCGACCGATAAAGGATTTTGAAGGCCAATACCGATACAAATATTTTTGGGTTTTAAAATCCGATATTCCGATATATAGGCCGATATTTTATTTATTTTTTTATTTAAATTTGAGATGATTAGTCACAAATTTTGTCATGCTTATTTGAGTTAAGAGAACTGATGGGGATGTTCTTTTATTTGTTATTCAAGCAATGTATGTCTCGTGACCAACTCAACTAGAGTTGCCAACAGGGACGGTGTAGAGTGCCCTCTGGTGGACAAACTATACAACTCCAACACTCATGACATGGTTCAAGCGTGTTATTTTTGAAATATTAATTTATCGGCCATTATAACTGCCGATACCGATAGTTTGGAAAATGCCTAATATTGGCCGATAATATCGGTCTGCCGATATATCGGTCTGGCTCTAATCTTAACTAAATATATAACACTGGCCTTGTGATTTTGGGATATTTTAATGCAAAAATCTTAGGTATTCCACCTTTAACAATATTACTGTTTTACTTTATTTTGATCAAATAAATGCAGCCTCCATGAGCTTAAGTGACTTCTTTCAAAATGATTTTTTTTTTAAATCTTACCCTCCTCAAACTTGAACAGTATATGTATATTTACACTTTTATATAACAATCATCATCAGAGTTCAATGTCCTTAGGAACATCCCTGATGTGTTTTTGTGATTTCTTTCTGTCTGCAGTATTCTCTATGTAATGATCCTTTGATCGAACTGTCCAACCCTGGAGCGAGTGGATCCATATTTTATGTGACAAGCGATGATGAGTTCATTATTAAAACAGTGCAGCACAAGGAAGCAGAGTTTCTGCAGAAACTACTGCCCGGCTACTTCATGGTGAGCATTACACACATGTGTTCCTGTACTTTAGATACATAGTACATGGTATAAGTCAAATTATAGCATTCAACTATGTCCAAATTGTGATATTACAGAATTTTTCACAACTTTCTATAATCCGCTCCTCCTCCTCCAGAATCTGAATCAGAACAAGAGAACGCTTCTCCCGAAGTTTTACGGCTTGTATTGCGTGCAGTCAGGTGGAAAGAACATCCGTATCGTCGTAATGAATAACCTGTTGCCCCGCAGTGTGCCTATGCACCAAAAATATGACCTGAAGGGCTCCACGTACAAGCGCCGTGCCTCCCCTAAAGAGAGAGAGAAAAGAGTCCCTACTTACAAAGACCTGGATTTCATCCAGGAGATGCCTGAGGGCATCCAACTAGAACCGGACAACTACAGCGCCCTCTGCAAAACCATCCAGCGGGACTGCCTGGTGAGCATAGTTGAAACATTGAATCCAGGGTTATGAAGATTTTGATAATGAGTATTTATTATAATGAATAAGGTGCCAAATCATGTGTGGAAATGACTCTTCATGCTTCCTCCCAACCTGTCATCCTGGAATATGGCCACGATTTGTATTCCTACATGCTTAATCCTCAGGTGCTCTTCGGTCATTTCTGACCGGAAAATTTTCTGTTTTGAATTTCTAAAAATCACAGCTTCATCGGAATGTTATGAAACTTGGCGACTTTTATGGCATTATGTATGTGAATACAAAAAAAATTGAGGTCATGATCCGAGCAGGCTAAGTGGTCGTAAAAAAATAGTCACACTTGTTGTCTTCGGTCAAAAATGACCGACCCATAGGAAATGAATTCTCTGAATTTTTGTACGTGCAATCTACAAATCGGCCACAATTCAAAAAAAAAAGTACACCACAGGAAAGGGATGACACTCTACAACATCTAGAGTGCAAAACAGACACACCCACCCACACACACACACACATACAAACACGTTTATACACATACACACCAATAAATTTTGATTACAAAAAGTATGTTTTGAATTTTTAAAAATC
This sequence comes from Pimephales promelas, assembly GCF_016745375.1. The sequence goes on from NW_024121455.1 coordinate 1,825,066, forward strand.
ACAGCTTCATTGCAATGTTATGAAACTTGGTGACTTTTATGGCATTATGTATGTGAACACACAAAAAATTGAGGTCATGATCTGAGCATGCTAAGTGGTCTTAAAAAAATAGTCACACTTGTTGTCTTTGGTCAAAAATGACCCCCATAGGAAATGAATGGGAAATTGACAAAAACACAAAAATTTACAAATTTTTATTTATTTATTTTTTATTTTTTTTAATAAAAAATCGTTTTTGAGATTGTTTCAAATATATATTCAAATCCACCAAAAAATTCAAACATCTGGGGAATTCACATGCCTCTCCATAGAGAGCTGTAGATGCCATCTAGTGGTTACACCATGATTCTACGCTTTTTCTCTATACTGTAACCAGATGGTGCTAATTTTCTTCAAAAATATTTTTTTTTCTGAAGGCCTAGCCCTAGACTAATTAGTTATAGTTATTAGTTTAGTTATATTAAACTAAAATACTGCATTAATAATTTTTTGAAAAAAGTAATATATACATAGAAATATATATATATTTTTCCATGGCAAAAATAGACCATAAATATTAATAAATTCAATCAAATTGTCTCAAAATTCTAAATTACAAAGAATAAATATTATAGAACAAAAATAAATTGCATTGGTTTTACTGGGATGGAGGAAATTTAATGTTTAGGTGTCCGGTCACTTTTGACCGGGAGGATAACAAGTGTGACTCCGAAACGAAGAGCACCTGAGGGTTAAGAAATGAAAAGCTACCCACTCCATCAATTAGGGTTAGAAGAACTGTTGCCAAACATATTACATGCTATAAACAAAACAATCACTGCAATATTGATCCAATCATGGACTCTTAAGCCTATTTAAATCCAAACAGTGCATTTTTTTTTGGCTGGGCTGTGTATATATTTTTTGCATTTATGTGAAAATTATTTTGCATTGTATTTTATTTCATGCATTAAACATATTGAGTCTCTTTGACTACAATAGTTTGGTTTAAAAGATGCTTTCTGTGTCACAAAAATCATAATGAATCACCATTTTGGTGCAAATAAGTAAATATCTATATATATATTGAATATTGTCAAAGATTTGTTTAGTTAATCTATCTCTGTATTTGACAGCTGCTACAGAGCTTTAAGATCATGGATTACAGTCTGTTGGTGGGGATCCACAACACGGATCAGGCATGTCGTGAGCGAGCGGCAGTAGAGGGCGGGGGGTCCGAGGGGGCCGTGACACCAGACCACAGGAGGCCGCAGACTCAGAAAGCTCTGTACAGCACCGCCATGGAGTCCATACAGGGAGAGGCCAAAGGCAAAGGAACCCTGGAAACAGAGGACCAGTTAGTCACCATCTTATAACTCTACTCGCTTATGTTCTCCGTTTGATTTTCTTCCCATCTATGCAGTTAATTCACCCATCCACCCATTTTATGTGCTTTTCTCAGTCTTCTGTCCTCTTCAACTGTCTAATTGTTCCGTCTTTCTCCCACACTATAATCCCTTTCTTCATTTGACTTAAAGGGGTAGTTCACTTTAAAATGAAAATTTGCCCATGATTTACTCACCATCGAGCCATCCTAGGTGTATATGACTTTCTTCTTTCAGACGAATACAATCAGAGTTATATTAATAAACATCCTTGAGCTTTATACAGCTCCAAACACCTTCTTTACATTTTCTCCCATTTCTGATTAAAGCCCCGTTTACACGAAGGGAAAACGCAGATATTTCCCTGCGGATTGGCCTCTTGTTTACACGAAAACCCCGTTTTTATCACAGAAAACGATTATTTCTAAAAACTCTGGCCAAAGTGGAGATTTCTGAAAACGCTGGTTATGTGTTGTCGTGTGAACTGGGAGAAACGGCGTTTTAGGTTCTCTCTTGTCGATTCTGAGGATTCTGATTGGCTTTCATGGCTTTATCCTTAACCCCTACACTGCCGCCAATAGGTTTGGCATAGTTATGATGGCACTCGCCGGTGTATATTTATGCGGGTGTGTGTGAACGATGTTTAAAATTAACGCTAGACTAGGGATTGTTTTTGTTTTCTAGCCCTCATTTCTATCCCGCATGTAAATGCCTCTCAGAGTCTCCGAACGTGTCACGAATTGATATAAAACTCCAGACGACTCTTCTTGAATGCGTCCGCTGTTAACGTGTCTTGACTGCTATACAATGACAGTCTGACATTAATGACAGCTCAGATCCTAGAGTGTGACATGGCTAACAGCGGGGATCATGTTCTTTCAGTCTGACAAGCAACATTTGTAAAGGACTACTATAAAAAAAATGAAATTATGAATGTCTTTTAATGCATGCGATTTCCTGTTTTGTCCGTAGATGGGGAGGAATCCCAGCACGCAGCAGTAAAGGAGACAGAATACTGGTTTATATTGGGATCATCGACATATTACAGTCATACAGGTGACTGGTCACAGACAAAGAGTTGTGTGTGCATGTTTACATGTTTGTGACCATCATTAATATCTCTCCTTTGTTTCTTCCATCAGATTTATTAAAAAAATAGAGCATTCCTGGAAGGCCTTGGTTCACGATGGGGTAAGTCAGCTGGTCCTTTTGGTGATTTTGCACTTAGTCGCTTGCAGCCATTGTGAGATAAATAGTACTCTAAACATTATGTTGTAGGACACTGTCTCTGTACATCGGCCCGGATTCTACGCTGAGCGATTCCAGCGTTTCATGTGCAGCACAGTTTTTAAGAAAACGCGTAAGTAAAAAAATCTACTTGTCCGGTTAGTTCACCCAAAAACTAAAATTCATTTCTCATTCATTCACCCTCATGTTGTTCCAATCCATAAGAGATTCATTCATTTTTTTATGAAACCTGAAAGACTTCTGTCCCTCCATTGGAAGTCCATAAATGCATTGTAAAAGTAATCCATAAAAGTAATCCGAGCAGTTTAGTCTTAAGTTAAGAAGTTTAGTTAAGTTCAGTTTAGTTAAGAAACACAGTAGAACTATATACATGAAAAATGTATCAAACCACATTCAAACAGTAAATCAAATTTAAATATTCATCAAATAAAGTGTCAGCAGACTTGGATTAAAACTCTTTAAAAATCCAAATGGATTACGTTTACAATATCTTTACAACTTTTTGAAGGTTTTGGCGTAATAGACTATTTCAATGGAGGGACAGAAATCTATCAGGTTTGTGTTTCAAAGATGAATAAAAGTCTTATGTTTTGGGGATGACGTGAGGGTGAGTAAATGATGATAATTAACTTGATAATTAAGGTGAAGTGTATGATTTTTTTTTTAAGTAAAAAATTCATTCTCTTGACCAAGTTTATTGTTCATTTACTTCTATAAGTATGTTATTCATGGGTTTTTTCATTGATTCATGACACATAGTAACACAGCTAAAACTATTCCTAAAATGGAGCTTTCATTGAAAGTAGACTACTTTTACCTGTAGAGCAGGGCTATTCAATTAGCTTCATTCGAGGGCCGCATTATTAAATCAAAAAGTTGAGCTGGGCCGGTGGGTTTAGCTTATTTATTGACACATAACAGTATCAATATAAGCTAAAGTAAACAAAAAAACAAAAAACAAAAAAAAAACGGCTTTGCATTTACTAGGAAATGTGGTACCCAACAGTATGCAGACCATAATAAATAACTTTTTTTTACAGCTATATACAAATATATTGAATTATACAATATCATAGCTATTGGTAAGAATTATTTTATTAATAATTATTATAGGCTTAAATTAAAATATCCTGACAGTGAGACTTGTGGCTCACTACCACTGTATAAAAAATGCCTAAACAGGTAAACAATTATGCACACAATGAATTATATATTCCTCTACCCCGCCCTAATAAATCTAATGCAAAATAAATGACTATAACATAGTATTCAATATAAATAGTCCACATTTCTGCCCAAACCATATGGTAAATTATTACATTCATGGTAAATGTATTCTGTAAATATATGGTAAATGGTAAAATTATTATGGTAAAATTATTACATTCATGGTAAATGTATTCTTGTATTCGGTCATGTAAAATTGTCTTTGTATATATGTATCAGGCGTACTGTATGTGCAGAACAATTTTCCGCGAGGATAAATAAACTTAATCTAATGTTTGTAAGGGTGGTGATTATGGCATTTATACTATTCTAACTTTGTTCATGTTTCTTCTATTTACCTCATCAGTAGTGTTGGGAATGTTAAGGCTGTTTCATCCGATTTAAAACTAGTTAAAATCCTTGAGTGGTTTGTAACTGAGAGGAGTGTCCGATTGAAACGCTTCTCACTGGATGTCGCAACGCTGTTTAATAGTAGTGTCCGGGACCGGAGTAAACGCGACTCCTTTAAGCTTTGCGTTCCGTTATCCACTGGCCCGCGCTGCCTAGTTCAAAGTAAACTAGTGAAACAACTGAAACCAGCGCTATTTTGTTCACTATTTGTTCTCACTGACCGAGAAACCGCTTCAGACGATTCAGTGACAGAACGGTCCGAACAAATCCGAATCGTTTCCGACTGTTATGCACGCGCGTTTGGCCAATTCATGAAAAGGAAATAGGAATCGAACCAACGAATGATTAATATCGCTGGTTCAGTCGACAGAAATACGGGACACATATTAACTGCTGAAATAATTCGGACTGAAAACGTTTTTCTAAGGTCAGTTGGAGCGCTCATACACAGTGCGTATACAGCTGCACGCGCCACTGTGGCCACGCGCATATCAAACCAAATTTAGCCGCAGCACCAGAAAATAGGAGGGGGATGTTGGAGTGCTCTCGGGCCGCATGGAGATAATTGGCGGGTCGCCAATTGAATAGCCCTGCTGTAGAGATTTGGCTTCACAAGCACATGTAAAGCTGTATTTGTGATGTTTGAGTTGGGGGAGGCTCGACATGCGATGGGGCGTTTACAAGGTTGTTTGAAAATATGTATTATTTTTGAAGTTCCGCTAGGTGCCACTAGTGGTGCAAAAACTATATGCTTCACCTTTAAGTTATGTCTTTAGTTTGGTCGTTGACCTTTTTTAGTGTTTTTGTGATGTCATCATCCTGTGCCTCTCTCTCGGTTCCCAGTAAAATCTTCCCCCTCAAAGAAGAGTCGAAGTGGCTGTTCGAGTGTTGTGAGACGGCTTCCTATGGGAAGCTCTGCTCCGGCCCCTGGCGGACAGACCGTTGCTGACGCCAGACTCGTGTACCGTTCTCACCTTAACCAGTCCGATACAGAAGGAGAGAGCGGTGAGTCCCATGTCTGTTACAGAACTGACTACTTTCTTTAAACAAAAGTTGGGATACGACAGTGAATCATCATGGCCATTGAATGCAAAGCAGTAGGTGTGTCACTGTGCATTGTTTTGAGATATTTTTGTGCATGCTTTTCAGCTGAGTCAAATTTAGTGACAAAAGGCCTTCGATAGTCTTTGGAGCATAAATCAAATCATAACTCCCTGTGATTGTCATTCTCAGGCATGCAGTCGGGCAGACCGGACCTGCTCCAACAAACCGATCCCATGGCAGGAAGCTCTAGTGAGTTTGCAGCATCAAATATGTCCAACTCCTCACAAGGCAGCACAGGAATGGCATCATCATCTCCTCCTCAAAGGTACCTCCACACTATCTCTCTTTAACTTTTTTCAGTTCTAATCTGTCTCTCTTTTTTGATTTTTGTGTAGTTTCTCTTGCAGTCTTTTTTTGTCTGTTATATTTCTTCTTCATCATCACCATCACCATTTCTCTCTCGCTTAAATCTCTCATAGTATAACTATGGCTGCTCACTTTCAGGTCAGTAGGGGTGGAGGTGCACAAATCTGCAGTCACTGAGCCTGACAACAGCGCCCCCCACAGGTAAAACCAAACACACACACACACACACACATTTCTCATCTCATCACCTCTTACGCTTGAACATTGGGGAGGACCAACTTTTTAGAGAGGTTTTATTTATAGGAACTAAATAATTAAAAGGAATTTAAGTGATTAAAAGAAAATAAGTTCTGCGTCTAACTGTAGTTTTAAAGGAAAACATTTAAACTATTTACAAATAAATTTTTTTTTTTTTAATTAACATTCAGTCTTAAAGGGATAGTTCACTTTGAAATTAATTTTTGATGTTTTAGCTTACCTCAAGGGCATCCAAGATGTAGGTGTCTTTGTTTCCGCAGTATTTTCAATTTTGATATTTTTAGGTCAAACCGTTCTTGTCTGTCAGTCATTTAATGGAGGTCAATGGTCACCACCTCAAAGAGCATGCACAGAGAAGTCCAAATTAAACATGATTTAATGACTCGTAAATGTAAGTACACATTGATGGCCTAAGACACAAAATGAGCGGTTTGTGTGAGAAAACAAACAGTATTTATGTCATTTTTACCTCTCATAACCACAACAATAAAAAATCCAAGCCCTGGAAAGCCCCGGAAGTGCTCTCTCGCGCGTGTACATAACTCATTGTTTACACAGAGATTTCGGAAGTTTTACCTTTCACTGTGAAGATCTAAACATATTTAGATATACAGGAAATCGCAATGGAAGACGATTTCGAAATATCAACAGACCGAAGCGCCCGCGCCCTCAGATCACTTGGACGTGGCTGTGGTTACAAGAGGTAAAAACTATACAAATACTGTTCGTTTTCTCACACAAACCGCTCGTTTCGTGTCTTAGGCAATCAGTGTGTACTTACATTTACAAAACATTAAATCATGTTTAATTTGGACTTCTCTGTGCATGCTTTTTGAGGTGGTGACCATAGACCTCCATTATATGACTGACAGACAAGAACGGTTTGACCTAAAAATATCAAAATTGAAAATACTGTGGAAACAAAGACACCTACATCTTGGATGCCCTCGAGGTAGCCTAAAACATATCAAAAATTAATTTCAATGTGAACTATCCCTTTAATTGTTAATTTGATTTGTTGAAATCTGAGTAAAAATTCAGCCTTACCATTACAGGGATAAATGACATTTTTAAAATATTTTCAAATAGAAAACAGTTATTTTAAATTGTAATAATATTTCACATGGTTTCTACTGCATTTTTCATCAAATAAAAGCAGCCTTTGTGAGCTTGAGAGACTTCTTTCAAAAAACATTCAAAAATCTGTGTTTCGAAAAAATGTGTTTCGAACAATAGGGTGGTGTATAATGACAAAATTCTAATATTTGGGTGAAGTAAATATGTAAAGAGAGACCAATCCTTCATCTTTCGCTCTCTTCTTCAGCTCTGGAGCCGAATGCTTAGATGAGCAGTTAAGCAACGAAGATGCCATTTCTCTCCAAGACATCATCCCAGAGACTGACATTTGTTTTGTAAGTTGTATATAAACTCCAAATAATTTCACTGAGGCAGAAATGTGATTTTATTAAAGACCATATTGCTTGTTTCCAGTAAGAGCAGAGCGATGACTGAAGACGCAGCATTTAAGCGAGAGATGGACACACAGAAACTCAAGAGAGACGAAGGGCTATGCTATGAGCACTGCTATGATGGCGGTTTTCTCTCAATGGGAGCTTGGGAAAGAACTCAACGTCCTCAGCACAATGAAGTGTGTTTTAAAAGTGAGTGAGAAACAGGGAATGAAGAAAAGCCATTGAGCAAGGAGCTTTGATGGCTTTTTCTCTTTCTCTTGCACAGGGAAATGCTGCTAAAACCAGTTTCAACCACAAAGTTATTGGAAAATGGATGTTACGATCTCAGTCACATTCTTTACTGCCTTTCTCTCTTAAACTTTTAAAACAGGGCAAGCAGGATGCACAAACCAATTTTAGTTTTCTCTGCCTAGCTAGTGCTGGGAGAAAAAACGTGTTACACAGTTGGCACCACTTTATATTATCCTACGTTGCATAAATCTTTATTTATATAGGTCTGTAAACCTTTTGATTCTCTCTTAAAGTAACGGCTGCTAGCGCTCCAGTGTGTTTATCTCCGAAGGTGTTCTGTTGGAGATGAGCAGGCAACTTCTCTCTCTCAGTGGCGTTCTGTGAATACATATGAAGGTTCATTTTTATGACTATTCTTTTTGGGTAAACCTGACGAGAGCATCGTTTTTCTAGCTCTTTCTGTGTCGAGACAGCATGTGCCCTTAGAAAAAAAAAGAAAATAGGGGAAAAACGACCAAAAATGATTCCCACTTTTAAAAAAATAAATGCGTTTGAGTGTCACATACGCCGCATTCAGGCTTAGTATTTCATGCTTTACAATTGCCTTCTTTGAGGTGCCACTAAGTAGATTTAGATAATTGTCTCTATGCGTCTCTTTTGCATTGGCCCATTGCAAGTTGCCCCTCCACATTGGACCAATCAACTGTCAAGGTTGAGAAATGGACAGATCCGCATGCATGTCTTATTCTAGTTTAAATGCACATATTGCTGCCTTGCCAAGGACCCCGTAATATTAGTGTACTGTATTTATGTAAATAATTATTCATCCTGTGTTCCTGTACGTGTATGTGCTCTTCCAGCACAGCAGCTCTTGTCTTTTAACAAACATGTTAATGAATAGACTGACTGATCGATTGATTGTGCCATGACGTCTTCCAATCATCCGCCTTAATGCAGCTTTTGTTGGTATGAAAACACTAATTTCTGCTGGTTACAGAAATCACTCGGACCAACATGGATCTGCTTAAGTCATTTCAGATCTCCCTGTTACACAGTGCATGCTTTCTGGCCTTTTCATACAAACCTATTTGTTTTCTAGCATTATACACAGTCCTATAATGTGTAGACGGGACTGAAAAGCCTTTCAGCTATTTGAATATCAGGAATGTAGACTTAATTTACATTCTAACGTCATATTGTCGGTATATAAGAAGTCTTGAGAATATTCACAGCTGATTTCTAGTTGACGGGATGTTAAAAAGGAGAACTCCGGCGAACAATGAACCTTTGGTCTAATAAAACATCGGTACTTAGTCGACCGTTATCTGAGATTTGTTTTCATGATAATCGAATGTAAAGAGTTTTATCTCTAAAAACTGTTTAGCGTATAATGCTACTATATGGGGGCATTTACTAAGTAAAAAGAAATCGCTAGTTTATACCACTAACAAGGCTCAAAATAGACCCACACTTACACAGTAACATAATGAGGCTCCATACATGCAAAACGAAGCATTGAGAACTTTGTAAGTGTACAGACCATTAAATAAGAAGATGCGTTATAAAAACAGTCCATTTCGTGTATACAGACAGGAGCCATCTTGGAAAATAGTCCCCGAACGACGTTCAGAAGTTCACTGAACTTCATACAGTTGAGCTCACTCAGCATAACGTTCGTGGTTTGACTAGTCGTGACTGTTTTCTAAGATGGCTCCCATCTGTATACACAAAGTGAACTGTCTTTATAAAGTATCTTCTTATTAAACGGTCTGTACACTTACAAAGTTCTTAATGCTTCGTTTTGCATGTAGGGACCCTCATTATGTTACTGTGGGTCTATTTTGAGCCTTGTTAGTGGTATAAACTAGCGACTTCTTTTTACTTATTATATGCCCCCATTACTAGCATTATACGCTAAACAGTTTTTAGAGATAAAACTCTTTACATTCGATTATCATGAAAACAAATCTCAGAGAACGGTTGACTAGGTAACGATGTTTTATTAGACCAAAGGTTCATTTTGCGCCAGAGTTCTCCTTTAAATCTGTTCAACTATTGTAGTTAGACTCACCCTGAGAAGAAGGAGAAAAAATGGACTCTAATGGACTTTACCAGGGTACATGTGAACACTTTAGAGGAGCTGGAAAGGAAATGACTCTCTGATGAATCTGCCTTTCTGTTATCACACCCATTTGGATCGATTTAACAGAGGGAGTGGTCAGACAGGCGTTACTTGCAGTTTGTCTTTGACTGATTCCAGGCCCTGATACCTCTACCACACACAGATCTGAGACTGACAATGCAGTCTTGAAGTACTTAGAAGAAGGGCTGACTGTAGGCTTGAACAGTGTTGTGTAGTCCCAAATAAAACAGTCGGTGAAGTGTTGGAGGGAAGGGATCGTTTGCCAAGGATTTGTCTTTGCAGACCTGAAGAAAATGCAGATAGAAAGTACATTGACAGTCTGTATTGAAAAAACCTATAGAGTTTCACAGTGGATGCAGTATTTATGCATATTCTATGTTTAATGTATTTTATATTATGAGAATGTATAATTGTGCACAGGAGTTTGGTTTGGGTCTTTTTCTGTCTTTTGGTTGGAATCATTTCAATGTCTATTGAACATTTGATAATGCACCTTAATGCTTCACAATACCGTTTTATCTAGGAAAACAATCAACCCCACGACAAGCTAATATCACTAGAAAGCTTGAGCTAAACTCACAGTTGTCCTCTCAAAGTCCACATTTCAGGATTTGCTTTGGCACTGATATGACAAATATTTTACTGGTTTTGGTCACACAAGGTTTTTACAGTGTTTCTAAACTTAATGGATTATTTGTGAGTGTCAGAAGTTACCTAGATTCACATTTAATTCGAGTCCTACAGTAAATAGAATAAGATTAACAATGCCCTGATTAACATTTTTACATTTTATAATACATTTTTATCGCCTCTCTTGAAGGATGTCGGGTCTATATAATGAAGTTACTTTTCTAAAAACTAATATTGCACACAATGTTTGTATTCATTTCATCTGCTCTGTATGATGCATCTTCTTTTATAGTTTTGAGGTTCTGAATTTCATAAACCATAAACTGGTCTTGGATCAGTTCTCAGTGGCTTAATCTCACAGTTGGCTTGTGTAGTTTTCTGGGATCTTCACAATTCAGGCCTCTCTCAATTATGTTTCTGTTATTTATTCATTTGTGTTTATGGTCTCAAGATGGAAAAATAACTGCCTTTCTCTGACCAACACTTAATACTAATCTATTCTTACAGGCTAGAAACCACAGTAAAACATCATGACTTAAATGAATTAACTTTTGACCTGACGATGCGTAATGCGAATGAAAGAAAGACCGTAAACGCATGTGTGCGGGCAAACAGAGACCGATATACTTTACGCTTTGGTTTATGTAGGGCTTTGTCCAGTCTTTGTATTGATACAGTGAAACAGATATTTGCACAAGAGACACATCAAATTACATGCTGGCAACTCTGACACTAAATAGACCGACCAACCTACTGCAATATGAACGTTTCCGCCAATGTATTTCAGTGATTGTATTTATTAAGAAATGTCTTGTTTTTCTTTTGACCTTGTATGTAATTTGAATTCTCTTATGTACCGTAGATGATTGTATGTATTACATAATCTTTAGTATGTATTTTATTTTGGGTCTGCGGGAAGTTATTGACAATATAAACCATTTTTGTATTTTATGTGTTTGTGTCCAAGGTAAATATTCCTATTCATTCTAAATCTGTGAAAGCTCTTCCTCGGCTTTCCTACTTGTGAATGTCTGGCGGTGTCAGGAACAACACTGGCAACCGTAAGTGCTTTGAGGACTATATTTTTACCTGGCCTTTATAAAACGTGTATATAATATGTATATAAGCAAGTCACGGAAATGCCTTTTTCTTGTGTGGTGTTTGCAGCCTGTTTCTCCTACCATCTTTCAGTGATGTGGTGATTCGTTTTTTTCACATTGTATTTCTGATTTAAAAAGAATAAAATATTTTCCAACCCATTGCTGTGGTTTTTTAAAATATATATTTTTTTTCATCCCAAACCAATGCATTAACTAACATTAACAATGAGGAATATATTTGTTACAGTATTTATCTTTAACGTTAGTTAACTAACAATAAAGTTGTATAAAACTCCACTGATGACTGGAGTTGTGGTGCTGAAAATTTAGCTTTACCATCAGTAATAAATTATATTTTAAAATGTATATTAAAATGGAAAACAGGTATTTTAAATTGTAATGATATTCCACAGTATTACTATTATTACTATTTTAGTACTGTAATACTGTTTTTTTTAAGTCAGTTTAATGTGACCTGATGTCTTCTGTGATGAGTCTGAAAATGCCCTGATGATAGTAAGAAATGTTTTTTGATCACCAAAACAGCATAAACCAATGCATTAACTAACATATTAGGAATTAGGACTAACAATTAGGAATATATTTGTTGCAGTATCTTTAATGTTACATAACTAACAATAAAGTTGTATAAAAATATAGCATATTAGCTCAAGTTCATTTTAACTTATTAATAAATGTTGAAATTAAGATTAATAATGTTTTAATTTTTTTTTGTTAATTGATAATAATGCAGTTAACGAATGTGTTTATAAATGTTACCAAAATTACAATGAATTCTAGTCAGCACTCAGCACACGCTTAATTTGCAATTGAAATGAAAACCTATTTGAGAAACTAATACATATTTTTTTATGAAAAGTAGTTGGTGTCAGTTGAACTACATTTCCCATGGTTCCCATCAGCGCTACTTTAACCAACAAGGGTACATTTACGTGCTTACGTCACGTAGAGCGACATAACGTTTTCAAGATGGTGCTTGAAAGTACTATGGTCTGGTAAGAAAAATTACTTTATATTCTTCAAACATCAGATGTAGTTTGATAAACGTGATGTGTTTGAAATATTACGCAATTGTGCAGTGAAGTGTTGTGAATTGGAGTTGAGAGAGCGGTTGTGTTGAACAGAATGACAGATGTGCGGTTTTCCTTAGTCATGATGGAACCTCAGCTTGTTAAACAGCTTCTCTGTGTTGACATGATGTTATGAGGGAAAAACCTTAGAAAGCTCATAGATGCGATTGCAAGGTTGTCTGAGTTGTCCTTAAATTAATTCGTTTTGAAAATTGGTTTGTTGGTTTTAAATTCTTGTAACTAACGTTGGTTTTAAAATCCTTATTTTTACTTTCAATTTGCTAGCATAATAAACTCTAGTCTGGATGGCGTCCTCAGCCTTTTTAATTAACAATATTCCATATTTAAATATTAAATAAAACCACGCGTATGTGCAGAATTATGCTTCGTATGTTGACTGGATATATATATATATATATATATATATATATATATATATATATATTTCTATATATGTGTGTGTGTGTGTGTGTGTGTGTGTGTGTGTGTGTGTTTATTATTTCTAGTGTGGACAACAGTGAATATATGCGCAATGGAGACTTCTTACCTACCAGACTTCAGGCCCAGCAAGACGCTGTCAACATCATCTGTCATTCAAAAACTCGGAGTAACCCAGAAAACAACGTGGGGCTCATCACTATGGCCAAGTAGGATGGCGTATACTTTTTTTATACTTTATTTATTTTACTAACAAATATAATTTTATTGTGTATGAGAGAATCTATAGAAGAGATCCACTGTGTGTGTTTCAGTAACTGTGAGGTCCTGACCACACTGACCCCTGACACGGGCCGGATCCTGTCGAAGCTTCATGCCGTTCAGCCCATAGGAGTCATCTGCTTCTGTACAGGCATCAGAGTAGCACATGTGAGTGGGTCGGATCGCATCACATTTCCATTTGATTTATTTTTAGAATTTATTTTGTATAAATGTTTCTTTTTATTTTGCCACTAACCGTACGTTCACACCGCCGCTGACTTGAGCTTCCAAAGCGGAAGTCATTCATTTTAAATGGACGCTGGCGTTTCTCAGCTGCAAGGAGCATCAAATCCATCAGTGTCGCATTTTGAGCGTCAACCAGAAAGTTGAAAGAACTTTATGGTAATGAGCTGTGACGCGGTTCAGCTACAAGCAGCGGCAAAACGCCAGCAACCAATCGGAATATAGACGTCATTCGCGCTGGCTGATTCCGGAGAAACATACAATGTAAACTTCCGTTCCTACCAAAACATTAGTTCTGAGAAAATGGAAGAGAAGCTAATAATCGCCGTTGCTGGGTTTCCTACTGGTTTCGTATCAATTATGACATGACATTGTCTGCTTATTTAAAATATTTCCGAACGCTCGTTTAAAAGCGGGAATGCAATACATTTGCTCACGGTGACACCAATTTGACTGCAAATAATAATAGCTAACTATTGTTTTTACCGACCAAATGTAACCAAAACAGTTATAAAAATGCTGTCATTATAAAAGTTTTCTTCAATGAATTGCTTGTTTTTTTTCTGTTTATTACATTTCATGTTGTGACACTTTTATTCTCTGTCGTCAGAGCGTTGAAAGTGTCCAAAGCGTCAAGCTTCCCCGTACTATTTGACAAGGGTCCTTGACAGGGCGGCTAGAGCTTCTTTGACGCTCGAGTCGGCAGCGGTGTGAACGTACAGTTAGATCCACAATTGTAACCATGAATTCTTGCACCAAAAATGGTCATAATTTACTTTACTTTGACATAATTTACTTTTTTCTGATCCTTAGAATGAAATTGTTTGATTTTTGCTAGTGTAACTTTCAAATTTGTATGAACATCCTTTTTAGTTTCATATGAACCATTTGCATGTGAAATGAGTAACAATATCAAACCTCAGAAGGTTACAGAAATGTGAAGTTAATGTTTCTAATTTCAAAAGATTATATGTTAGAGCCCGACCGATACAAATATTTTGGGGTTTTAAAATCTGATATTCCGATATATCGGCAGATATTATTTTTTGTTAAATATTGTTGGATTTCACACACGTGTAAAAGAAAAGCTAACTTTTCTGCACAAGATACGTTTGATACTTTTTCTTTATGTCTAAATGTTCACTCCTCGCAAGTATAACTTGCATTTTACAATGTAGGGACTGTAACTAGAGATATGCTAGTTATAAATACAATAATCATTACTTTATTTAGGCAGAAAAAGTTCATTGTGGTTTCCAAGCTCATTAATGTTAACGTTAGCGGTCTTCCACTGATGATAGTGGCATTAGCTTGCTTTGTGGTTAGCTAGTCTATGATGAGCCATAATTTAGCAATAGATAACATCATACTGCAAATTGTAAAACATACATTGTCAATATAACAGGCCAAGGAGAGAACATTGAAACATGTTTCGTCCGTTTTTATTTTATTTTAAAAACTGCCGATACCGATATTTTGGAAAATGCCTAATATCGGCCGATAATATCGGTCTGGCTCTATTATTTATTTATATATACGTATATATATATATATATATATATACATACATGTATGTATGTGTATATACTTATACTTTTTTTTTATTTATTTTTTTTATACTTTTTTTTATTTTTTTTTTTTTATAACTTTTTCTTAATGTCCTCTGTCTGTACGCTTATATTTCTCTCTCTGCTCTTCACTGTTTCACAGCTGGCATTAAAACACAGACAGGGAAAGAACCATAAGATGAGGATCATTGCTTTTGTGGGAAGCCCTGTGGAGGACCAGGAGAAAGATGTGAGAAAATGTGTTTTTTCTTCTTCATACATCTTGGATATAAACATTCCCCTATGATTTTGAATTGAAAAAAAGGCCAATATAATGTGTCAGTGACCTTCTCATTCGACCTTCTCGACCTGTCTCTCTCTCAGTTGGTGAAAATGGCAAAACGTTTAAAGAAGGAAAAAGTCAGCGTTGACATTGTTAACTTTGGAGAAGAGGTACACATTTATTCTGAGGAAATGTTCTTTACCACAGTCCTCCAGAAATTGCTTCTTTTGCCATGTCATTTACTTTAGTTTTTTTTTTTTGTCTTTTAGGAGGTCAACACGGATAAGCTGACCGTGTTTGTAAACACCCTAAATGGAAAGGAGGGTGTAGGCTCTCACCTGGTAACGGTGCCTCCGGGCCCGAGCCTGGCAGATGCTCTTCTGTCCTCTCCTATCATGGCTGGTGAGGGTGGCACCATCATTGGCCTGGGTACCAGTGACTTTGAGTTTGGAGTGGACCCCAGCGCAGACCCTGAGCTCGCTCTGGTTGGTAGCACACAGGACAAACTTCTCTGCTAGAAATGCTCCAGATTATAACTGTTTGTGTCTCTATTCCAGGCTCTGCGTGTGTCGATGGAGGAGCAGAGACAGAGGCAGGAGGAGGAAGCTCGCAGGGTAACAGTGGCTTCAGCTGCGGAGGTCGGAGTCTCATCACCCACTGCAGATGGTGAGAGAAGGAGGGGCATTTAAATGAGGATTGGACCACATGGGGTTTGTGGACGCATGTAGCTGTGGGTTTTTGGTTTAAGTGGAGCGCCTAAAAGGACATGGTGATAGAAAAAAATCTAGGGATGGGAAGAAAAATTGTCAATGCTTTTGCTTTCACTCACAAAACTTGAATTCTTTGCTAGCGAACACAACGTTTCTCAGGGGAGCACAAACGTTTTTTTTTTTATTTATTTTTTTAAGTAATGAATACTTTATTCAGCAAGGATGGATAATTTTTTTTTAGAAATGACAGTGAAAATGTTGGCATTGTTGCAAATGATTTTTATTTTAAATGAATAGAATTTTCAAAAGAACAGCATTTATCAAAGAATCCTGAAATGAATAATGCCGTTTCCACAAAATATTAAGCAGCACAATAGTTTTCAATATTGATAATGAAATATTTCTTAATCATCAAATCAGCATATTAAAATAATTTCTGAAGGATCATGTGCTTTTTAGCCAAGTGGTTAACAGAAAGGTTAATTTCTCACGGCTCCATTTGCTCACAATACAATTTAAAACAAGCAGATCCGTTACATATGACCTGATGT
The DNA here is from genome assembly GCF_016745375.1 of Pimephales promelas. The sequence goes on from NW_024121455.1 coordinate 1,841,663, forward strand.
GATCTGTGATGCACTGTATTTTGCACCAGTTAAGGCTTAGAAATAACAGTGAAGAACAAATCTATTTCCACACAGAATAATCTATGTATATGAATATAATGTGTACTTTCTGGTGGTATATAATGATTGTATAACATAACTGTTATAAACGTTTTGGCTTGAAATGAATGGGGCTATCAAATGTGTGCAAATGAATTATTTGGTCATGATAGGCAGGAGGGGCAATAAAATTATTCTAAAATTGGAAAGTGGCTGGTTTTAAACCTTAGGTTTATATATCTGTAATGTCGCAGCGATATTCAAACCGCTTCCTGAACCAATCTGGCCAAAGCTAGGCTTCTGACGTCATCAATTAAGTTTTTGGTCTAAAGAAGTTAAGTTTTTGGTCTTTTGGTCCGAAAAACATACCATATTTGTTGAGTTGTGTATAAGGACAGATTCTCTATGCTCTAAATTGACGAGTGAAAACATATCTGTTTTAACCGTATAAGATTATTTTATGAGAAGTCAGTGTCTAATGTGACCTGATGTCTTCTGTATGTGTGTTAGAGTCTGAAAATGCCCTGCTGAAGATGTCGACGGCTCCTGCTCTGCCCGATTTCAGCCGCATGACGGAGGATGAACAGATTGCATACGCCCTACAGATGTCCATGCAAGGAGGAGGTCAGGCAGGATTACTCTTCATAATTTCTTGTTTTTGGTGTTCTTAGTCACCACCCTCCTTTTATATGATTTGTTTTATACAACCATACGTTTGTCTTTGTGCACAGAGTTTGGCTGTTCAGAGGCCATGGATGTGGAAACAAGTGCAGCTGCCGACAGTGAAGCTCCTAAGGTGCGTTTCACAGCTCTTTTCCTCCAACCAGATCTGCTTTCTTACAGAGATGAGATGAGAATTAGATTAGATCGAACACAGTCAAAAGCAGCTGCAATTTTTTCATTCCCATCATTCAAAAGCCATTGCTAAATGTGATAAAGCAAGTCAAAACCACACAAAACAGAATCACGGAAATAATACATGTTATTAGATTTGTGAGTAGAATGCAACGCCATATATTAGGACTGCAGCTATCGATCAATTTATTATTTCGTACAGAGTATTATCACAACTAATAATTATTATTATTAGTTGTTGGCTACGGCATGATCAAATCCTTGTTTAACCCAGGTGCTCTTCGTTTCGGAGTCACACTTGTTATCTTCCCGGTCAAAAGTGACCGGACACCTAAAAATTACATTTCCTCCATCCCAGTAAAACCAATGCAATTTTTTTTTCTTCTATAATATTTATTCCTTGTAATTTAGTATTTTGAGAGAATTTGATTGAATTTGTTAATATTTATGCAATATTTATGGTCTATTATTGCCATGGAAAAATATATATATTTTTCTGTATATATATTATTTTTTTCAAAAAAATATTAATGCAGTATTTTAGTTTAACATAGAGTCTAGGCCTTCAGAAAAAAAAATATTTTTTGAAGAAAATTAGCACCATCTGGTTACAGTATAGAGAAAATCGTAGAATCATGGTGTAACCACTAGATGGCATGTACAGCTCTCTATGGAGAAGCATGTGAATTCCCCAGATGTTTATGAACACATTTTTTTTTTTTTGGTAGATTTGAATATATAGTTGAAACAATCTCAAAAACTATTTCTTATTAAAAATGTTTAAAAAAAAATAAATACAAATTTTTGAATTTTTGTGTTTGTCAATTTCCCATTCATTTCCTATGGGGGTCATTTTTGCATGCTTGGATCATGACCTAAATTTTTTTTTTGTATTCACATACATAATGCCATAAAAGTCACCAAGTTTCATAACATTCCGATGAAGCTGTGATTTTTAAAAATTCAAAACAGAAAATTTTTCGGTCAGAAATGACCGAAGAGCACCTGAGGATTAATATTAGCCATACGACATTTAATTGTTTGGTTGGTTTGGTTCATGGCTAACTCTTAAACAAAGACTATTAAAGTCCCTATAAAAAAAAAGAATGCGGAAAATACCTTTGGAACAAAGGCCATTGAACAAGTTAGCGGGCACTGTTGCAATCTAGATTAAAAATATGCAAAAAAGACAGTAATTCAGTATGCAGATGTTACAATGATATCACTGACAACAGAAGTCAAAGGAAGATTTAGGTTTATGCCAGTTCTGCCAAGAGAACCTGAAGCTAAACTTAAATTTGAGATGGAACTGTTATGAGTCTGAGGAAGCAGATAATCTATACCATGTGCATAGGATAATTAAAGTAATTACATATTAATTAGGTACTGCCTTTAATTTGTCACATGGTAAATGCATAATCATATACAACCTGGCACAATGTCGTGAAAGTGTCCAACTGAAACTCTTTGTGTTCTGTAGGAGGATGAGGAGGATTACGATGTGATGCAGGATCCAGACTTTCTGCAGAGTGTGCTGGAGAACCTTCCCGGAGTCGACCCCAACAATGAAGCCATCCGTAATGCCATGGGCTCTCTGGCGTCCCAGAACAGAACTAAACCACCCGAGGGCAAGAAAGAGGATGAGAAGAAATAGAGAAACGGTCCAGAGGACAAGGCCATTTCCAACTGGATGATGGATAGAGATGAACACAATGCATATCACTGATTTAAAACAGCAAGAATAATGATTTAATAAGAGTTTTCCTAACATTTGTTTGATGGAGGAACAACAGAACAGACTAACAACAAAGTTTATTGACAGAAAAGAATATCCATGAAACACTTCTTACGTGTAATGGTGAATGATCATCTTCATTTTTTTCCTTTTAAGTAACATCTGACATATTTAGTGGAGCAGAAAAATGTTGACCCACTACTTCAAATAGTAGTGCTCACTTCAGTGTTTATTTGCTAGATAGGTTACGTACGTTATGCCACCTAACTATAATTTCTCTTGTGGTTTTTGGATGACTTCTTGTAATGGTTTCTTTGTCAATTTTGTATCACTATTTTCAGTTCTTTTTTAAATAAAGGGCTTTGTTATGGTCAAGGGAATCTAAAGATAGCAGTTGTGATCTTTTTTTTTTTTGAAGGTGTAAACCACTGAAGCTGTTTTTCTGTGCAAAAAGGCAAAAAAATATCATAATTCTTTGATTTAGGTTCAGTTGCATGTGATTCACAACTAAACACTTTGTTGACTAACTTGGCCAAATAGAGACTGACAAATTACTTTTGAACTTTTTACTAATTACTTTTGAAATTAAGTTTCTCCAATCTTCTCAAAACTATGTATTCTGATAGAGGGCCATGAGATTTAGACCTGAGTGCAAAAATGGAGGCTCTAGCCCCTTCCAGAGCTGAGATATCGAAACTCAAAAATTCGGCCCGAAAAAAAAACGATAGTGGTACCCCTTACGTTTTTTTTTTTCGGGCGAAAAATTAAGTTTCTCCAATCTTCCCAAAACACTGGATTCTGATAGAGGACCATGAGACTTAAACCTGAGTGCAAAAATGGAGGCTCTAGCCCCTTCCAGAGCTGAGATATCGAAACTCAAAAATTCGGCCCGAAAAAAAAACGACAGTGGTACCCCTTACGTTTTTTTTTTTCTTGTGAAAAATTAAGTTTCTCCAATCTTCCAAAACTCTGGATTCTGATAGAGGGCCATGAGACTTAGACCTGAGTGCAAAAATGGAGGCTCTAGCCCTTCCAGAGCTGGGATATCGAAACTCAAAAATTCGGCCCGAAAAAAAAAACGACAGTGACCCCTTACGTTTTTTTTTTTTTCGGGCGAAAAATTAAGTTTCTCCAATCTTCCAAAACCCTGGATTCTGATAGAGGGCCATGAGACTTAGACCTGAGTGCAAAAATGGAGGCTCTAGCCCTTCCAGAGCTGAGATATCGAAACTCAAAAATTCGGCCCGAAAAAAAAAACGACAGTGGTACCCCTTACGGTTTTTTTTTTTTTCGGGCCAAAAATTAAGTTTCTCCAATCTCCCAAACTCTGGATTCTGATAGAGGGCCATGAGACTTAGACCTGAGTGCAAAAATGGATGCTCTAGCCCCTTCCAGAGCTGAGATATCGAAACTCAAAATTTCGGCCCCAAAAAAAAAACGTCAGTGGTACCCCTTACGTTTTTTTTTTTGGGGGCGAAAAATTAAGTTTCTCCAATCTTCTCAAAACTCTGGATTCTGATAGAGGGCCATGAGACTTAGACCTGAGTGCAAAAATGGAGGCTCTAGCCCTTCCAGAGCTGAGATATCGAAACTCAAAAATTCGGCCTGAAAAAAAAAACGACAGTGGTACCCCTACGTTTTTTTTTTTTGGGCGAAAAATTAAGTTTCTCCAATCTTCCCAAAACTCTGGATTCTGATAGAGGGCCATGAGACTTAGACCTGAGTGCAAAAATGGAGGCTCTAGCCCCTTCCAGAGCTGAGATATCGAAACTCAAAAATTCGGCCCGAAAAAAAAAACGACAGTGGTACCCCTTAGGTTTTTTTTTTTTCGGGCGAAAAATTAAGTTTCTCCAATCTTCCCAAAACTCTGGATTCTGATAGAGGGCCATGAGACTTAGACCTGAGTGCAAAAATGGAGGCTCTAGCCCCTTCCAGAGCTGAGATATCGAAACTCAAAATTCCGGCCCCCAAAAAAAAAAAACGACAGTGTTACCCCTTAAGTTTTTTTTTTCGGGCGAAAAATTACGTTTCTCCAATCTTCCAAAACTCTGGATTCTGATAGAGGACCATGAGACTTAGACCTGAGTGCAAAAGTGGAGGCTCTAGCCCCTTCCGAGCTGAGATATCGAAACTCAAAAATTCGGCCGAAAAAAAAAAAAAACGACAGTGTTACCCTTAAGTTTTTTTTATCGGGCGAAAAATTAAGTTTCTCCAATCTTCCCAAAACTCTGGATTCTGATAGAGGGCCATGAGACTTAGACATGAGTGCAAAAATGGAGGCTCTAGCCCCTTCCAGAGCTGAGATATCGAACTCAAAAATTCGGCCGAAAAAAAAAACGACAGTGGTACCCCTTACGTTTTTTTTTTTGGGCGAAAAAATTAAGTTTCTCCAATCTTCCCAAAACTCTGGATTCTGATAGAGGGCCATGAAGACTTAAGGCCTTTCACACCGGATGCGTAACGGAAAAGCGAAACGAAAAAGCGAATAGTTCGCGTGAGAATATTTCGCGTCAAAACCATTCACATCAGCCGCGACGCGAATTTGCGACGTTCAGAACTTCAACATTCCAAAACATTCGCGCCGATGAAAGCAGACCTGATTTTCATCAGAAAACGTAGGCTACTCTATACTTATTATTATAGCCTATAGGTGAATAAATATAGATTTTATATTAGATGTCTTTTTGAAGTGATGTTAACATGATGCTTTAATAGGCTTAATAAAAAAAAAATCCCAATCTCTAAATAGCACATTTTCAAATAAGCACATAAGTCCATTAGGAAAGATAAAGATGAATGCGTTCTTACCGGATTCGATCAGTGCATTTTGAATTTATATTGTTTTTGTCTGATGATCTGGCAGCTTCGATTGGACCTTCTTTTTAATTATGTGCATGTCAGTAACTCGCAGTAACTACTGGCAGGTGGAGCTCACTTTCACCAGTTCACTTTAGTCCACAGTTGCCTGGTTCCTTGTCCACGCAGCATTCATAGAAACACTCTCTCCACGAAGAGTTTGTTTGTTTGTTGATGGCTCCATTAACGTCTGTGCTGTGCATTTTCTATGTTTTCTTATTACATTTTTTTTTAAATTTTAGAATTGTTATTTAAAGGACGATTAAATAAAAGGATGCAGACAAAAAAATGCGGTACAGTGCTATGACTTGCGGGACGTGGCACATAGCTTCTTCATCACTATCATTATCATCCAGTGAAGACACAGCTTTTTATTTTATTTAAAAGCAGAAAAGAAGGTTTGGGGCACCCACTACCGGAGCTAGAAACATATGGCAGAAGGTGAGCTGTCCCATTCATCAGGACTACGTTTACATGCAATCAAATAAACACTTTTAGTAAACGTATTGAAGGCTCAAATGGACTGAAAAGCCTTGTAAACACCCGGTGGGCTCGATACGAACGAACGAGCACAACGTCCCACCAGTCCTTGTTTCAGATATTCATTCACAGACTCGACACACAAGCAATCAGAAGGTCCGTCCGTCATTGCTGCGGTCACGTCACCTGTTTCCCTGTATATGATTGGCTGAAGCCTTTTCTTTCGCCTCAAAAATCGACATCGAAGCGAAAAAAATAAAAGTCGTTTTTTCGCCGCAGCAGATTCGCGTTCGGTGTGGAAGCACTCATTACACAAACAGCTGATCAAAAAATAAAACCATCGCGCGAATTATTCGCGCGTCAAAATCGCGTTCAGTGTGAAAGGGCCTTTAGACCTGAGTGCAAAAATGGAGGCTCTAGCCCCTTCCAGAGCTGAGATATCGAAACTCAAAAATTCGGCCTGAAAAAAAAACGACAGTGGTACCCCTTACGTTTTTTTTTTTTGGGCAAAAAATTAAGTTTCTCCAATCTTCCCAAAACTCTGGATTCTGATAGAGGGCCATGAGACTTAGACCTGAGTGCAAAAATGGAGGCTCTAGCCCCTTCCAAAGCTGAGATATCGGAACTCAAAAATTCGGCCCGAAAAAAAAAACGACAGTGGTACCCCTTACGTTTTTTTTTTTTCGGCGAAAAATTAAGTTTCTCCAATCTTCCCAAAACTCTGGATTCTGATAGAGGACCATGAGACTTAGACCTGAGTGCAAAAATGGAGGCTCTAGCCCCTTCCAGAGCTGAGATATCGAAACTCAAAAATTCGGCCTGAAAAAAAAAAACGACAGTGGTACCCCTTACGTTTTTTTTTTTCGGGCGAAAAATTACGTTTCTCCAATCTTCCCAAAACTCTGGATTCTGATAGAGGACCATGAGACTTAGACCTGAGTGCAAAAGTGGAGGCTCTAGCCCCTTCCAGAGCTGAGATATCGAAACTCAAAAATTCGGCCCGAAAAAAAAAAAACGACAGTGTTACCCCTTACGTTTTTTTTTATCGGGCGAAAAAATTAAGTTTTCTCAATCTTCCAAAACTCTGGATTCTGATAGAGGGCCATGAGACTTAGACCTGAGTGCAAAAATGGAGGCTCTAGTCCTTCCAGAGCTGAGATATCGAAACTCAAAAATTCGGCCCGAACAAAAAAACCACAGTGGTACCCCTTACGTTTTTTTTTTTTTTCGGGCGAAAAATTAAGTTTCTCCAATCTTCCCAAAACTCTGGATTCTGATAGAGGGCCATGAGACTTAGACCTGAGTGCAAAAATGGAGGCTCTAGCCCCTTCCAGAGCTGAGAATATCGAACTCAAAAATTCGGCCCAAAAAAAAAAACGACAGTGGTACCCCTTACGTTTTTTTTTTTTCGAGTGTAACGGAGGCCAGCTAGTAGTTGGCTGCAGAGGCTGCAGTCTTAAGCCTCCTTGCTAGAGCGCCCGACTCTCACGCCGGAGACCCGGGTTCGAGGCCCGGTCGGAGCGGCAAAAAAAAAAAAAAACGTAAGGGGTACCACTGTCGTTTTTTTTTTCAGGCCGAATTTTTGAGTTTCGATATCTCAGGGAATCGAAGATATCTTTGGGAAGATTGGAGAAACTTAATTTTTTGCCCGTGTAACCCATCACACCCGGGTCCTACTCGCCCCGCTCCGAGCGGGCCTCGAACCCGGGTCTCCGGCGTGACAGTCGGGCACTCTAGCAAGCAGGCTAAAGACTGCAGCCTCTAGCGCCTGTCGCGGAGTGAGGTTTACTCGCACAGCAACTACTAGCTGGCCTCCGTTACACTGGAAAAAAAAAAAACGTAAGGGGTACCACTGTCGTTTTTTTTTTTGGCCGAATTTTTGAGTTTCGATATCTCAGCTCTGGAAGGGGCTAGAGCCTCCATTTTTGCACTCAGGTCTAAGTCTCATGGCCCTCTATCAGAATCCAGAGTTTTGGGAAGATTGGAGAAACTTAATTTTTCGCCCGAAAAAAAAAACGTAAGGGGTACCACTGTCGGTTTTTTTTTCGGGCCGAATTTTTGAGTTTCGATATCTCAGCTCTGGAAGGGGCTAGAGCCTCCATTTTTGCACTCAGGTCTAAGTCTCATGGCCCTCTTTCAGAATCCAGAGTTTTGGGAAGATTAGAGAAACTTAATTTTTCGCCCAAAAAAAAAAACCTAAGGGGTACCACTGTCGTTTTTTTTTCGGGCCGAATTTTTGAGTTTCGATATCTCAGCTCTGGAAGGGGCTAGAGCCTCCATTTTTGCACTCAGGTCTAAGTCTCATGGCCCTCTATCAGATTCCAGAGTTTTGGGAAGATTGGAGAAACTTAATTTTTCGCCCAAAAAAAAAAAAAACGTAAGGGGTACCACTGTCGTTTTTTTTTTTTCAGGCCGAATTTTTGAGTTTCGATATCTCAGCTCTGGAAGGGGCTAGAGCCTCCATTTTTGCACTCAGGTCTAAGTCTCATGGCCCCCTATCAGAATCCAGAGTTTTGGGAAGATTGGAGAAACTTAATTTTTTCGCCCAAAAAAAAAAAAACGTAAGGGGTACCACTGTCGTTTTTTTTTTCGGGCCGAATTTTTGAGTTTCGATATCTCAGCTCTGGAAGGGGCTAGAGCCTCCATTTTTGCACTCAGGTCTAAGTCTCATGGCCCTCTATCAGAATCCAGAGTTTTGGGAAGATTGGAGAAACTTAATTTTTTGCCCGTGTAACCCCTCACACCCGGGTCCTACTCGCCCCGCTCCGAGCGGGCCTCGAACCCGGGTCTCCGGCGTGAGAGTCGGGCGCTCTAGCAAGGAGGCTAAAGACTGCAGCCTCTAGCGTCTGTCGCTAGAGCACCTATTGAGATCGGGGAGTGAGGTTTACTCGCACAGCAACTACTAGCTGGCCTCCGTTACACTCACCCCTAACCTCACTCTCATCCGGGTCACGGCACAATGTAACCCTCACCCCCGGGTCCTACTCGCCCCGCTCCGAGCGGGCCTCGAACCCGGGTCTCCGGCGTGAGAGTCGGGCGCTCTAGCAGGCAGGCTAAAGACTGCAGCCTCTAGCGTCTGTCGCAAGAGCGCCTATTGAGATCGGGGAGTGAGGTTTACTCGCACAGCAACTACTAGCTGGCCTCCGTTACACTCGGAAAAAAAAAAAAACGTAAGGGGTACCACTGTCGTTTTTTTTTTGGGCCGAATTTTTGAGTTTCGATATCTCAGCTCTGGAAGGGGCTAGAGCCTCCATTTTTGCACTCAGGTCTAAGTCTCATGGCCCTCTATCAGAATCCAGAGTTTTGGGAAGATTGGAGAAACTTAATTTTTCGCCCAAAAAAAAAAAACGTAAGGGGTACCACTGTCGTTTTTTTTTCGGGCCGAATTTTTGAGTTTCGATATCTCAGCTCTGGAAGGGGCTAGAGCCTCCATTTTTGCACTCAGGTCTAAGTCTCATGGCCCTCTATCAGAATCCAGAGTTTTGGGAAGATTGGAGAAACTTAATTTTTCGCCCAAAAAAAAACGTAAGGGGTACCACTGTCGTTTTTTTTTTCGGGCCGAATTTTTGAGTTTCGATATCTCAGCTCTGGAAGGGGCTAGAGCCTCCATTTTTGCACTCAGGTCTAAGTCTCATGGCCTCTATCAGAATCCAGAGTTTTGGAAGATTGGAGAAACTTAATTTTCGCCCAAAAAAAAAAACGTAAGGGGTACCACTGTCGTTTTTTTTTTTCGGGCCGAATTTTTGAGTTTCGATATCTCAGCTCTGGAAGGGGCTAGAGCCTCCATTTTTGCACTCAGGTCTAAGTCTCATGGCCCCTATCAGAATCCAGAGTTTGGGAAGATTGGAGAAACTTAATTTTTCGCCCAAAAAAAAAAAACGTAAGGGGTACCACTGTCGTTTTTTTTTCGGGCCGAATTTTTGAGTTTCGATATCTCAGCTCTGGAAGGGGCTAGAGCCTCCATTTTTGCACTCAGGTCTAAGTCTCATGGCCCTCTATCAGAATCCAGAGTTTTGGGAAGATTGGAGAAACTTAATTTTTTGCCCAAAAAAAAAAAAAACAACCCGGGTCCACTCGTCGTTTT